>VYXF01008677.1:164368-176502 GCA_013397295.1 Polioptila caerulea
GGGGGGGCAGTGGCACCTGGTGGCCGCGGCGCCTCACTGCACCCGCGGGCGCAGCGGCGGCCCCCGAGGCAGCGGCCCCCGACGGCCGAGGGAAGGACGGGGTGGCAGAGCAGCGGGACGGGGCAGCCCCGCACTGCCGCACCGACCCCAGCCCGGCTCAGCCCCGCTGCACGGGCACCCACGGCGGCCTCATGCCACAACACAGGCTCAGCACACTCGCTCCTGGCAGCCCCCCAGGGCCAGCAGGCCCGGGCAGGCAGCTGTCCCGCAAGGTGCCCCACACCTGGAAAGCCTCCCCAGGCGCTCCCCGACAGCACCGAGCATCACCCACCTCCATGGCTGCAGCAGCAGCAGCGTGGGAGCTCTGTAACAGCAAAGGAACAATAGTGACGCTCCGGGTATCCCACCCAGCCCAGCGCTCTCAGAGCGTACAGATCACTCACCCGCAGAGAACACGACCTCCAGCCCCGATCCTCTCGCCCGCGCCTCTTTTCCCTCGTTTTCAGATGTTCTAGCGATGCTCACTTGGTGCTCCAGGTTCAGGCTGTTCTCAATCACCCTGCTGAGTGCTCGGGCCAATGAACCGATTTCCTCTGCAAGAGGAAAGCCTTCGGGGAGGAAGGCCTGTCATCTTTGTCCCTGTGCCACACACCGTGTTATAAGCCAGGCCCAGGAGCAGTGACGGCGAAGAGAGGGAACAGGAATGGGAGAGACAGGGTCTGGGAGCCAGAGAGCACAGCCTCTGGGACTGGCACAGGGCTGAGTGAGGGAGAATGAGGGGGAATCCCATTGCCTGAGCAAGTGAGTGCAGGGCCCACTGCAGTGGTGTGTCTGGGAAACGGGCAAAATGCAGAGAGTAACTAAAAACCTGTCAATTGAACCCAAGATGACTGGCATTCCTGCAGGAAAGGTCTCTGTCTGAAAGTAAATGTGATATAAAACCATGGGCTTCATTGCAAGGATGAGAGGACTAAGTCACCCAAGTCTATGGCAGGGCCAGGTGAGAGGTCAGGGGTATGCTGGACTTTGGAAATGCCTTCTGCCTTCTGCTGTTTGCAGGGGACTGCTGTGCTCTGCAGGATGCCTTGCTCTGCCTGGCAGAAGGTCTTCCTCACATAAGGAGTTTTCATCACTCTTGGCAGAAGCCTCCTTGGTCACTGCTTGGATGGAACACTCCAGACGGGGAAGGGTGAGGCTGTGCCCTGCCTACATGATCAACCCTTCTGTGATCGGTTTGATCCCAGTTCTAACAGTTCACCTTCACTAAGGCCACCAGGGACTGTCTGAGATGCTTTGCTCAAACCTGGGATGGTGCCTTTCTGCAAACACCCTGCCTTCCCTGCCACAGACAGAATGCCCATTTAAATGGCAAAGCATGACCAGCTGCCTTGATTTTCTGTGTCTTTTTGTATCTAGACACCCTCAGTCTGCCTGAAGCTAAACACAACCAACAACGTTGCTCCTGATCCACTGCGTGGCAAAAGCAGCTTTGATCAGTTCTGTTTGCTGGGACAAAGCTCGAGGGGAACACGAGGCCACAGACCTGAAGAAAAGAGTTTGTCCCAGAGACACCACTAGAAAGAGAGCTCTCTGCAAGTGGGAGACAGCTGGGATGGCATTGTGTTCATCTCAGAGAGGGAGAAAACCTGCCTCATCAAAGGCACTTTTCTCTCGTTGCCACCATTGTTGTGCGTGTGACATCTCTGTGATTTTATTGACACCAGAAGTGCTCAGTGCTGTCTGCAAAGTGACTCAGTCATGCTAAGTCTCCCCTTGATTTTCTCTGCAGATTGTCTCATGACTCTGCCCAATAGCTGAGATGAAGGCAGGTCAGAAATTGCAAGGGCTGGCAAGTACCCTGAAGATCTCACACAACCCATGGCACACCTTGTCCTACAGGACAGCCGTCTTTACAAATCTATACCGTGCTTCATGATAATTTGTAACATTCATAAAGCCTTAGCTCCCAGAGTCCTAGGATTAGACAAGAAACTTGAATTTTTAGACCCTGGAAGACTGGAGAGTAAAGTTCCACGGGGACCAAAAACAGCTAGCAAAGAACATTTTTGTATCAATTCCCTGGCGTTTGCATCCAGACGCTCAATTTTTGCATGCGTGCTGCTGACAGCGTTAATATGAGTAATAAGACTGCAGATCAAACTCAGTCGACAAGTGCCTGACAAGACAGCCCAGAAAACAGCCTGTTCTCTGCAGCATCCCACACCGGAGACCTGCAGGAGCCTGCCCTTTCCCCAGAAAGCAGCCTGGTTTCTCGGCAGAACCCCACGAGGCATCTGGCTCGCCAGACGAGGGGGGACAGCCGGGGTGCACACTAATGATGAGGCTGAAGGCTGTCAAGCCTCCCGTGGCGGCTGCCCCTCCGCCAGCTGCCATCCCGGGAGGGCAGCACTGCCCTTTCCGCGGCGCACGGCCCCCGCAAACACACTGACCTTTACGGCTGCTTTCAGGTCATTAATTAGGCGTGCTGCCTCCATGTTTATACATCTCTTCCACTCCTCGACTCCAGCATCGCTTCCAGCATCGTCTCCATTGCGGGGAGCCGGGACCACCCTCCCCTGTTGCCTCTCGGGGAGAGGGAGCTGAGAAACCTTCCCGCGGTCTCGGAGCTGCTCACAGCACGGAGCAAACCACATAGGGAGAGAGAATCTCTGGAAAGAATCGCTATGGTAATAAGGATGCAAAATGTGTGTTTTGAACAAGCAGCCCCAGGAATTGTTTATTTCCAGAAGAGCAGTGAGATTCTGGCAGGGGAAAATTTGAAAAACACCGGGGAAGGACTGAGGGTTGCTTTTTAGACAGTCTGGTTCAGGCCTGAGAAACTGGACAAATCTATGTCAGGGCATGGCAGCACAGACTCCTGGGGGGACCACATGAAAGGGGCAACCATTGTAACAAAGCGCAGAAATTATTGCTCAGCAGAAGCTTTCAAGAGCAACTTGACACAAGCATGAAAGAGGGAAGCCTTGTAGCTGTGGTCTGTGCACCCGGAGGTAAACAGCAGTCACAGTTTGCTTTGCGTGAGGTCTGTGATTTGCACTGACCTCAATATTTGCATATCCGTGGCAGGAAGCCCTTGTTGTAGCTGAGTATTTTGATCATACTACTGGACTTACCTGAATGTATTAAAGCAGGCTGTCTTTCAGGAGGGTTTGCCTTACTAACTGTTCAGTTACCCTTGGGAGTAAGGCACTGAAATCCCACGGCTTGTGTCACCCTGTGGACTAATCACTGAGTTGCTCTTCACAGCAGCTTCAATTTGGTCAGTTTTCCTGCAGGCCCAGGACAAGCCAGCACAAATGCACCCAAATCACACAAAAAAATAGTTTTCCTTTTTACTGTGTTAACCCCAGGAGGAGAAACAGCATAGGAGTGATCAGGGGAGAGGCACAGACGTTCTGCAGGCAAACCTGGCTTTGCTGGGTTTATGATGCTGCCACTGCAAAGTAATACAGCAAGCACACCATCCATTTCCAGGCAGATGTTTCAAGTGTTGTGATTCCTATTTCCCTTCTATTTCTAAATTAGATTCAAAAACTGTCCCGTGTGGCCACCCCTCCAGCTGCTTTCAGACCCCAGGAACTTTTCCCCCTACACACTTTCAGACCCACAGCCCTTCCACTTTCCACCCCTGCTGCACATGAGAGTTTGGGGTTTGCTGTTTTCACAGATCTTACAGCAAAAACTCCAGCAGAGCCAGACACGTTTTTCAACAGAGTTTTTCTGAACTCAGCTGCTGGATGTACTTTTCCAAGTTTTTTGAATAAATCAGTAGGAAATGGATAGCTGCAGCAGTGGTGTGTGCTAGCACCTAATCCCCTTGTGAGCAGGGATGCTGCCATGGTATCAGATGTTCAGAGGGGAAGGAAAGGAGGCACTGAATATTACTTACAGCGGCAGTTCTTCACTCCCCCCATCTGCAGACAACTGGCTCAAAACAGCACAAGATGGATGCTGTGTGACCACCTGCTCCTCAGGGGGCTTTTTTGCATACAACTTGAAAGCTCTATTTGCCTTTCCTCTGCTGTTTGGTTTGCCTGCCCTGTTCAGCAGGATTTTAACTCCCAGATTTGATCGCACAGCCCTAAACCAACAGCCAAGAGAAACATTTCCATGCTGCAGGATTGTAGCCTGGCAGAGTCAGGGGTGAGGCTGACATGGGGATTGTGCTCATGCAAGTCTCTGGTTTATTTGTTCAGTATTTTCCCTCTTGCTTCTGCCTGGTGCCACGGTGGCCTCTGGAACATAAAAGGCTCGTTTCAGCACTGCAGGAGGAGCAATGCACAAGAAACCTCCCAGCTGTCTGCATGTTACTGGCTTGTGCCCCTCAGGCACTTCAATGCCTATGGGAGAAGGGGGAGTGAAATGTGCATTTTCTCTCTGCAGCATCCACAAATAAACACATACACAATGCACTTCTGTGCCAAGCACAAGATGAGTGTGTTTTTATGAAGTGTTGTCTTCTTTATTCAGTTCCCTGTTTGGGACTTCTCCTTCCTCACTGCATCCTTCAACACGGCCAGAACTAAACACCAGGGGGCCATCCCTCAGTGCTGGGGAGCAGCTCCATTCCCCTCCCCAGGCTACCCAGCATGCCAGCTCACAAGACAGATCCCACTGAAATTAGCCAAGAACAGTGGAAACACAGTAAAGAATAAACCAAACCATCTACGGGCCATTTCTAATATCCTACAGGAACCTTCCATACCACTCAGTATCTCACTCAGGGGACTGAGGCATTGCCTCTCATAAAACCCTGTACCAGACTACAATGGGCTTTTCCATACCTAAGGACCACATAGCCAAAACACAGTGAGAACACAGCCAAATCCTTCCAGCCCTGGTCAGAACAAGGGTAGGTGATACTGCCCAGCCTCTGGCCCCACTCCTGCCTGGAGGCTGCCCACACAGAGCCTTGCTCCTGTGGGCACTCCCTGATCTGCTCCCATGCAAGGACCCCCCTCAGCAGCAATGCCCAGCAAGAAATAACCAAGCCAGAAGCACTCCTGGAACCAGGGGAGCAGGTCAGTGTTCCAGCCAGTCACAGAGAGAGTGGCTCCCCAAGCCTGCACTACAACAGCTCGCCCCAGAGGGGGTAGATGCCCCATTCCTCAAAGTGTTCAGGGTCAGGTTGGGTGGGGCACTGAGCAACCTCATCTAGTCGAAGATGTCCTTGCTTGTTGCAGGGGAGTTGGATTGGACTAGATGACCTTTAAAATGCCTTCTAACACAAACCATTTTATGATTCCATGAAAAGCAGGTCATCCTGGGCATGCAGAGTGGCCAGTATTCAGAGAGCAAAAATGTTGGGAACCTTATAACCTTCCCTAAATGAAAGCAATAACGTTTCTGCAGCTCAACAAGCTCCCCTTCATGAGGAGAGTCAGCCTATGTTTAAGACAAAATTGAGACCACATCCCTCTAAAGCATTTAATTTCCCAGCTGGGAGATGCTGGCACTCAGTTACTCAGCTGAGGAGTAACTCATGCCTTCAAGTTCCATTCCCCAGTGCCCAAATGTCTGCACCTGCTCTTTCCCTCCCTGTTCTCCAGAACCTACTTCACTGCCTCAGGGGCAGGGGCTGCAGTCACCATCACTCACTCAATCCCTCAGGAGTGCCCCAGGTGAGCTGTAATTCTCCAGTCCATCACCCATCCCCAGCAAACTCCTCTGGCACAGCCAGAGCAAAGCTTGCAGTGGAGCAAACAGATCTGAAAAGAGGCGGCACAACAAAGAGCAGCCACAGAGTGACTGCAATTCCCACCTGCCAAGGTGTGGGTCTGAGCTGGTTCAGGTCCTTGTGGGAAAGGGGAAGCAGATCATACACCCTCTTCACAAACCAGACCAAAGTAAATTGCTACAGCAGCAGACAGCTCTCTGTACATCCCCGCATCAGGCAGCTTTGCCATCTGTGTCTAACACAGCTTGCCATGTCTGCATCAATGCCGGGTGGGAGCACTGGAGTTAAAAAGACCAAAGAGTCAGGGTGGCAGCAGCAGTTCTTGAAAGCTGAGCTGTATAAAATGTCCAGGGAATAATTGCCTGAAATTGCCGGGTTCCCAGAAAGCAGAGCACGTCAGCGTGGTTCCACAGGCAGGGAGCTGGGGAACACAGCGAGACTTCTGTGTTTTCCCTTATTCCTTACTTCACCATCTAGTGGCAAAAGCAAATAACACTGAGGAGCCATCCAGGAACTGCAGCAGCTCTGGAAGGAGACTCTGCTTTGTACCAGCTCCTCCTGCTTAGATCAGCTGGGGACACAGAGGAGAACACAGCCAGAATCCAGAGCCCTGTAAGTCCCCCAGTCCTAAATCATGGCCCTGTATAAACACTCCTCTGCACAGGCTGACTCTCCTCCCACAGGGATCACTGCCCACCCCATGCCCCTGTGTCCCTCTGCCCTCATGCCAGCAGTAGCCCACAGACTCCTGTAATTTCTCCCCAGGTAGCAGTTCTTCTGCCCCACTCCTGCCCCAGCCTCCTCAGAATGGCCCCAGCTCCCAAGGGGACAGTGAGCATAGACGGCAGGGCAAACCCAGGTCTCCTGGCAATCAAACCCAGCACAGGCTGAGCCAAGGAAAAGATGTCATGGTGAGCAGAGCCCTTCCAAGTTGAGACTTTACCTTCCCCACCTCAGCTGAATTGGTAACTAGGAGTGCAGTGAGTAAAGGGAAAAAAGGTGGGAAGGGACACATACCTCCAAGGAAAAACCTTCACTGTGGACTCAGCTGGCTATTACAAGTACCTGGGGTGCTGGGGAAAGCTTGCCTTCATCAGCTTCCCAGAGCTGCTTTCTCCCAGAGCTGCCCCTTTGCCATCAGGCCATGCCAAAGGGGAGAGTTCCACCAAGGCCAGGCCTCCTTTCCACATCCTGGCCACAATCCACCCACTTGGACATGGCCGTGGCAGGAATGCTTGCACACGATCTGCTCCATGAGAGGGAAGGGGAGGGCACCTGTCTCTGCAGGGAGACTCCCCAGAATGGGGACATCACAGCGGGTTCAGCCCCCAGAACAGGGCCAAGTGCTGCCCCACATTCCAACTCCAGCTGGTCCATGGTCCAACACCTTCCTGGCCTGCGTGGTGATAGCCAGGCGAGCCAAAACCTGAACAAACAATCTTCATCTGGTGGGCAGAGGATGAAAGGTTCTTCTCTCCAAGGCCAGAGTTTCCATCCTCACGGTGGTTTGCAGATTCTGCATCCATCATCATTACTGTGCTCATTCCCACACTGCCTACAAGACAATTACCCCATGCAGATTGCACAGGGATGTTGCAGATTGCAAGGCACAATCACAGGGATATTGCATAGGGATATTACAGATAGCAAGATACAACTTGTTTTTTTCCCTGAGAGGCTCAAATTAAGTTTAAACACCAGCTTTTGATGTATTTGCTTACTCAGCACTGTCAATTGCTTTTCAGCAATACAAACTGGCTCTCTCCCCAGGAAACATTTATCCTATCTGGGAATCAAGGGTGGTAATGTGTAATGAGGACAAAGCACTTAGAGAAGGCAGGCTGAGTGAAGCGCTGTATCTCCACTTGCACTTTTTCCACTCAGATTTTCCTTTTCCCTGGAAGCATTCTAGGTACCAAGGGAAATTCCTGCCATACAAAATTCAAGAGCAAAATAATCCATGTCATTCCCTGAAGTGTAACACAAAAACGAGCACATGTCAGTAGGCATTAATCTCTGCTGCTGCAAACTCTTTTTTTTCCCCCGAAAAGTCATTTTCAACCCTGAACAGAACAACAGCAGATTCTTCTGCTTTGCACTCGGTTGAAGGATACAGCAGGTCAGTGCTCCCATCAGCACAGGATGTCATCCCCATTTTCACAAGGCTTGATGTCTTAAACATCCTCTGCCATGCCAAGAAAAACCAATGTGAGCCACAGCTGAGGGAAGGGAAAAGAGCAATCTCTGCTACTTCGTGTGTATTCTGCTGTTCAGCTTGTCAGACCCAGTGAAACTCAAGGGCAGGAGGAGCGAGAGGCAAAGCAATCCATGAGAAACACTGGAGCTCCCCAGACAGGGAGCACTGAACCCATCCTGAACTCTTTCTTTACACTTGTTGAGGCCAAGCCATTTGCTGGGCAACAGCCCCAAAGTGGAAATTGCCATACAGCACCCAAACACTTCCAGATGTGTGGTACCAGTGCCCTCAGACATGCACAGGAAAGCAGCACAACTGAAATCCCAGCACCCTTTCATTCTAGCTAGGCTAAAAATATCCCTCAAATCTTCAGAAAGGCAGCTCACTGCTACTGCAACTGCCTTTAACTGACAGCACCTCAAAACCATTTTGTTGAGGAGCCCTTCTGCTCTACCCACCCAGCCACAGGCTCACGTGCTTCCTAGGAGGGTTCCCTGTGTCCCCAAGCACTGGGACACCTTGCCAGGCCAGCAAAGTCCTCTGGAGTTGAAGTCACCAAAGATCTTCATTGATTCCTCACTTCAATCCAATTTCAGTTTTCCTTAAGCAGAGCAGAAGACGAAAATGGTAAAAAGCAATCATGGCAACTTTAACAAATACATTTTCTAAATGTGAATTTTTAAATGTTTCTGGGGAGTTACATGTCTGTAAGAAATGAGAATGTAATTTCTTTATTAGTACTTCACTAACAATTTAAGTGTGGGAGCATGTGGGTTTTCCTTAAGCAGAAGTGATGAACATTATTAAGCATTACACGTATTTCAGAACTCTTTACCGGACTGTTAAGCATTTTTTGTCACTTCAAAAATTAAACCATCCATCCTTATTCCTAAATGGTTTGGAGCACAGATTGGCTACAGAGTTTCCATTTAATCAAAATTCTTTCTTTTCTGAGTCTTGACATGTACCCCAAGCCAAATCTTTTATCTGGCAAGTAGTCAGACATCCATCCCTTTACAGGGACTCTGAGACACAATGTAAAAACCTGGCTGTGTCCAAGGAGCCAACAGAGAAGCTGTACAGCAATCCACAGCTGTGCCATGTGCAGCTGATCCGTCTTTTTTATTTTCCTCTCCCAGCCATCTGTTCCCAAATCCTGTTTTTCTCCTGGTGTTTCCATTCTGCAGTAGAACTGGGGAAAAGAGGTTCATAACCAATACAAAGCAAGTTCAGAAGAACTGGCTGCACCAACAGGTACATGGGGCAGAAGTCACTGGTTGGTCCTACACCATCTTTTTGCTCTCCCTGCCTTCCTCCACTTACTTCAGCTCAGCACAGTGTGGGAGGCACGGGAGTGAGATACCTGGCTGCTGGCAAAAGAGTGAAATCTGAAGTAAGAGATTTGGAAGGTAAGAAAGAGCACAAGCAGAGAGGCTGAGATGAGAGCTAATAGGAGTTGAAGAGCTCACAGGGGAAAAGAAGCAATCCTAGAGAAGCCCCTCCTTCCCACTGGGGATTCTGGTACTTCCAGATACGTTTCTGTTTTAAAGTGACATCCACCCTCCCCAACTTTCAAAAGCTTCTTCAGAAAAAGCAGTGGCCTGGCCTCAGGACCATCCATCTGGTGGAGCCACAGACCCAAGAATCTTGGCTGTGCTCTCCTGCCTGCCTGGCTGTGCCTGGAGCTGCAGCCTGAGCTCCCAATAGCATCAATCAGGAGAGGCTGGCAGGGTACAACCCACTCTCCACTTGGCTCAATTTGCTTTTAGGGAATTGCCTTTCAGTCTTTCCAGGCAAACCTCTGACTCCCTGGTGCTGCTGGGCTTCTCTCCTGGTCCCCCACATCAGAACCACATGGCACTGTCTGATGCGGCTTTTTGGGAGGCTGGAAATGCCTGGAAGCCCTAAAAAGAAGTGCTTGGCTTGGAGATTATTAAAAACCCTGAAATCAGAGCTGCCTAACTGACCAGAAGCTCCATACCTAGTTAAATTTCTTAGCCACTGCTGCTCTGGCAAGGTTAGATAATTCTAAGTTAGTTATAACTTCCCACTCAGTTAACATTACTTGGCAAGGACCAAAAAAGATGAAGGGTATCCAAAAAACCCTGGGTCATATGGAGAGGAGTTTTACTGCAGTCTTTACCACGGCTGTTTTCAAACAACATCTTAAGATTTTCAAGGAAAAAATGTATTTCCATTAAAACTGACCACATGAAGTTTGGAAATCACTTCAGGCAGTACAGCTGTAATAATGCAGGACAAAATGCAAACCAGCTACTACAAGGTCAAGCAAAGCCAACTACCAAACTACAGCAAATTAGAGATTCATTATGAGTCTTAACAAAGAAATACTTTACTAATAGAAAGGAAAAAGAGGGTGTTATGGAAAGAGCTTTTAAAAGGGAACACTTGTCTGCAATTTTGCAGATAGCATCTTACTTGGAGGCAGTGGGGTAGATTGATCTCAAAAGACTCTTAAAAGGTTTTGCAGCGGAAAAAAATAGTTGCAAGGCACATAGTCAGATCATTAACTGTGCAGCCCAGGCTGCCAGCTGCTCACTCAGAAACTCCAGATGGCTCCTCCTCTAAAACATCATCATTTGATCTTGGTAATCAAATTATCTCCCACTCTTACAAGCTGAAGTGAGGCAAGGGTTGAACGAAGAGATGATGTATTTTATTTGACTGAGATGGATTGAGAAAACAACACAAATTAGCTTTCAAGACACTCAGTCTTGAAAGTTGTATCAGAGCTAACCATCTCCAGCCCTCTAACACCTTTTTTTCTACCCTGGCCATCACAAAGAGTTCCCAGCACCAGGTATGCTCTATAGGGCTGCCCAGTGTTCACATTTTCTGCAGTATTTGTACACTAAACTACATACAGGGGGTATCTAAAACGCTCAACTCCCACCAGTGGAGAGCAGGACCTGTCACTGGAGAGCAGTGCTGGGCCACTGGGTACCCTGAAGCACCTGGGCTGGGTTAATCACACAAACATGTCATCTGTTTGTCTCGCCAGAGACACACAAGACACCGTCTGCATATTTCTGAGGCCTTTTGTACAGCCTTAAGGACATGAGGTGGCAGAAACAAGGCACATTCTTTACTTTTCACTCAATTAGAATCAATAGTATGGTTCTTGAGGCCAGGCTCATCTGGGGACGCTCACTTCAACTATCTGAACAAAAAGTGGTCACAACCAGCAAGTTCCCCCCAGTCCAGGTGGCTGCCAAGCTCTGGCTAACACCAATTGATGGCAGGATGCTCCCTGTCATGGAAGGGTCAGGGAAGATTGCTTTTCTTCTCTTTTTTTTTAAACTATGTGAATTTCTTACATAGCTTTCTACAAAAGAAGGTTTTTCAAGGAAGAAAATAAAACCCAACCAGTGCAGTCTCCAATTTCTCTTCCAAAAAAACCCCCCAGTAATACCAGAAATGTCCCAGTATTTTCAGAAAATGCTGGGCTTTGACAGTTTAAAAAGGTCAGCTGAAATATTCAAAAGTCACATCTTCCAAAACAATGAATTCTTACTTGCATGAAGAGAGTATTTTAAATCCTGGCATTATTTAAATCAGCACACTATGAACAATTTCATATTAATTCTTTTTTTTATACCTAGTTGAAAGAGATGATGGAAGACACTTATAGCTAATTAAACAATTCATTATGACAGAGGCTGGCCTACATCTGAAGTATAAATCCCAATCTGATCCTTGTCTAGTGGGATTATTCCTCACCAGGTTTTAGTACTAAACTTCATCACCCACTCAACTTTAATTTTCATAACAGAACTGTACTTTTATTTCACAAAGTAGAAGTACACAAAGAACAAAAAAAGGTTGCTAAAGGCCACAAACTAGGAAAGACTCACAGCTGGGACTAGAAAACCACAGAGAAAGGCAGCAAGAATTATCAGAGAATGGAAGAGACTTAGTTTGAAAATAAGCTAAAACACTAGAACTCCATGACTTGGAGAAAAAATGCTGCCATTTATGAAAATAAATCCAAAACCTTCAAGAGAGGTAAAAAGCAGATGAACAGGAAAAAAGCTGTTCATAAATTTTTAGTTCTACAAGAACTAGAAGTTACCAAATGAAATAAGGTGGCATGGTTCAAAACAAACAAAAGGAAGTACTTTTTCACCCAGCACATAATTATATTGTAGAATTATTAGACACAGGATATTGCAGAGGCCAGAAATACAAAGAGATGTAAAATTAAAAAAAAAAAAAAAA
>VYXF01008677.1:187791-241537 GCA_013397295.1 Polioptila caerulea
ACCACCCCCCCCCCCCCGTATACTTTAATGGCTCAGAGAAAAAGCATAGGAAATTATTCTGAACATGTTAGCGCTCAAAATGTTTCTAAAATATTTGATTTAGACCAGACATCACAAAATCTTTTAAAAAATGGTAATACAAAGTTCTGGTAAACAGGCAAAGTTACAAAGGGATATGTGATAAAAACTGGACTTAATGCAAATTGAGGATTCATTTGTGTCAAGCCATATCCTAAAACAGTAGCTGAGCTTAGCTACTGCTCAAGCATTTCTTCAAATAAGTCTATTCATAGAAAAATATCATCTCTTTTCCCCTCTCTAACTGTATTAGCATACTTAAGAGTTCTTTTGCTGTGCTCTTAAACTATTGCTAAAAGTCTCTAGATTTCAGTTTTGAAAGACTATATTCAAAAAAATTATTTTGCATAATTCTGTTTATAATGTAAACTGTAACAGTGTCTGAGGGAGAAATAAACTAATCTACATGCTTGTGTCCCATGTGGATATTCAAGAACTTTGCAGCCAGCTTTCTTATTTTCATTGTTCAATCTCAGCAAATGTGACAAAATCTTAACTAATAAATATAAAGATAAATTAGTAACATCTTGATAGCACAATTTTAGACTAACACAGAATTATTTATGTATGTGATAGCAGCAGCATCTACTTCAGCATGATAAATTAATTCCTTACATTATTAAGTCTGCCAGAATTCATGGAGCAGCAAACAGTGCTCCTCATTGATTTTACACAGTAGCATGTTTCTGTGCCTCACCTTCATGTTCAGCTTACTTAATACTTTAGCTCTAGAGAAAATTCCAAAGGGGATTTTATTGATGCGGTTGTGCTCCATATTGAGAGAGTAGATTGTGGAGAACTGGGACGGGCCACCCACAGGATAGGACTGGAAGCAGTTCCTGGCCAATGTTAAACTAGTCAGTTTGACAAGGCTGGATAAAAGACCCTGTAGAAAGAAGAAAACCACCCAAGAACTTAGGACAGATTTATTTGAATGCATCTCTTTTCCCTTATGGGTCTAATTAGAAATGTTTTCCCCCCTCAACTCCATCCCCTGAAGTGTTGCAACACACAAACCAGTGTTAAATTTGATAAAACTTCCACCAGCAACAGCCTCTGCTCAGTCATCAGCCACTACCTTATTTCCCCCTTCCTCCCTGCACGCTGACAGATACACAAAAAGCAAACACATCACATTTAAAAGCACAGGTTTGGGAGGTTTGGTAACTCTTTTCTCCTCTGAAAGCAATTTTTCTAATGACACATTGCTGCAGGAGTGCAGGGGCAGTGTGTCCATCCCCAGCAGCTGTTTTGGCTCCAGCAGCTCACCCACATCCAAAGGGGGCTGAAAGAAATATCAATCCCACACAATGGCTCCCAAAAGAGGCATTTGCTAATGCCAGTACAAATCTTTGGTATCTTCATAAAAATCCATATTGTGATCACAATTTGTCAGTGTCTTGTTTAGTGCCTTGTTTCTCTGTCTGATTATCTGAAGCTATGGCATAATAGTTTCAGACAATCAGACAGAGAAAAAGAATAGGATGGGTTTGAAAATTCCATTATTTTTTCCTTTTTCTAAAATATTCCTAAGTAGTTACTGCTCTATTTTTTTTCCCCTTAAAAACGAAAAGCAAGAAGCCTGCAGTTAAACTGGACAGCAAAGGCTGTCCACGGAATCCAGAGCTTCATTTCTCTTGACAACCTAATTAGATTCCAAAATCCCAGCAGCCCATATCTCAGTTTATCTGTTAGTTATGGGCCAAGCACGTTGCTGGAACTGTGGAGATGAATAATGAGATCTAAATGACTGCTGAAGTGTCACCTTTGCTTATTACTACACCAACTTGAATCCAGCCCTATTTGCCTAAGTATTACAGAAATTGGAGATTTATGCATGGCATTACATACCATAAATAATGCAACATCTGCAATCAGGAATGAGCAGTAACAAGATAATGATTCCAACCATATTCCTAATGTCAGTATTTCTGTATTGTGAATTGAGCTCCATAGTCACTATAAATGCTTTAAGAACATGGCTTTTGCTGTTTCACCAGGAAAGCTTTGGCTACTTTTATAAATAGTTTATTAACATTATTGTAAATAAAATAGGATATAATAGGGACTTACGTATGCCCTGGCTAAAATTTTAGACACTGGGGGCATCTCAGCAAATATTAGTGAAGCATTTTCCCCGCTACAGATAAAATAATGGATCTTCAAATCAGTATTCATCTAACCTAATCATTAATTAGCATAATCTTTGGCTAGGAAATATTGTCTCTACCTATACTTTAATTAACAGATATTAGTCCTAGGGTTAGGCAGTCCCTGACCTCTAACACACTTTACTGCTTCAGATGGATCTGGGCCTTTCAAAAAGCTGGTTTTGAAGTCTGCTCGTATACCAAAGAATATCTAAAATATGTTATCTAATTCACTCTAATAGCCTAGAGTAATTAAATGCATTTGAAAGGAACCATGAGAGCTTTGGCAGTACAAAGAGAACAATGCTCTTACATCTATGAGAGCTGTGGCAGTGCTGCTTTCTTCCAGCCCATCCTTTTAAGATAAAATATTTATTAGGCATTGTGTCAGCAGCTTCGGCTATGTTTTGAAATTCAGAATTTTCTTCTACAAATACAGTTCTTTGTCTTATAGCACAACATGTTTTATTTTAAACAGATTACAGTATAAACTATACACTTCTGTAAACTTAAGTGTTAACGTATCACTGGCAGATATACCTGAAGAAGGCAGAAGTACAGTCACAAAGAGGTTTGTATTGTGACTGAATGTGTTTTAAAGCAAGTAATCATCCCTCACACTAGCTTTTTGTAATTACACTGTAGTTGCTTTTGTAACATGTCTGGGTGGGGTGGGCTGGCTTAGCTCTCATCCTAAAAGCAGCCTGGTGGCTTTCACTCCAGCATTTTCTTAAATTATAGTCTTGCCTAGACATTTATTAAATTCTCTGTTTCAGTCTATCATTGCTGAGGTCAGAAATTTATCTGAGGAAAATTAGTTACTTACTGCCCTTTGTTACTGTAAATACTTTGCCTAATTCTGAGTGCTTTCTTTTTCTTCTATTTATAGTTGGCTATGTACATATTTAGATAACCTTTAAACTCAATTTATACTAGTTATTTAGACAACTTGGGGTCGTGGGGATGACAGCTTAGGAAAGCAGTTTGACCATCATTAAAACAGAAGAGAATATAAACTTTATATTGTGCCATAAAGTCTTCATCTTAAAAGGGTCTAAAGAAATTAAATAAATATCCAAAATAAGAAGCAATCACATCAGATTTTTCTTCTGTCATCTGAGCAATTACTTCTAGGCACTAATGCTTCACAAAGCAGAAATACTGAAAAACACTTATCTGGCTTGAAGGGTGGGAATCTGAGCTCATTATTTAAGGTTTTCTAAAGATACAGGACAGCAAGCACAACATGTGTTGCTCCCAGCTTTGACTCAAGTTGTATGACATTAGTCCTCCCATTCTGATTAAATATACCTAATATTTACACAATTGACATAATTCACATTACTTACAGGTTAAAACAAAGGGTATTTCTCAGAGTTAAGATGCAAGATGAAGTAACTTGCCCTGTTCCACTCCCTTTACAAAACTTCGATGCCCTCCAGCAGCATTCCCTCCCCAGCCCACTCCCTCTACTCCTCACCTCTGGTAAAGTAGAAATGTTGTTGTTCTCCAAGTTCAGCTCATCAAGTTCACTGCATTTTGCTAAAGACTTGGGAATTGCTGACAGTCTATTGTACCTCAGGCCAAGACGACTTAGACTGGACAGATTTCCTACGGGTAGAAAACAGGTGTTAAAATACTGTGAGAATCACACAAAGGCACAGAACAAGGTGTGAATTCTGATTCCTCTGTGGTCTCTCACTCTACACTTCAAAATCTCAAACACTGAAATGAAGCTATCATCCCAAAACAGCAGACACACTGATTTCCAATGCTGAAGTCAACCATGCACAAATAGATTGTTATATTAAATATTATTCTGAAGTTCTGCATTAATATGCAAGCAAGGCTTATGTCCTATTGTAAAATTCCTTCTATCCTGTTCTTTCTATCAACAAAACATACTATCATTTTCTAGATGTCTCCAAAATGACTTTTTAAAATTACAGACAGTGCCATTCAATGCCATGACTCATATTACCAGAACCTGGGCATGCATCATACAACTCAGGTCCTGGCAAAACAATTTCCTCTGCAGGGAAAAAACCCCACAATTTTGCCATCTTCCTACAGCAAGAAAGTCTTTAATAGGTGAAAGGAAAAACCTCAAAATTTCCACATTTTTGAGTGATATTGAAGGAAAAGTCTGGAGGAAGTCTACAAAAATATGGATGGTAGTGGATGTAAAAATATTTCTGAATCTTGCTAGGCTGATGGTCCCAGTAGATAAGTCTTTCTGTCAGGGAATAAAAATCTTGACAAACTTCCAACTTGAAAATTTCCCATCTGAAGCTCCTTTTGGCTGCAGCCTTTAGCATCTAACAAGTACTAAAGACCAAAACTGCTCCAGGATGTTGTTGAAGTATAGACTGCTGGGGCATTTAGCCTCTCCTGCAGTTCAAGCAAGGCCTTGAACTTCACTGAAAAGACAACTATCAAATTGTCCAAAGAAACTTGACCTCTGGCTCATGCCTACAGTCAGAAAAGGTGTCTGTGCAGGTGTGGACTTCACACCAGGAGAGTGTTCACACAATCACTTCCTTGCAAAACATTTGCTGTTTTACACTTGCTTTTACCAACACCCAATTTGTTCTGCAAATTGAAGTACCAGACAGACACATTAGAAAGGAAACACAGGATTTAGCAAATGGTAGAAAGAATAAGCAGAAGTAATTTTAAAAGATGAAAGGGTCTTAATATGTACAATCTAACTGCTCATTAAGTGAAGGCTGTTTTAGTGTCTATGCATGTGCACTCATACAAAGGAGCATAGCAAAGGAAGAAATAAATGTAGAATGTGTCTGCTAGACAGAGAAAAACTTTCAACAAAGCAAGCAGCAAAATATCTCTTTCCTGAACCTGGTCAAAATATACACTAAAAATGCTCCTACATCACTAAATAGCTGGGAATGTAGATAATAAAATCTTGAAACTGGAAACAATGTTGTATGATTCGCTATAGTTTCTAAAACAGAGAAGTCAGGAGAGTAGTGAAAGTAAAACAAAAAGAAGCACCTAAGAAAGAGCAGAAACCAAAAAACCTTAGCTCCCCCATAAAACTGCAACTGAAAAAAATCCAAACCCACAAACCCCTTAATACAGAAAGAAAACTGTCTACATCTTACAAATCAAGAAAAAAAGACTATTAGTTTACAGTGCACATCTGATATTTACCTAACAAGTTAGGTAATAAATTTTACTTCGTACCATCAACAGCTAAACTAAAGTCAAAATAGGTAGCTACACACCATTGCTTAACTAGTAGTATCTTCAATTGGGATTTTGAGTTCTATTTTTTAAAGTGCTGGATTCTATAAGCAAGTATAAAATTAATTTTTAAAGCAGCAGCAAAGAAATTCTTCACTTAATCCGAAAAAGTCATTTAAAATCCAAGGCTATCAATATTGCACACCAGTGCACAAATCTACATCTTTTCCTGTTAAAGCCTGCAATGCATATACACACTGAAGAGAATAATTAAGACCTATTCTGATCCTACAGTCCACTAGTATAAAGGCACAGATTTGTACATAATTTAGCTATTTCAGGCTGTATTTGTGAGATCAGGCATTGCTGGCTGAATGAAAAACTGGCCTCACTTCACACAAAAAACATTCTATTGCAAGGCTCCAAGACCATTCGGATTTGCCATCCCAGGGGCGAACAAAGCACACCCTGACTGTATTTCTCTGAACTGTTATTTAATATTTTACAGAAGAACAACAAACTTTACACAAAGTAAGATACAAGTCCACTATTCTTTTCACTACCTAAAACATGCGCTAGATGCTGATGTGGATTTCTCAGGCGAAAGGGACGAGCAGGGAAGCAGACAGCGTGATGCCAAGTGTTGCTTAGCAATACAACACTGCTGTGCCAGTCCCAGATTGTGAGCACAGGCTGTATGTGTATGGTGCTCTTCCTACCAGCAGTGTGGCATTTCAGAAAAATGAAACAAGGCAGCCACTAGAGAGTCAAAATGTACCATAAAGAAGAGAATGACACATGTTGGCGATCCTCATGACATTATCAAAAACGAGGCATAAATAGCAGCTCCCAGTAATTTCTCCTTATCATAAGTAGCATTTCTTAATAGAACTTTATCACTGTTTCTTTACTAGTTATCTTTCTTCTTCATGGGAAACGCACACAAAGGCATACCAGAAGACACATCCTGTGTGTACTACATTCTTTAGGATTGTTTTACACACCACAGCAATAAATACAATGATTCCTGAGGACAAAACTCATAAGATTTCAGCTGGAGCTGCATCAGTAGCACCTCTCCCAGTGCTTCTGGAAGGACTGTCCTGGGCCCAGCTGATGCAGGCAACATGAGCCACCTTCTCATTTCAAGTCAGAATTTATTTACTCAGTCTTCTGTCAACAAGACTTAGAGATCTTTTCATCCTCGGAGTGCATACCTCATTGTGAATGCATCAAAGGTCAAAACCCTTATCAGTTTTTATCTTCACATGCTGGGCAAGCCAGACCTTAGTCCCACCTCCACAAAATGGGATGACCCTTACAGCTCTTCCCTCTGCCCAGCGCCTTCAAGCCAATTCCTTTTTAACAGGAATGTACCAGTACAACGTTACCATTTGCCTCCAAGGTCCAGGGGCCCACTGGATAACACGAAAACCAAGTGACAAACTGTTTTACCACAGAAACTGTTCTGAGTTGTTCAAGACCACACCTGGTGCACTAAACCCCAAGATCCCACTTAAGCTGCCTGAGCTCAGGGTTACCTAGCTGATCCTTGTATTTGGAGCTGCTTTGCAGTACATGCACTCATCTCCATCACTTCCAGCTCAGCTATGGCTACCCGAGATGGAACAGCCTTAGGTATCTGCTGACGGCTGTCAGGTCAGGTCTAGGGAATGAGGAAGGTAACACCTGATGATGATCAGCTCAGTCAGACTGTCATCAGGACCATTTGCAGCTGTACTTCTGTCACTGAAGCCTTCCCTCAGCGGCTCCTCTGAAACAGCCCCTTGCAGGTAATGACTCAGAAAACGCTGCACTAGACGTTCATGTATGTGACAGTTTGACAACAACATGTGAAAAGCAGATACCAGCAGGAAAAGCAACAAGCAAAACCTTTCCAATTCGCTTTCTTAGAGAGCCCGTTATAAAAACCCTTGTAAACTCAACCACCTTATTCACCTAAAAATAAGATCGCAAAGCCTGACTAAGCCCTAAACTCACACCAGGCCTAAGCAAGTCACTGAAGTATTGGTTTAGTTCAACTTTTGTCAGAAACAGTCAGTCTTGGGAATCAGATTTCACAGTCTTGTCTCAGGACCATTTTCTCACCAGCACAGTATTAACATCCATGAGCAGATCCCAGCACTCAGGGTTGAAGCAACCTAAGCACAGAATTCATAATCCCTTCACTGCAGTGACTTTACATCTCTCTCTGCTGCATTTACACAGAAGTGAATTAAAAATCCTTGGAAGCATGCAAATCCAGAAATATTAAACTGTTACAATTAAAGTGAGGCAAAATAGATGGTTTAAATTAATTTTTTATTAAAGGTACTCCAAAAATATTAATCAAAGAAAAAAATAGGTGTTTGCCAATCCCAAAACAAAGAGAAGACAGGAAATAAAGCAGAAAACTGTGCTAACAAATATTTTTTAGAAAGACCACCTGAAGTGATCTGTACATCTCTTTTTTAGGTATTTCAAAATTAAGAGAAAAAAGAACTGATAAGCTGAATAATATAAAGTAGTACAAATTCATAATTCAAAGTATTACCGAGTATATACCAAAGTATTTTAAACAGAGTGATAAATGCTCTCTTCTTCTGAGATTTACCACATCTCTTCCTTTCCCTCCCTTAGTTAAAATTATCCATCAAATTCCCTATCCTTAGATGAAGAGTCATTATTAATGTGAAACTTAGTTCATCAAGCTAATTTGTTATCAGGATCAGTTGCTTTCTTTTAAATAAACCAAAAGCATCAGATCAATTTAAAAATGTGTTCACTAGAGAAAACTTCTACAGATAACGTTAAAAAAACAAATTGGATTTAGAAGAGCTGTGCACATCAAAACCCCATAAGATCATAATCAACAATATACATGAACTTCAGCACAGGATAGAAAACTGCAGGAACTTGCTACAAACAACATGGCACTATTAAGCATTTCAGATGGTCTAACTTGTATAAATATTCTTAGATTTTGATTTGACTCAACTTGGCACACAACGAGCAGTCACCTACTAAAGAACATGTTTTACATGTCCACGTGTTATTTCACGGAGTGCCACGTGCTTAATTCACTGAGAGATCTTCACCTAGCAAAGAAAAATTCCTGGTTTGCATACAAAAGATACCAGGTGTCATTTTTTACAAACCGAAAGCAAGACAGCCAAAATTAATAATACTTTTTCTTAAAAAATTGAACTTTATGTCACTTTTTAAATATGTTAATTAAATTTAATATACCTCATGGTATTAATCTTGCAATGAGAATAACAAAGATGATTATATGAAATAAATTTCAAATTGTATGGGAGATAGACATGCTAGAGATGGGCAGTTGTAGATAGAGATTAAACACTGCATTCAGATATTTCAACAGGGGCTCCTGGTCCAAAATAGCCCTGAGTCAGAAGACGCCTGTACCCCATTTTGTACTTACTATATACTAGTTTTCCAGATGTCAGCCAAACTCTGTGACAACTTTTTAACTGTTTAACAGATTTTTAGGTGAAAGGAGCTGTTGGTGTGTATAATCTTATCTCTTATCAGAAAGCAAACCGGTTCCCCTGATGGCTGTAGTGTAAAACTAAAGGCTTCAGATAAAGTGTTTTAACCTTCAGCTGCACTCCACAAGCAGAGAGCAACAGCTCAAAGCGACTGCTCCAACACAACACCCCAAAAGAGATCTCAGTGATCTTGTTGCAGAGAAAATAAGAACAAAATCCCATAGTTATTATTCACCTGGTCTGAGGGCACCTTCTTCCTAAACCGAAGCCTGTAGGTTTGTGTGAATTTAAACTTGTGTCACTGATCATCATCTGAGAGACAACAAATCCTTTCCACAATCCCTACATCCCTAATGTTTAATATGCTCTGGCTGAAGGCTGATGCCCTAGAAAAATCAGGAATGGGGACAGAAGGGTGATGGGCGTGGGAGGGCAACCACTCTTGGCAGAACTGCTGAAGGGAATCCCTCCTGATCATTGCTACCAACTATCAAAGCCAAAGCATGAAATGTAATTATTCTGTTCCAAATACGAAAGTATAGTTAAACACAATACAAAGTCTGACTTTATTTTACTGATTTAACAGTAGCCTGACTTGTAGTGTATTTTAATTTTCCTTTTCAGCCACCAATACCTCCTGATATACCAGGCAGGCCAGTGTAGGAGGCAAAATCAAATTCACAAATTACCAAAGTCAGCAGGCTCCATCATTTTTTGCCCTGCTCAAACCAAAGTGCCTAATCCTCCTTGTCTAGGAGTTCTGATGAAGATGACAGCTATTAGAAAGCCATTTAACATTAATTTCAATTTAGTGTCTACCACCCCTACAAGTTTAAATGCCATCTGAAGAGAGCACAGAGTTCTCTCTACTTTCAGTCTAATGATATCATCCAAAGACAGGTTTTCCCATCAATATGAAAACCCTAAATTGTGACCACATCAGCAGCCAGTTATTTTCCAATTCTGATTCCAGACTGCAACACTGCTGACTGTGTGAGAGATGCACATAAGATACTTGCAGAACCTGAACAACAGAGGCTCAGGTACCCAACGTGCACCACACACACCACCTGCATAAGGCTACAGAGCACAAACTCTTAGTGACATGTTTCTGAAACTAAGCAATGAAAATTCAACTTAAAACTCACTTAATATGCATTCATCAAAATGCATGTAACTCACAGACCTGCTCGTCTCAATCCTGATGTGTTCCTTTGAATCACTCCTCCCTTGTGCCTGCTTCTCACATAAAGAAAATAAGATTATAGGCTTTTTCTTTCTGCAGTGTACTAATCATTCCAAAAATGCTGAGCTGCAGTTATAACACATCCGTACACATTGGTCTCTGCATCTAATTACTGTGTGATGGTACATGCATTCACTAAAATAAACTGTCCCCACTCTAGTCTTACCAGGATGAATACTCAACCAAAATACAAAATAAAAAATATTTTCATAAATACATTGAATCAGTAAACTCAAAACAGAAAGAATTAATTAGCCACTAGAAGCTATCCTAACCTTTAATGAAAGCAATATGAATGTATTTAATTATATTGGGTTTGCATTGGAAAGACATTAATTAAAACATAAAACGGAAATTATGCTAGCTGAAAATGATACAAAAATACAAAATCACTTCACATGCAAAAACAGAAAGAGATAAAAAACAAAAAAGAGACAAAAACAACAGCTGGACCTTATTTCGAGCTATCAATGAAAGCATTGAATTTTACTCAATTCACACTGCCTACAGTAAGAAAAAGCAACTGAAATTTATTTAATTTTTCATTGGTAGTATTTTTTTTTTTTTCCCTTTTCAAATGACTATTTAAAGACTTTCTGGGAAATTAAAAATTTATATAAGTGTAAATCATACTGTATGAACAGTTTATACCCAACTAGCAATGCAGTAAAAACATAATCTACCCCTTTTTTAAGTGAAAGATGCGTTTAATTTTTTAAGTCTGCCCTACTATATAAAACAAACATATAAAATGTACAACACACAAATATATCTTTACAATTTTAGCTAATTAAGCAATGTGAGAATTATTTTCTGGAGAGCAGGGTTCTACTTTTTATCTTCCCTGCAGCTGAATGCTGCAGTCCAACAGCAGATACTGGGAGAAGAACCTACAGGAAGGGGAAAGGGCACCCTGAAACTTCCCGAAGAGTGAGGGAAGATTCAACAGTGACTTCCCAAATGCAGAAGCAGCTGTTAATGATTTTCTTCTGCACAACTGCCATGTCACACCATGAGCTTTCAGCATCTACAACCTGTGCAAACACTGAGACTCAAATGTCCCCTGCCTGTCACACGCAGTACTGTCTGATCTTCCCTAGTGAGGCAGCACCTCACAACCTCATCCTGCCCTTCTTGGAGGACAAAATGAGCAAGTCACTTCCCATTTACTCTCCACTTGACGTTTTCCAGTCAATTTCCCTACTTTACATTTACTAAGTCTAGAATTGGAGGCAATAAGAATCAGAAGTTTTCCTTTATGAGACCACCATGAGAACTAGACAGGGCTAACAGTAATACAAAAATTAGAGTGTAAGAGTGGGAGCCACTGCTTTCAATCAGATAAAGAAAAGGCTGAACCTATTGCAATTGCCCAATACTAGCAGAATTCAGTTAAAGAAGTTTAATTAACAGCATAGTCCGAGAACAAAACCTTGGACAAAGCACCGAATGTTGATCAGCTCTCCCAAAGTGAGCCTATGAAAATCAGCTTGATGCCACAAAGCACAGAATGCTCACTGACCAAAGCACAAGGTCATGCTTAAATGTTGAGAATATGAATATTGCTGTGAAAGCTGGAGCAGAAAGCAGCTTTGCTCCATCAGAACAGTGAGCAATTCATAACATCAAACCCACTGGTCACATCTGAATGTTGCCCCTGATCACTGAGGGAGCTGCAGGTGCTCAGATGTTTCAGAACAAGACTCTTGCTTTTGCTAAACCTGACAAATTTAAAATATCATTTTGAAGTAGTTTCATATTTCTTCAGAAATATTTTTATTTCTAGGGACTTAAAGCTCTTAACCACAGTTTTGCATAACCTGGGCCGTACCAATTCCACACGTCTGGTTCTGGTCAGTGCTTCATGTTTTATCAACCGTAGGTTTAAAGAGCACAACAGTGTTCTCAGAGGTACCCTGGGGTTAAAACAAGTTAGAAGCGTGGTTTGGAGCACAATTTCAACCAGCAAAACCAATAAATAAATACTATCTAATTTCAGGAAAGCTGTGATTTCAGCTTCTGAGCTATAGTGCCAGGGTGAAGGGCAGGAGGGTAGTGCAGGGCCGTAAATATACTTCTCATTTTCCTAACCATCTCTTAGGAACAGTGCTATGTCAGACACCGGAAAGCGTGTCCACTGACAGAATTTTTTGTGCTTTTAAAATATTATTTTGGAACATTTACAACTATTTTTTTTAATTAAAATTTCTGTTGCCTTAGACATCTGTGAATATGGCACATTTGACTATAATCAAACTACACATGTAAGCACACAAAACCAGAAAATTACAAAGCAGATGAAGAGTCTGGTAATTTTAACTAATTTAACTGTAACTCTGTTTCTGTTATACTTCTTTCTCAAATAACTTTTTCTCTGCTTTTACATATGAAATTGTGAACACATTTGTACAGAATACTAAAATTAAAAGTTCAAAGCGGGAACATTCAAAATGTGGTATTTGCAGGACAAAATTATCTAAGCTATCTTGTAATCCTAAGAAACAATTTACTCCACTCAAAATTTGTTTTCTGTCTCAAAAGTTCAATTAATAATTTTAATATAAATAGTATGTTGTTCACCTTCTGCTATATAACTTCTGGATATATTAGTGCACCAGCTAAGTATACAGAGATAAGATACTGTGTAAATAAAAGTAGCTAACGATGCCACCACCATCCAAAAGCAAAAAAAAAACCAAACCACCACACTTTAGGGGAGGTGCAATCTGCAATGAAACAGCTACAATCCCACTATGATTTTGATTCTGGGCTTGAGACTCTCGGAATGTGCTAAGCCATTCCACAAAGCTCATTTTTTTCTACAGGAAGTGATCTAATATAAAAAGTACTTTACAATTTTCAATCAACAGAAATACAGATATGAATATAAAGCAAGGCATTAGGTCACTTCCTGACAACTAGTATCTAAAATCGACATTTGTTACTGCACACAAGCATGCTTCTACAGCATTAGTTGAGAAAAGAACTTAGTATTTTTACAGAGTGGGTATATTGGCTGTGCTACCTCTGTAATCACTGCTGATGCATAATCCCTTCCCTGCCACTCCCCTGCATGTCACCCTCAAGTCCCTTTCTCACAGCTCCAGCACATTTCAGTACATGCTGTTAGTTACCAAACAAGCTTTTTTTTTAATTTGGCAGATTCTGAAATCTTTTTGTGGTAAAACCAAAAGTTTTTTAGATAGTCCAGCAGCTACTTTAAGAGGGTTTTTTGATGGAGAGGAAGGAAAGGGTCCTTTCTGAGGGGAGGGAGAAATAGAAAGCAAAGGGGGCTGTTTGTTTTTCAAAGCAGTGTGACAAAAACATCCCTCTCAAGAAAAAAATGAGGCCTCCATCAAAAGGGTGTCAGGGTGGGAGGAGGGGACAGACCTGGCAGTAATGGAAAATCTGGTCCATAACAGCAGGCTCATGGGCTCACAGAACATCAAATATTTATAACAAGCAAATGTGCTTGCTCTGTTTTGCCCCTGGTCTGTAACCCAGAGTTTGACTGAACTGAGAACCAGTAACAGCACTCCTACAGTGAGCATCCTGACACCTGGAAGCATGGAGATGTTGCAAGAAAAGCCAGTCGTGGCAAAGCCCAGGCAGACACCCCGGAGCAGGGAAGAGACAGAAACTGCAGCGAGAGCTGGGGAGGCGCGCACGCAGCGGCCACGCGCCATCGACTCGCCGCGTTTGTCTCAGCACTCAAAGTTTTCTCGCTGAACAATCCCAACCACAAAGCAAGCTGTAATCTAAAAATCATGCCACAACTTGCTTTAATATGCTGAACCAAAACTGTGATGACTAAGAAATAAAGCCAGTGTTGCTGAACTGGCTACGGCTGCCTTTTCTGCAACACGCATAAATGTAGGCTGATCGTTATCATTTAAGATGGAACCTAAGGTTTTTCCCTTCACTGTTAAGTTCTGTTGGCAAACCACAGGAGGCACAAACATGGATTTCTGATTTTAAATTCTTATTTAAATATTTTGGGTTTTTTTAACTTACTGTTTACAAGAGAGATTTTCCAGTGGAGCAAAAACTGAACTAGAGTAAGGTTAACAACGCGATGGCTCACTGCTGTCTCCTACCATTATTCAGCTGTCTTTGGTGGTTTCTTGAGCTCTAAAACATTGATAGTCATCTCAGATAAGTATGTAAAGAGACAGCTACCAACATTTTAAAGCAAGTAACTTCTAAACATTATAAAGACAATGCAAGGGAAAAACCAAACAAAGAAAATAGAAATCCAGTCCAACCAGGTAGGAATCTGACTCAAAAGAAACCACCTGAGCTTACAGAACTTTCTGAAGAAATAGGTGAGGCCAAACTACCTTGATTGCAGAGTGAGCAATTTCCTATCTATCACAAGTGACTTAACTGCCTAATAACTTTGTGCCTCTCCTACTCAAAGACCTTTCCCTGTAAGTACAGTCTTGTAGCATATTACAAATGAGATTTTTCTGCTCCTTTGAGAAGTTCAGTGATTACCAGGCACTACACAACTAGTAAATCATACTACTACTCTGCACAGGAATTAACAGCATTAGTCTATAAGCCTTGAATATGGAAATCACACACTTGCTTAGAGAATTTTACCCATAATTAGCAGTTTATCGAGGGAACTCACTCCCTAAATGTGACACATACACTACACGAAGTGTTATGTAAACCAACGTTCAGCAAGATTTACAAAATAGCAACAAAAATATAGTGGTGTAAGTTAGAGCAAACTCCAGATGGAATAGGATCTCCAAAGTTTAAAAATATCATCAATCCAGAAAGGAAGTTTAGTTCCAGTGAATACATCATCAATGTGAACTCTGCTCAGGTCAAACTTTCTCAACCAAAAGCCACAGTAACTTCATCCTCAACAATTTACTGCTAGAAGTAAAGCTGGAGTGTCATTAAATGGTTCACTTTACTATGCATTAAAATGCATATATAAATGCTCAACATCAAATACCATTAAACTGATCACGTTCATTCCTCTGAGTATGATCTGGTGAAAGAGCTTAAAATCATGATGGCCTTGTTTTTAGTCTTTTAAAATCACAGCAGCATCTTTTTCTGCCATCTGTTTAAAACTGATTTAATGAGATAGGAAAAGTCATATTTTGTTGCTTTATGCAACATGAGATTCTGAAACCAACCAAGACCATGTTTATCTTAGTCTATATTCCCACTGTAAGTTGCAAACTCTCTGTATTCTATTGCATAAGAGCATGATGACCTTGTGGACTTGTGATACTTTTTAGATGTCCACCAAAGAACATAACATACACATCATTAATTTAAAACATTTATGATTTTAGTTCTATTTTTCTTTAGGCAAAGATGCAAGTTAAAATTATCTGCCAAAGTACTACACTTCAACTATAAGTGAGCTTTTAATTTCTTTATATGCTCAGTTTCATTACACAATGAACAATCAGTAGATGCTTGCTTATAACCACAGAACACCTTAAGATTTAGAAGTAATGGATTTGGATTGTTTTCATTGTAACTCTCATTCTTAAATTATTTAAGGCAACACTTAAGGTAACAAGCACACCTTGCTTCAAATCTTAAGTATGAAGCTGTGCTGAGCTGAATACCAGTCACTCTAGAGCCACCAACAAATACTCATTATTAAATTTGTTCCCCTTACTGAACATTTTGAAATAGAGACTTATTTTCTCTCCTCCAGCCTCTTCACATACCTATGGTTTCTGGCAGGTCCAGGAGCTCATTGTGCTGCAAGTCGAGGTTGGTGATCTGCATGCAGCTTCCAATCTCTTCTGGAAGATGTTCAAGCTGATTGTGCGCTACATCCAGCGTTATGAGGTTACACAACTCACCTAAAAGCACGCAGGTAAACCAAGACAAAAAGGACTTTAATGTACAGCTCTCGACAATGACCTCCACACAGAGATTAACAGAATCAGACAGATTTTAGGATAAGCTGAAAAAAAGCTGCTGCTACCATAAAGTTATACATATAAAATAAGGTATTAAAGGATCATCATTTCATCAGTCAGATCTAAGACCTGATCAACAACTTTGAAAAGCTCAGAAAAAGCTTTAAAAGATTCTCCAAAGAAATGTTATTTATTCATTGATTTAATTCATTGATTTCAGTTCCAGTTGTGGAATACAAGTACAAAACTTGCATCTTACACTTGTTTCAAGCTGACCAAAAGTTTAAAACATCACTAAGTAAATGAATTATATTAAATTTTGATGAATTAAGATCTGGTTTTGAATCATAAATCACTTTCAGGCAAAAAATCAACAATTAAGAGAAAGTAAAATTATTTGACTGACAACCTAGATAATCCAAAGTCCTGAACACTATTTTTAGTCATCACAAAAAAGGACAACTTACAATAAGTAAAGTGTATGCAAACAGACCTACAGCAAACAAAAGTTTGAAATAAAAGGCTTATCTATTAAGCATTAAAGAGTTTGGCTTTGCTTGGAGTTTAGAGCCACTTTACACAGAACTGCTTCATTTCTGACATTTATAAATTGATTTAAAAGCACAGCTAGGCACAACTCTCTGAACAGTCGTTTCAACTACTTTTATGTCAAACACACTGTGTTCTCAGCAAAAGACTGTTGGGTTTGAAAAAAAGAAAAAAACAACCTGTGTACCTGAATACAGGTGTGTGTATTCACAATTTTTGCATCTCATTGAGGTGAAATTAATGCATATGATTTGAACAGCTTCTACTCTCTCCAGTAAAGATGAGGTCACTGCATTTGTATATTAGAGCATGACTCAGTGAGTAAGAAATTTGGAAGAGCAGCAAATTCCTTTTGAGGAGCAAATGTCTATTTTTAAGCTTCAGCATTGTATCTTTGACACAAGGATTTTCTCACAGGCCTGCAGGATTATCCTGGGCAAGTTCTGACGTGTAGAGTGTCTACTCATTAGGTCAGCAGATAATCACAACTGGTATTTAATAAATAATAAAATACTATGAATTCAGACTCTGTATAGAGTTCAGGTGTCATGTAGCCACAATATTCACTATGTATCACAGAAAAATTGTGAAAGGCCAAGAAAAAAGTCCACCTCAAAGCTTCGTTATTCTGGTTTTCTTAGATTGTTAATATATAACTGGTATGTTAACATATCTTATTTCCTGCACTAATTAACCCAAAATGGGATGTTTTTCTAGAAACTAAGAAGATGGAAATGTAAAGCTGGTGCTCAAGCAGCTACTCCATCACTGTACATGTCCCCTTTCTCACATCAGCCATCGAGTGTAGTCCAGGCAACCAGAGGCAACAGCTAAATGTGCTGCATCCAGCACTGCAGAACCCACACATGTCAATGCCATTACCATGCAGAAGAAAGCAAATGTAAGAAAAAAACTGAGCAAGAGTTAATGGTCTGTGGCAATGGCATCTTTATTATTCATGGAAAAAGTGGGCAAAGTGTAAACTGCAACAGGAGGAAGAAAAGCTTGAGGAAGACTAAAACATCCCTCCCTTTAAACAAACAAAAAAAGAGCCTCACAAAACTTCACTGAGGTAACTCAAGAACCTTCACACACTTTGGGGCAGAAGTTTCACTTCATGATTGCTGTTTTCATTTGTTTTCACTTCAGACCTCAACCAATGATGTCAAATTTGAAATATGGCATAAATTCCATTTCAACGCATCGAGTTCTCATTTACTTGACTCTTCCCACTCTACATCTGCTGAAGGCAAAGAAATACTCGGGGGTTCTGCAGCAACATGTGCTGCACTTCATTTTTGCACCTGCTGATATCTTTTACAACAGCAAGCTAAATGTTTGAAACAAACATCTTACTACCTAATCCCAAGGAAAAAAAATAATGAAAAGTAATGCCTTATGTCTCTCGAGAAAATTAAGGGCAACCAAACACTTTAGTTTAATTTGGACAGTCATATTTAATATTGTTATATTAAAGATGCAGGCATTATTTTAAAAAGCAGCAATGGTAAGCATTTAATAAAAATATTGAATGTTAAAACAGATTGAAGACTGCCCAACAAATTTTAGACTTTGGAGTAAAATCAAAAGTTAAAGCAATATCATAAAGCATAGTGACTTAAGGAAAGGAATTCAGGTAGAAATATTCAGCTTTTAATTCACATTGCTCAGTAAGGGATCTTGCTCTTGGACATATAATTTTTTTGATAGCATTTCATCAAAACGGGTTTACTGCCCCCTCTAAGGGTAGAAGGAGAGGGGAGATGAAATGCTGTTGGCACTGAATTTTTTTCAATACTTTAACTTGAATTACTGAGACACAACAAAGAGTATGCAAGTCAAAAAAAGAAAAAAAAAAATCTCAAGGTATATTTCTCCTGTTGCTCTCCATGATGTATGGCAAAAAAAAAATCTTACATCCAATATGCTTAACAAGATGAAAAACACTTGGGTGATGTGATAGAGACTCAGATCACAGAAGTGAAGAGCATGAACCTAGCCTATCAACTTAAACACTCAATTTGAGACAGAAATGAAAGAAACTCTCAGAATCACTTCATAACCCCAACAGTACACATATAAAGAGGTTAACTCAGAAACTCAGGATCAAGTCCAGCTCTTTAGTGAATGGCCCACAGGGAGACCAAACCCACATCCTTGGTGTTATGAGCACTGTGCTCTAACCAACTGAGCTAAATGGTTTTTTACATCTGCACATGCAAAGGCACACAGAGGACCAGCTGTGGCCTGAGAACTCAAATAAACTAAATAAAATGAGAAATGAAATGAACTTGTGTGTCCAAGGATGTGTGAGAGCCGACCCAGTGTGCAAATGGAAAGGCTCCTCAGAGCACCTGCAGACTGACTGAGGGCTCAAACACCTACTATGGGGTAAAAGGGAGAGCAATGAGGGAATCTTTAGAGAACAGGAAAGGGAGCAATCAACATAGCTTAGAAGGGCAAACGTAGGAAAACAGAAGAATAAGGTAGATAATAATAAACAGCAGAAGAATAAGGAAATGAAAGGGTCCCGTCCTTTACAAACCAATGCTGTTCACACCCTGTGGCCAACCAGCACCACCTGCCCTTGTCTTCTCTTTAATCTATTTTCGTGGGTGAGAGGCTCTGTTGTGGGGTCTGAGCAGCAGCAGGAGCACAGTCACTGTGACCAGCACTAGTGAACACATCTGAGGCCCCGGGATGAGCAGGGCCCTGGTGAGCAGCAGCCACACACCAGGGCAGCTCCTTGGCCGCCGAGTGACCGCCCTGACCCAGCCGTGAATGGCCACACTGTGCAGGGCACTGCCCCCACAGCAGCTGTGTCCAGAGTCACCCCAGCACAAACACAGGGCATGAGCAGTCAACACAACAAATAATGATCTGCAAATACAAAGAGGCCAAACTGCAGGCCATCTGCATAATGCTCTTCCCGGGAGCTGATGTTTCTGTGAGTGCAAGTGTCCTTCTTATTGTCTGAACTGTGGCAGTTGTACAGAGGAAATGCTTCTAAAAAAATAAATAAATAAAATTGAAAATAAGTTTCACCAAGACACAACTGAAATCTGTTATTTTTGCTTTGCCAGGGTAAGAAGCATATGTCAAAATCAAAGATTTCCTAAAACAAAGATTTGTTCAGGTACAAAAAGAAAAATGTCTAATGAGTAAGGAGCTCATGATCTTATTCATAGTAAAAGAATCAACATTTGCAATTTTTTTGTGTAATACATAAAATTTGCTGAAACACTTTTTTAATCTCAATTTAACAGAAATAAGTCAGCTAGAAATGTGCAACAGATCAAAATCAGCCTTAACCAAAAAGCAGTTTCCTGAAGAAAAACCCATTCCTTTCCATCATGTGGACAACACCTGCATCACTTCACTAAAATACTGTTCAAACATCCAAAATCATTACAATAAGGCAAGCACTGCTTTAGGGAAATACTAACCACAGGTTAAATGAACTAACTCTTTTTGCCACAAGTAATGTCCAAAACAGACAAGTTCTATGCTCACAGGATTCTCTATAGACTACTTGCAACTGCATTGAAGGGATAAGCCCCCTCACAACAATTAAAAAATAAACTAGGAAGGTGCTATGGTTTGGAGCCAGTTCTTTTTGGGGGGAGAGGTTTTATGTCTTTTTTTTTTTNGAGAGGTTTTTTTTTTTTTTTTTTTTTTTTTTTTTTTACTATATTGCACTGTGATTGCAAAGGAAAAAAAAAGCAATTAAAGCTCAAAGTCTGCCAAGAAAGCAGACAGGAATTGCATGTACTAGCTGGCTTGAGAATAAAAGATTTTAAAGTAGGAGCAATGCCCATTTGAAAAACATAAAACAGTTTCTCTATAAATAACCTTCACAAAACAGTCAGTTACACCCTAGCAAGTAGTTTTTCAAAATCTGAATTTTAAAAGGGTCTAAAAAAATTACAGAATTCAAATGCATTTTGCAAAGAAGATAGTTTGTGAAGACTCAAACCACCTTGAATTTAAAAAAAATTGTTAAAAGCACAGCTAAGTATTCACCTCAACAATCCTTGAAAAAAGTGGAGTGAGCAATTACTCACAGAGCAAGCACTCTTGTTCTCACACACACAAAGAAAAAATGTTATAGTATGACAACGCTAAGCACACCTGCTTTAAAAAAACAGCACAGTGAAATTACTAATATTTTCAGCATAATGAGGCAGAATTATAGCCCCATTTCATGGTCAGCTTCTAAAGCCTGTTAGGACAAGAGGGCCAGGTTACATGGCCTGACGTACAAAACTCTGAAAGCTCTTTTTGGTCATTTAGAACCCAAAATACTGCTTCACCAAAAAACACTAAAGAACACACAAATTAACAGTTGGAGAGAGTATATAGGTCAATAGCAAAGAGGCTTCAGTGTCTCCAATCACTGATTCAGTCAGTGGGCACCACTCTTGGATGGCAAACACAATTTGAAATGTAGTCTGTTTTCCACTGGATTAACGACATGCCTGCCCATGCTTAAGCAGATTGAACATTATGAAATCCTTCACAACATGATAAATCCAAGGCCAGATGACACAGCAAGAGGATCAAGACTCTTATGGAAAGTAGAAGGAAGAGGAGAATGCAAGTATTAGTGGGACTTCAGGCTGGTGTGTCAGAACACTGGTTGTAAGCTAATTTGTAAGTATTAATTATCCAAAATTAGCAATGCTGGAACAAGTTACAAGCAGTTCCCATAACTCTCACAGTTACTCATCTTTCCCTTGGTTCTCTGCTGGCAAAGGAAAAATTAAAAAGGAAAAAGAATTTTCATTCGACAAAAAAATCTTTGGGACAAGTTTCCTGATTTTAGAAAAAAAAAATTAAAACAATTTTACAGTTTTGGCATCCTCTCTATGAGATCCAAGTACATCACTGTGACAGACAGCCTGAGCTCTTTGTTCAACATTACCAACTGCCAAAAGAAACATAAGCAGACAGAGTGATTCTGAATTATTCTTGAATTATTACTGCACAGAAGAGTTTACACAGGAGAAGGAATGCAATTTTAATACAGTCATGAGTGACTGACTATCAAAGTTAAAATACACATACAAGAAAGAAAAAAGCACAGTAATATTATTCACAATGTGCAGAATGCACACCAGGATCTAGTTGTGGGAACCCCTCAAAAAGACAGAAATAAAGCTCAGCTGGAAGGACTCAAAATCTGCTCTCAAACAAGCTCCAACAAGACACAACAGCAGACTTGTTATTTATTGCTTATAACTGAAAGCAACAAACACAAATAAAATTAAAAACATGTTCAAACAAAATCCCAAACATGTGAAATGTAGAAAAAAGTCTTAGCAAGGGCTCAAGATGGGATTTGAGATGGACACGCAGAACCTCATTTGAGTGCCAAGACAAAGGGCAAGGCCTTGCACCTAGCAGGGAACACCCCTGTAAAGAGGTGCAACCTTGCACCAGGAGGTGAGAAACTGCTCTGCAGGGAAGGACCAGGGGGTCCTGGTGCTGCTGAACCTGGAGTAACATCTGGATCCCATCCATTTTCAGTGGGGAACAAGCTCTCAAATAATAAAGGTAAGCCACCTTCCAGGCTGCGTTAGCAAGGGCAGCCTGAGGGAAGTGATTTTTTCCCCTCTGTTTAGTACCTATGAAAGTATTCAAACAGTTAAAATAATTGCAGCATTGTTTAAAAAAATAAATAAATAAATAAATAAAGGAAGAAAAAAAGGAAGAAAAAAAAAAAAACCCTGGACTTCTAACAAGCTGTCAGTATTTACTGGAAATACACTTGGGGCATCATCCCAGTAAGCTCTGCAAGCAGATCAAAAAAGCAGGACTACTTTATCATTATCCTAAAGCCAGTGTGAAGAAAACCTAATCAGGAGGAATTTGACTAACTGACAAGACAAAACTGCATCCTCACAAGAGCTTTTACAAGAATCAGAACCCAGATGCTGAAGCTGGTCAAAAGGAGTTCTACGCTGTTCCTGCAGCTCAAGAAAGCCACCAGAACTGGATCAAATAAGCAGTCATTATCTCTGACTTCTAGAGAGCATTAAATACATCAATGTCTGTATTTATTCCACTCCTGTTCACAACTTCATGCTTTTATCACATTAAAATATAAATATATAAAAGTATTTTCAACCCCTGTTTGCAGACATTACCACGTCAGTTAAGCCCAAAAACACTTTTTTTTTCCTTGAAATTGATGAAACGCAGGAGAGTGTTCTTAGATACAAATAATGCAAACAAATATTTCTCTATATTGTCAGGTCTGCTAAAACAAAAAAAAAAAGGAAATGAAATTCAGAGCGTCACTGAAAAGCTTTACAACTAACAAGTTGTTTAATAAGGAGGCACCACATGCAGCATGGAGTGAGCAGACCTGAACTAATGTGGCTGTGCACATCTGGTCCACTGTCTATACTACTGAAAACAAAACAGGTGCAAGTGTTATGAAAATAGTTCCAAAGCAGTGAAGAAACCACAAATGATCTAAATACTGGGTAGATGGGGGAAGAGAACAGAAGAGAGTCTCAAAGACATTCCTAGTCTGGTGTAGGCAGATTCCCTGAATTGCATTCTAAAAATATTTCCCTTGCAGAACAGCCCTGACCAGATTCTCCCCAGAAAAAGACTTGCATTCACAGACAGAAAGCACAATATTTGGAGTCTCAAGAAACTTGTAGGAACTAGGTAAATGTAATTTCAACCACATTGACTATATTATTTTGGAGTTGTGTGCGCTAAAACGATGAAAATATTCAAAACTGGTACAAGATGCAACCTTGTCTTTGCAAAGAAAATATTACCAACTTGATTGTGCAAAACAATTCCTTAAACACAACATGGAGGAATGCAATAAAACTCCAGATACAAGAAATGCAAAAGTTTTGCTTAAGTAACAGCCTGCAAACTGAAACATTTACTTGGCCTCGTCCCAAGACAATTCCTCTGGTTTTCATCCTTCTCATGCTGACTGTCTGACTCACCAAAGCATTCGCATTCTTCCATTCTAATCTTCCACTTTTTGATCTCAGTGGAACGGACAATTTACCAGATAAGGAGATGAGGCTGGTGTCCACCTTGTGAATTCACCTCCACAATTATCCCTCCAGACTGTCTTTTGGCAAAGCTTTCACATGGAAACTGTTCCGTTAAGGTTTTATTTCATGGATGCCACCAGAGATTGAACAGCCAGGTGAACAGGTAAGTTCTGCCTTGAACTTGCTGTGCATGTGTGTGTGCTTGTATATACATATATATGCGTGGGTATACACACATAAATATATTCAACATCTGCATAACAGTGACCTTTATGGTCAGGAACAACATCCAAAGCAAAGTTGCAGACCTTGCTAAAGATGAAAGGCATTTACAGGAGTTTAAAGGAAAAAAAATGGCCAAGCCTTTGGAAGAAGAGTGTACTGAAAATGCTGCACCAGACTCAGGAAATCCCTGATAGGAAAATAGCTGGATGTGGGCAAGGAGTCAGGTTGAGCCTCATCTATAAACTTATTCTGTTTCTATGCACATTTGCTTAGGGCTAGAGTCAGAACCTGGATATAGGGCAAGATGCACTCTGAAACAATTTATCACCATTGTTAGGTAGGATACAATTTGCAAGAAAGAACAACATACAGTAGCTTTGCCATCAAGAAACTCCCATCAATGGATTCTCACCACTATACATAAAAAACATTACAAAAAAAATTTTCAAGAAGGTACAGCTGAGCTAATGCTACCAGCATTCCAATAAGCTACACCAGGTCCTGTGGTACAAGACATGGAAAGCAGCAGGAAAAAGATTCTGAAAACATACTTTGATGAACTTTCACCAGCCCTCTGCAGACAGCAATCCACCCTTCCTCAGAGCACCTGCCATGCACTTGACATGCTCATGCACAACGAGAGCAATCCTACGTGAGAGGCTTCGCAGGGAGCCCGGCTGATCCCACAGCTCAGTGTGGGCCAAGCGTGGTCCTGCTCTCCCTGTTCCAGTCCATGCTCTCCCACTCCTCCTCCCACACCAGTTCCAGGCTGATGTGAAACTACACTGATTTCAACTACCTAAAATAATAGACAACAAAAGTAGCATCCAGGAAGCTGCCAGGAGGGGAGTGGATGCTGCCACTTTCAGTAGCATGGAGCTGTCATATATCAGCACATCCATTCCATGAAAACTCCCACTAATTCACCTGCACAGCTTTTGGCTAAACGTGAAAAACCCCCAAAACAAAAGCAAGTATTTAAGTATTTTTACATGTTATTCAAACAAATATGTTTGTATTTGAAAATACAGCAGTGCACACCAAGACCTCAGCTTACTATACAGTTGACTGAAATAATTTCGAATCACATTAAAAATGTAGAAGCAATATAGATGTTGCTAGAAAAGTGTTAAGAGAAATCTGATAAGTATAAGCAGAAATGATTTAGTATGTACCTACCTGTAATAAAGAAACTGATTGCAAGGGAATGAGACGTGCTTAATTCTGGGGGGAGGGGAGAAGACCAGAAACACACACATCTCTTTACTTACTACAGATAATAACACTTCCTCTTTCTCACTAAAATGTTTCTTTTAAATGCAAAGTAACTTTTCCTCAAGTGTAGCCGCCTAATTAAAGTTTGTGCTGTTTAACTACTAAAGACAGCTTAAAGTCCAAAACAGAACCAAACTTTAGCTTATTTCCCAGCAGCTCAGAGCTGGCAGATTCGCCTCTTCCAGGTTTTCCTCAAAAACAGGTCAGTTGTAAAGCAGTTTCCAGGACCTCCTGAGAACAAACGTAGGCAACAAAGTGCTGCATCTAAGAACAATGGAACATCACTGGCACAAAAATCAACTACTCAAAGACATAGTGGGTGTTGGAAGAAAGGTCTAAGTTATCTGAGCACTTAAAAGTCCCCCCATTCCATTTATTTCAACGAGAGTAGAAGGAAAATAAGCTTTATTTTATAAGGCTGGAGACTAAAGATTCCTAGAAACGCCATGGAATGATTGCTTACAAATCATGTGACTATTTTAAAGCAATAAGGTCCTAAAGTTGGAAAGCCATTAATTCTTATACAAAACTGAAAATTTTTGTTCAGTAACAGTGAAAGCCATCACAAGTCTATAGTACCAGGGTAAGACTTAATGCCATCCTTCTTTGAGGGAACAATAGCAACATTTCTCAAACTGAAGTCTGGATCTTTAATTTTCTTTTTGTCCAGACCAACCTTTTGTAGCACATCTACTTTCAAAAGACAAAGTAAAGAAAACCCAGGATTCTTTGCACAGTGTGCACCAGATCAGCAACATGAGCACATTGTACTTACTGCTGCAAGACTCTTCCTCGCTGGACAAGTCAGCAGGTTACATAAGCTTTGAATTTTTAAAAATATGAACAAGCACACTAGCATGCTATTGTGAGCCCTAGGCCTTAGAACAACGGGGCATTTTTAAAAAGAATTTGAAATGCTCCACATGATATTGCTTTGTAAAAGATAATGGCTTCATTTTACTTCCCGCTCTGCGGCAACAAAAATTTCTGTGTTATTTACAAGCTGATAATATGAGTGCTTGCTAGTTTATAGTATTTAGATACTGTATTATAAAACATACAAGGGATTAAAAGCATTGAGACTTAAAAGGGAAGGGTGTTTTTGAAGTGTATATGTGAAATGTAGAGAAACAGTAAGCGTTTAAAGAAACAGAAATTCCATCGGAAAGTCAGAAATACAGTTCTCAGTAGTTTCATTTTTCAGCTGTGTTTTCAACTCAAGTATTTCATCAAAAGAAGTAACATGAAAGTGAGTGAGTAGAAATCAATTACAGAACTTATACTATCTTACCTGGTTTTACTCTGATGAAAAAGATTTTCAAATGCCTGCACTATGTCTTGGCAGTTTAAATTATTTGAGTTACTTAAACACCAATTAATTTTATTTTTCACCTGATTCAATCTCAGGCAACCTAGTCTGGGAAATTTACTCTGAATAAAAAAGGATGCTGTTGAACGTGATGATTTCCTTTTGAAATTCTTCGTAAGGGTGACAGTTGTCTTGCATTTGTGCTTCTAAAAGGCCTTCCATAATGAGGTGCTGACCCATAACAAGGAACATGAGCATTATCACAATTCAAATAAAGGCAGGACTAACTGCTGGATACAAAGACAGAAGTAAAGTAGTTAATGTTCTCAAGCCAGGGTTTTATAGAGAACTGAGAACACTGCCTGTACACATATCAAGACAATAAAAAAACACAAGAGAAAGGAACAAGTCACATGTTCATGACCCAAGTACCTACTAATTTTCCCATGAAGCAGTTACACATGATCTCTTGCAAAACTGTGAACAAACACATACAAACATTACATACTTCAATGTAAACCATATTCAACAAACAAAAGAAATAAAGAGGTCTCAGCAACAGCAATGTCTGCAGTATCAAACACACCTAAGAGAAGTTTTTAAAGCACAGCATCAAGAACTAGAATCCAAGACCTCACAGAAGTTTTTTCTTCACACACTAATAGTATTACTTTAAATTTATGTAGCACTATCCCCAGTTGAACCTCAGAAGATGGTTCTTTGCTAGATTAACTAATAACTGAGCCACAAACAGAATCAGGTACAACACTGACAATTGTAAAACAGCTCAACCAGCAAAATTGGCCACTATTTCTTCAATGAATGTAGAAACCTGCAGTATGCTGGGTTCTCTGTAAACATCACCCCCATGGTTTCCAGTATGATTTGTTGATCAGTAAAAAATTCAACGAGGCTGTTGAACTTAAGTATCAAAATAGGTGAAAACTGTAATTCCTTCGTTCTCCCAGGGGTAATTCAAAGGATAGCTGAGATGCTCATGACAACTCAAAAATCACGTGGATCAGAAAACATACCACATCAGCAATTTCATTTCTGCCTAGCAAAAACTGTTCCTGTGGCTCCAATAGAGTCCATACCCAGGAGCCAAAGGTTCAGACCAACAGCTGGCACCAGCACTGCATTTCTTTATTGCTGTTCCCACGGACAAAGCTCTCTGTACTGGGCATTGCTGGTAACTGCATTAGCAGTTTCAGGCACGTCCAGCAGTTCCTGCCATCAAGAACATGTAATCTTATGTATCTTTCTTATCAACATGCAAGATAAAGAGCAAACACTGCTGGCTGGAGAAAGATCTATCAGGTATACAAACAAGAGCTTTTCCCAAACTTTGCAAAATTAGTGACCATAGGGGCCACTTCAGTACCAACACACTCACACACTGCCTTGGACAACAGGAAGGAGTCCCACAGCAGCTTTTAGAAACATGGCGTGGGAATTACAACTCACAGTGTTACAAGGGTCTTCAAAAGGGTTTTTTTCACATTTGAAGAAAGTCAAAGCAGTTTCTTAATCGTGTGAAGTTTATGTTCCCCCAAGCCCTAAAAGGGCTAAAATATACTTGCATTTTAAAAACTGGTCATATATAGAAAAAAAACCCTACTGATTAACAGAATCACACTTTTATAGGGCACACACATTGTTCAAACATTGTCTGAGAACAGTGTTATAAAGACACATTTTCCATGAAGCAGAACATATTAGAAAAAACATACAAGTTCTATATATACAGCTAGTCCAGCACATTTTGTGTAATGAACCATTTAAATTAATAGTGCACTTTCATACTAGTTCACCATCTTTTGAACTTTTGTAACAATGTTTGGAAAAACATTGGAAATACTATTCATTACAAAGTCATAAGAATCATCAGCCATGTGTACAACATTTGGTCACGTCAGAGTCCAAGTATTAATACATTCATGACTTATAAAAGGCAGACACTTGCACAAATCATTAACCTCAATTATTAACTGTTACTGCACCCAATAGCTTGCTCACAGTAATAGCATGTAGCTATGTATTCTACCTTATATTACTGTGGTCACACCCCTGTGCATCATGCCCATAATGTGTTTATAACTTGGAAGAGTTCATAAATGATTTATAAAAAATCTTAAAATAAAAAATGCCCTTGTATCTCTTTCTTTCAAACCATCTGGGCTCTCAAGATACAATATGTGAAAGCACAAAGCAAAGATGAAAACAAGATACATCTGATTTTAAGATGACAGATGAAGAAAAAGGGCTTTTGTTGCCTAAAAATAATATATATATACAAGGTATTGACTATTCTCAAGCTAACAGTGGAACAGTATGATCAAGAGCATAATTTTATGTAGTTTTAGATGAAGTGCAGTTGGAAAAGTGACAGTTTATGTATCATTAACTGAACTGCAAAGTGAACGTAAAAACAGCACCACACTTTCCGTCACTATAATCACTTACCAATTTCAGCAGGTAGTTGCTTGATTTTGTTCTCTCGTATGCTAAGCATGGTGAGTTTTGACAAGTTTTTGATATCCTTTTCCACAGTAGTTATACGATTAAAGCGTAGGTACAGGGTGGCGAGGGAGCCTAGCCTGTACACCACCGAGGGGATTTCGCGCAGTTTGTTGTGCCGCAGGTCAAGCATGCGCAGCTTCTTCAAGTTATCAAGAGAGTCAGGCAAACTGGTGAGTGAATTTTCACTCAGAGCCAGCGTCACCAGGTTCACAAGACAGCCCACCTCCGCTGGTAGGCACTGCAGTTTGTTACTGTATAAATAAAGTTCTGTTAACTGCGTCAGCTCTTTGATAGCTGATGGAAGCAAGTGTATAGACCTCTTGGACAAGTCCAAGCGCATTGAATTCTCCTCCCGGCATTTATTTAGCTCTTTGATCACTTCAGCATTGCTGGATTTTTTGCGAGTACCTGTGGCAGGATTAGGTCTTTTTATCGTATTGTCCACTGAAAAAGCCACCCCAGGCTGCGTGCTACTGGAGTCCTTCTTTCCATCTTTGGCATCTTTCCCTTTGGTCTTAGGCTCCTTTTCTTTGCTCTCTTTCCCAAATCCTCCAGAGGCCTTGGCCTCCTTCTCCCTTTCTTTCGACGATTGGACTTTTGGATCCTTCTCTTTACAGTCCTTTTCTTTTCCTAGATTACTACTCATGGTGACTCAATGTTCAGCAAGCACCACATGAAATCTGCTTCTGAAGTCCACAAGAACAATTCAATGCTGAGGCAACAAGGATCCTTAAAACACAAAAGTGTTGAACCCGGGGAGGAGCTTCAGAGGTGTGACACACATTTGCTACATATTGGTTCTGAAGGCACTCTTTCCTAATCTACTATCAGGAGATTCAGCTGTAGAGATCAGGTCAAATGCTCCGTATTAGTATTTCTGGAACACAGAGAAGAGAAGCTAAAGTTAGTGTAAATGTAAAACTTCCAGTTAAATATTGAGTGTTTCTACATCAAGCCTGTGCTCACTAACTCAGGTTAATGATTTGTCCTTCTGTTCAAACATCAGAGAAAAACCCAAGGCTAAACCAAAAATACTACACATATTGCTCACAAGACCCACTGTGGTACAAGAACTGTACTAACCAGTATACACGAGGGAAGAAAAATCACAATTCTTAAACATAATACTGCCTTCAGTACTACATTTGAGTCACCACCTTATGCCTTACCTAGTTCTTACAATAACCTTCTGGTCATGAACATGAATATTCTCTCTTCCCTCAATGCCTAATCAGTCAATAAATTTCTGCTGTAATTTTAAGTGCCTGCCTCTTCAAACAAACCTGTACGGGCTTATTCTTTCAGTACAAAAGATTCTCAGTTCAATCTACAGTAAAATCTAATATGCTACAGTAACACAAACACTTTGCCCTAAGATCTCTCTTCTGACCAGCTCTGAACCACAGGTCTCTGCTTTTAATGTGGAGCAGAACGTTCTTACCAGCTTCATGTGCCCTGAAGAACCAAGCACAGGATTTTTGAAATACACCTATCAAAAACTCACCAAAAGCCCAGAAGAAATAATAAACTATGCTTCAAGATAAGCAAAATTATGAAGGAATTTCTCTTGGGAGTAGGACTTAATACATCTTTACCATATCTTGAATTTTCCCCTTCAATGACTACAGTGCACCCTAATAAATGAACAGATGTCTTAAACCTATAAAGACCCATTTACATTTTTACAAAATCATCATGCATCATGCAAAGCAGCTTTTCTTCATGTTTCAATTCAAAACACATGACATGCCCAAGAACTTCACGATTCTGACTGTGGAAAGGTTTTTGAATGTATCTTTGTGGAAGAAAAATAAACAATCAATGGCAACAATAATTTCATGTCTCCATATTAGTCCATCTTTTAGTTTTGATATGCAGTACCCACTGTTGAAGAAAAGCCCCTTGTTTCCCAGCCACCTTGTTAAAATACTCTTAAAATCTCAACAGGAGCTGTGTCACTGTCCTGCCATTCCAACTTCTGCACAAGTTCATAAAGCTTGTAATCAAAAGCAATTAAATAATATTTTGCATACTTAAGCCTTCAGCAAGTACTATAAATACATTTTTTAGCAAAGCTCAAGTAACCATTAACAACTGTGGTCATGCTGTGTATGCTTACCTTCAAATACAAAAATGTACATGGAGAACACAAAGCTGCACATTTTGCTCTATAAATACATATATATACATATATATATATATTCCTTCTTATTTTTGTAAAAGGTGAAGAAAATCTATTTAAAGATGATCAGAAGGCCAAGACACTTTACCCCAGCTGCAAATCCAGCTGTTTAGTAACAATGCTTGAAAGAGAACCTGCCTCAGGACGTGCCTTCCAGTCCTTCACCCTGATTGATTACTGCTGCAGCATCACCAAGTGTGCTACAAACACTGGAATACATTAAAAAAAAAAAAAAAAAAAACTCCTCCCCCTCATAAGAAGCCCAAAATTGCCTCCAGTTCCTGTGTTCTGGGCAACTCTGTTGAAATGGACCATGGCTGAATGCTAGCAGCAGCTAGCAAAAAACAGTTTTTAACTTGGAAATTTTCTGCACTGTTGAGTTTTCTAAAGCAGCACAACCAGTTCTTTACTGTATCCTTAAGATTTCCACACGGCTTTTACACTATCCATTAATTTGACCTCTCCTTAAGATTACTAACCTCACCAGATTATATTTAAAACTTCTCAGCAATGTATAATCTTGATGCTTGTAAAACCAGCAATAGGAAATGTAATGACTCCCAATGCAAAAACACAGCTGACTAAAGGGCGGGAGCCTGAGAGGCTTGACAACATGTTTTCATTATGAAACAGTAACACAAAGAGTCAAGAACTAACAGAGTTTCTGAATTCCAATAATACACAGAAAAGAGACACAGTGCCAGAACAGCTACTGCTCCTCATCCAGTCCCCAGAGTGAGAAATACTCAAAGGGCTGCTGCTCTCTTGAGCTTTCAATTTAATCAAATTTAGGACCCACCAAGAGATTTGTTTCATTTCTTATGTGCACAGCAGCTGGAGGAGGTTTAGAAAGAGCCTCAGAAAGGAAAGACTGCTGGAGATTAGTGCTGCTGAAAGCAGCTTGGCAGTGCAAGTGCTCCAAATAATCTGCACACATTTCACTGTCTTTGTTAGCAATAACTTTCATTGTACCTAGAAAGAAATTAAATGCTCAACTTCAGGTAAGTTGCTCTACATGATCTCTAATGCAAATCATTCAAGCTGATGGGGTTACTCACATACATCAAGTCAAACATGTATGTAAACTTTTGGTGGGCATGAGTATAATTACATATACTACAGAGGAAGTTAAATATGTTTCAAAAGGTTATGCATATTTTTCAAGCCCTTTCAGTTAAAGGACAAGAGTCACCATCAATTCTAAACTGCAGTCAAACAAGCATTCATTGTATCTCAAAAGGAGAGCTTCTTTCAGAGATATTCTTAGAAAAAGGAAATTCAGTGAAATTAGCTAGCTCTGCCAACTACTTCCATTTTCCAATGCTGTTCAAACTGACTTCCTGTCAATTTTAATTGACATGAAAACATTTAACTATTATGTCCTGGAGAACTTGGAAAATTTAATAAGACTCTTGCTTGGCACAGTATGTGAGGGAAAAAAAACTTTTAGAGAAGGAAAATAATCTCTTCACTATTCCGAGTATTATTATTTAAAAGTAAAATATTTGTAAATAGCTATAAATAACCAACTTCAGAGTTTTAATTCACTCCTCCTGACATCTGGTGAACATAAATCAGATGTATTTCGTTTTTTCTGTCATCTGTAACTGATGAAACTTCAGCAACAGAAGCAACTTCAGCCTAAACTGTATCACCTTCCTTACTGTCTGGTAAAGAAGAACACATTTACCTTGTATATTTTAATGTTTTCTTTGGTTCTTTTTAATACATACAAGTAATTGAAAAGGGATTTCAGCTTTTCTAAGCAACATAACCTAAAACATTTATGCAATAAATGCCTTATTAGAAGTGTGGCAATGCAGGAACATTTTGCAGTTCTAGGAATAACACTTCACTAATCACTGCAATTTGGCAATATAAATACCAATGTTTCCTGGTCACTATCTAACACAATATGAGGCTTGAGATAAAGGATTTCAGCCAACTGCTACCCAAGTAAGGCTCTAAAAGCCTTAACTGTCTCCCAGCCACTCCTGCAAAGCAGTGGGACTCCCCAGAACAGGCTGTTCCCCACATGAATTACTCCCAGCAGTCCCTCACTTCCCAGAGGATGCCTTCAAGTGTCTTGTGACTCACAATTATATGAAAGTTTCCTGTGAGTTCACAGAGATGGCTTGAAGAAGAAATCGTTAAATGAAATAGAAGCTGAAACATTTCCCTCTCAAGTGAGGCTAACCAACAGCAGAGCCTTCTCTGCCAAAGGAAAATCATCGTGGCACGTCATCTCACAAAATGGTCACTTTACAGCTCCACCTAAATCCTTACTGGTTCCCCTTCTGTGTTTCAGTAGCCAAACCAAGCACTTCAAACCATAAACATTTCTGATATTCTAAGCATGTAACAGCTAAGGCTTCACTTTCACTAAAGTGTAACACATTACATTCAACTCTAACAGAATTTTACTTCTGTAATGTAGCAAGAGATATATAGGCCTGCATTTGAAAAGAAATTTTTTTACTACATGTAGAACCTTATATCACAATAGGAATGATTCCTCTCTTTATTCTGTGTTTGTACCATACCACAGCTAGGGCTTTTCAACCTAAATAACAGCAGAGGATTATTCCAAATATTAAACAAGTCGAAGAAATAAGGAATCAGCTCATACCCGACCCTCTGGAGTAAGCAGACATTTTATATATATAATAATATATAAAATGTTATATAATAATAAATAAAATGTTCTGAGACTGCAATTCTGATCTAGGTATTTCTGATTAGTCAGCCCTAAGTGATTCTTAACAAGGCAGAGTTCAAATGCTATCTGGTAATTGCAGCAACACCTCTTCACAAATGAACACACACTAAAAAAAAAAATCTACTTTGTTAAAAGTATTTACCTTTTAATTAGAGCAGCATGGGATACATCAAAAACATTTTGTATTCCAGTACACCACAAAGATGAACACATCAATAAGCAATGGATGAAATTTAAAGCTTAGCCCAAGTGGCTACAATGAATTTCCATTCTCAATACCACATACACAAAAAAAAAAAAACCAAAAAAAACCAAAAAAAACAAACACAAAAAAACCCCAGCCAACATAGTCACTACCTTCATTTGGAAACCTAGATAGCTTAAGCCAGCGAGTCACTTGCAAACAAAGCACATTCTCTCCTACAACTTGCTAGCTTCAAACATCTGACCTACAGAGTTTTAATCTGCATAAGTGCATTTCAGCTTCTGCCACTGCAGCCACCACGGACCAGCTGGGAGCAAACTGCTGAATCAGTCACCAGCAGTTGCACAAAACCTCACCCAGAGGTATGGAGACAGCAAGGCAACAACCAGCCATCACTCCACCAGAGATCAAAAACTGCCCCATCTATCTCAACAGAAGCAGTATTCCTGAAATATGCCAGCTAGACAGCTTCTCTTCTTTGGGAAGAAACTTGTAATTCCAGAGTGCAGGGTGCTCAATGGCAGCAGGGCAATACTGCCATGGCTCGTCGTGCCAGCCACCCTGGCTGGCTTGTTCAATGGAGAAGGCTGACCATGAATTCATCTCAGTCCTGTAAGTGGATGGCCAGCAGATGGTAGTTCACAGACTACCAATTCAGCCTGATCTCAACACCCCGGGATGTGGCACAGCTTTCACCCTAATCCCCTCTCACACCAAGGGAGCAGCTTGTTCACTGCAGGCACAGTCTGAGCCTGTGGAGCTGGGCAAGGAGGAGCCCTGGGTCCTGACAGCCCCTCCCAGCCTTTCAGAACATCTTCATCTGCCACAGGATTGCAGCCAAGACCATCCTGACTGTTTGCTGCTCCCACGGCTGCCAAACAGCCGAGCATAACCCAGTCTTGCATTTGAGCAAAACCTGGGGGTCGAGGGAATAACTGAACAAATGTCAGTCCAAGGGGGCAACAACTCCACTTAGACCATCTCTGGGGGCTCCCTTCCACTTCACTTGTGGTGGCTTAAATCTGCAAGCACATCTGAAAGCACAGGCACCTAATTACAAACCTATGTGCAATTACCCTGGAGTGACTATAAATAAGCAAATGAGTTTCTGAAGATTTTGAAGGTTGATCATTGTGTGCTTGCAGAACCAGGCAGATCTCCCAGGTCATCCCATCCCATCCCAGCTTCTGACATAATCATGCCCTTCCAGGGCAAACTGGACATCACTGCTGGATTTGAGGCTTTGGAATCCATCTTTTCACTCTCTGGTCACCAGCTTTGCTGCTCTCTACAAGTACCTCCCTGCACTAAGTGCCAGGTCATGAACCAAAGTCCAGAGCAGTCAGGACAAAAAGGCTCCACACTTGCAGACGCAAAGTCACCTACGCCTTAAGTTCCTAGGAGGTAGAAATAATCTTTTGTGCCCTGCCTTTGAACTCACCTAGCAAGTACAAAAATATACATACTGTGATTCATTCTGTGCGCTCCAACATTATTTTTACGAAGCACTCTCTCTTCTTCTCGTTTGCAGGAACAAAAACTCACTAGTTCTTTGGCTGAGTTATACAATACTTTTACATGTTTTTGTAGAAATAGACTCCAAGAGCAAAGAATTCTGTGAACTCCATGCAGCAGCTTATTTTAATATGTAAAAAGGTACTTTCTGCATGTGTGGCCCCCCAGCATGTACCTTTTGAGTGCATGTCTCCATTTCCATGGCAACTCACTGTATCAGCAGGCAATGTAATCCTGCATAATACATGAAATTTGAAAATCCTAACTTTCTAGGTGGAACAAATTTCCAGGATTTAGTGCAGGTTCTAATACCTCTTAAAAGGGTCATTCTTCATGGCTATAGTAGTCCAGGAAAACACAGTTCTTTTTTTTTGTGACCATAAAACTCCTCTATCTATAGTGGCATACAGCCTTCTGCAAGAACAAGTGCTCCCAACCCACCCAATACCCTCCTTTGAATAAAGAACATCCATTTGTAGCAAAAATGTAATTTCCAATATAAAACAGACTTTCACTATTAGCACTACACAGCACCCAGACACAACTACTCAGATCCCTCAACAGCTCCTACAAACAAAGGAAGCAACATGCCACGCACTGTTTTGGTACAAATTTGACAGAAAATGGCACTGGTCCCACCAAAGGTGATGATACAAACTACAAATCAGCATCAAGTAGTTTGCATTCATTCATCATTTCCTCTGAGCAATAAAACAAACTTATCAAAACAAAACCTACTAAAAAGGAGACTAAACACGAATGACGAGCAAGTGAGAGAGTAAACACACAAAGTAACAGCAGAGTAACATATTATGTACTAATTACCTATATTATCAACAAATTAAGGTATGTTGATCCTACAGAAATTGGGACAAATCACACACAAAACCCCATCATAGCTAAACAAAAAATTGCTCAGTTACTTCCTAGGGTAGCATCCCACCCCGGCCCCTAACAGCAACACAGGATTATCTACCAAAAATCTTGTTTATTGTTGCAGTTCTCTATTTATTTATCTCTGAATTGACACAGTAAGTTTGCTCACCTTCTTCAACATGCTTTTCTGTAATAATTGTGACTATTTCACCAAGTTCAGTGCTGAATGATTCTCAGTCCCTCAAATTTTCTGACCACAATTAGTGACTGTAGGTTACTGGATTCTTTTGCAGAGAAACACTATGCTTAAAAAAAAAAACCCAACACTATTTAAAAAACAACTTAAAATGTGCTTTAATACAATTCTGTACATGAAAAGGAGCAATGACTCTTTAGCTTCTATGTTCTAGCAGACAAAGCCACAATAACTACATTGTTGCAGCTCAGCACTGAACAGTATCCAGCTTCTCTTCAATTTTTTTATTGTTTTTAGCTAAAATTATTTGCAGTTCTTGATCTTAGAAATGACAAAAGCCTGGACATATTTGTTTTACTGAAAACCTAGTTTAAATATAAATAATGAATTCAAAAGGAATTCTGCAGTAACATTTATTTTTCAACAAACACTGTGAGTTTGGAAGATATAGAAGTATCTGTCAAACTCCAAAAAAATACTTTACCCACAAGTTTCCAATGACACATCTCCTCACCTTTAAAATCATTAACATATTTTGGATCTGACCAGTTCTTAGAAAATAACTATCTCCTTGAACACATCAGCATTCTTCCCAGAGAAAAGATAACAACCATAATCAGCATCAGACTGGCTCTAAGTGTACATTTCTGCTCCATTACAACTAAATTAAATAATTTTATTTTTTTTAAACTGCACAATGATCAGCTAGAGTTGTTTCTTTATAACAGTATATTTTTCCGAAAGTCTACATTATACATTTAAATATTACAGGAAACCAAAACAAATATAGATAATTCTGAATAAAAAGGTCAAAAAAAATCTACACATCCTCCCCCTTTACACCTTAAGCAATGTTCTTTCCACTAAGTTTGTTTGTTTGTTTTTGTAACCCGACTCTTTCAGATAAATGCATCTTACCTGGTGAAAGCAAACTGATTCAGGCCAGGTTAATATATATATATATATAGAACATGAGGACAAAGAAATTACTGTATTCCAGCTAACTAGATATAATTTAAAATACTCTCATCTCTTTTCTCCAGCAATCATTTGCCTAAACGTGATGTGACTGAGCATTTCTGCCATCCAAACACTCAGATGCAAGAACTAGAAACTGTCAAAGAGAAATGGTATTTTTCCTGTATTATGTGTGCCCACTCCAGCTGGATTATCATTTTTAACTGCTACATTTCTGAGGCTGATTGCATCCTGCCCACTCCATTTCAACTGGATTTTGCATTATTTCTTCCCTGTCCTCACCCTCTTACACTGCATTACTGCCCATGGTTAAGCAGATTACCACATTCCAATGGGCACCACATTCCAATGTTCCTGCACCACTGCTTGAAACCCTGCTCAGCCACAGCTGGAGAAGCCAAAGCAGCTCAGAAATACCTCGGGGAACTTTGCAAATAAACGGCACCAAGGAAATGCAGGCTCATTATACACCCTGAGGAGGTGATGAAGAGCAAAACTGCTCCCAAGCCTCTTTCAAAGCTTTCAACTGCTTTCCCCCATTGAGCATAACAGAATTAAACACAGAATTAAACAGACAAAGCAGTGAAGTGTTAGTGAAACAAACAGATGCATTCCTGGGTGATTCAGGTAGCCCTGTATACAGCCAGGGCTGTGGCAAAGGCTTCTTCAGTCACCTCAATCTGTGTAAGACTTCATTCCTTCAAGCTGACATTTACCAGTGTCTGCCTGCCAACCCCCAGGGATTTCTGGATTGTTTTGGGATTGGAGAGAGGGGCCTTGAGGGAAAAGGTAAGATAATTTACTTGGCTCAGCTGTTTGCAAGACTAACAGCTGGTAAAAGCACATTGCTTTGTTCAAGTTGAAAGTAATCTTAACACCAATTTCATAACTATGGCATTTTTAGTTTAGATTAGGGACTTCAAATCTCTTATAATGTCTAGTGCCACAGTGAATTTCACCACATATTCACTGCTGGCCACTCAAAATCTAATAAGAAAACTACAAGGAGTTCCTGTGGCAACAAAGCTCTGAGTGTTTCATACAGCCTGAGCCTGCTTCACCTCCTCAGCACCAAGAGCTTCTGATACAAGGCATTCCTACAGAGCAAGCCAAACCCAGAGGGGCCAAACAGGCCTTTCCTTTCAGCTGAGACACCCTCAGAGCAAGAACAAGGATGGGCAGGCACAGGTGATGGGCAAGAAGCAGCTGACAAGAAATTCTACATAAGAGAGTAACACAGACATAAAAATACTGAGGAAATCAGTCAACAGGCACCACCCCTGCTCCTACACACTGCGTGCAGAAGGGGTCTTGGAGATGGCAAAAGTAGGTAGTGCTTGGAGAGGGATTAAACACACTCTGACAAGCATGGTCACCTACAGCTCTGGAAGCCATCTCATTCACACCTGCCTAATTCTGATTGCTTTAAATTGAAAACTTAATTTTCATAACTTCTTAAAGAGTATTTTTATTTAGCTTTTTACATGTTTTCTTCCCCACTCAACATTGAATGCATTAGCATTACAAAAAACCCCAAAATGACAGCATTTGAATTTATTGCAAGTTCATCCACATTCTTACAGACTCCCAAGATGATCTCAGAGATTTCTTTCCCAGGACAGCAGATAAAAGTGAAACAAACAAGGATGAGAAAGCTCTGTTCACCTTCCTGTGAAAAACCATGAAATGTCCAGACCTACCATGAATCCTCTTCATCCTCACTCCCACTGCCACGGAGCCTGATGCACAAGGCACCCTCAGCCCCAGCACTGAACACTATTCTGCTCATAACTTTGAGCCCAATTAAAAGATTATTTCACATATACTAACAAATCTGGAAAACACATGATAAATTGGGTCCCTTCACAGGAACAAGATGTTTTCCTTCAAAAGAAAAAAAAAAAAAAAGCAAAAAGAAAACCACTATGATGCCTTCCAAGCAGATTCTTCAAAATCTGTTCAGATGAGGCATCCTTTTCTTTTCTTCCAAAATAAACCCCAAAAGGTCTTCAATTACATTTTTCCTAGAAACAGTAAAAAACATGATTTCTGCTTGTCAAAAATCAGCTCAGTGATAGACTCTTAGCACACTTGGAAGGCTTGTGTATTGCAAAAGTAGAAAGCAGCAGCAGTGTTAACCTGAAAAATATCATGGAAAAAATCTAGATGAAATCTGAATAAAACAATATTGTATAAATACTGCAACAATACCTTTTATCTCACCACTCTCCAAAAAATTAAATTAGATAATGGAAATCTGAAAAAACTGATGAATAAGCAGGCTAGCTTAGAGCTACACTTAAGTTCATATCACTATCCTAGCAAAATTAAAATCAAAATTGTTCTACATGCCTATTTACACTGAGTGACAGGTTTGCACCTTACTGCCCTTTGTTTCAGACAGAAAACAGATGTCAGAAGTGTCTACATAATTCAGCAAGAAACTGCCTGTTCACAAACATTTAAAATGCATCCTTTACAGCAGCTCAGGTACAAGTGTCTCACCAGGCCTGCAGGTCTCCAGATATTTTGCCTTGCAGAATCTGCTCCCATCAAATAAATGCTCCAGAGGATTGCACTAAACTTTGCAAGCTGAGAACAGGTGATTCCCTGCATTGGGATTGCCCACATCTGCTCTTCTCTGACCTGCACAGAGGTGAGGATGCCCCCAGCTCAGAGTGGGGGATGCCAGAGTGACGCTGACCCAACCTCCAACAAACAGCTCAACAAAGTGATGGAGCCTTAATTTTGTACTAATGCACAAGGCAGGAGAGGGGAATTTCAACCACCTAAGTGACATTCACATGTTGCACAGGTTGAACCAACTCAGATTAAAAGGAAGTGAGTCCTTTTCAAACCAAGTGTAATCCAAAAGCTATTAGACATATGCAGAAAGCACTGAGAAAAAATATACAACTTTACAAATTAACTTGAAGGACTGAACAAATTTTAGTATGACAATATGCTCCAGAACAATATGTTCAAAATGAGGGTACTATATTTATATATGAACAGTATGAGAATACTAGGAAAATATCTGAAGACATGAGAACAGAGGCTCCTGAACAGAAAGAATAAGAAGAAACTGAAACACTGTAGAAATACTGTACCTGAAACTCTAAAAACAAATAAATAAAAATTAGTTTAACCAAGAAGTTGATTTTTAACTAATACTTGTTACCCACTTGTTCCTTTTTTATTAAACCATTCTCAAAATAGTGAGGAAGGAAGAAAAAAAACCACAGGAATGACACTTCCAAGGAAAACATAAAGGGTGAGAAAAAGAGAGCAAACACCAGAACAGGTAAGAGAAAGACAAAAACCACCAGCACGTACCTGAAGTGAGACAGGAGTACAGGCTGCAGGGAACTCTGCCAGTGCACAGGATCAACCAAAGAGCAGTAGCAGACAGACAGACAGACAGAACATCAGAACTGGCTAAGTAGGACGTGTGGAGCAGGACCTGACCTGCTGGGACCCCTGCAACAGGGCACAGCCAGTGCCACCCCCCCAGCAAGGCACAATGTGCCAGAGCTATTCCTCCATCCCATCACAAGCCTTGCTGCATCCCTCCCTTTGCTGCAAGGCAAAAACCAGTTACATCCAGGCTTTTATTCCTATGTGGGGCTAAAGAATCAGCACGTGTCTGAGGAAACCTCCTCCCCACCAGCCCCCAGCTCCTGTGATTCTTGGACATAAGGTTGTGCAAACAGGGGCAGTTCTCTCCCCCACAATTCCTCCCTCCTCCCCTTCTTACATTCTCTGACAATAATTCTTCGAACAGGAGGTGGAGAAGTTGCAATCTGAAGAGCTGAATATCACTGTGTGTACTGCACAAATTCCTACCAAATCAAAAGCTTCTGTAATTCTTGCAGAATAGCACAACAAGTCTGACAGCCATCAGTACTGGCTTAGTATTAAAGCACACTTAAATGCTATAAACATGAATTATCAGTTTTTTAAAAATGAATATACACATAAAATCACTTTATATTAGATCAGCATCCTATGGGGATCAAATTCAGACATGATGCAAAGAAGGAAATTTTAATTTTAAATGACTCCTGCTTTCTAAGGCTATATTTGATCCATGCTTGTGAGGACTACCAGTTGGAAACATGACTGAGAGGAAAAGGTTTTAACCACAGCCTCTGTTTTTGACATACTGCGTGCTGTCCTCTAACTCCTAAATTCCTCATGTCAGATCTGTGCAGATGATACTATTTCACTGCTCATTTTTCTCACAACCAACTTTTAGCTTATTTTACAGAGCAAATAACATTACCACTAAACCCAGGCCAGATGATCCCTGCCAACACTCAGACTCATCACTGTGGGCTGCATTACAGCATGATCTTACACAGCACCATCTTGTTCCTACTTCTAGCATTTATCAATAAATTATTATCTTGATTCAGGAGCTCTTCATCTCCCTCCAGAAGAATGTGGTATCTTCAAGGGATGCTTCTATGGGTCCACTTCTCATATTTATAAACACACCATAACTGCATAATCTGCTAGAAAATTGTCCCTGCCCTCCATCCTTTAGCCATGCTACCATTATGTCTAGGTGGGACTACAAAGTGCTAAGAACACCTTCAGAGTTCAAGTATTTCTTGCCCAAAGAGCCCTTCCACCTGTCCTTTAGAAAAAGGGAGCAAATCATGGCCCTGCAAGGCAGCTCTGGCCTGTGGACTCTTCCAAGCCACACTGCCCTGCATGCTCCAACATATCAGCCATGCCTGCATATACAATAAATGAAGTTGCTAATAGTGATACAAAAGACTGAACGTTAAATAAAAAAGGAAGATAACACAGCAAATCCAAATTAGGCTGAAAAAAATACCATCTGTTCCAGTTAAAATTTCTTCCTCATCTGTATCACCATCAGGAGCTTTCAATTTGTTATTTATTATTTCTAGATACTGTTTCAAATATTAGGAGGTTTGCATAAAAGCCACATTACTTAATTCAAGCACCACTAGCTGTCACCAGAAGTACCAAAATAATGTGGGGAGTGATCCACAAGTGAGTTTGGTAAACTTCACAAAGTGCAAAGTAATTCTTCCCCTACCTTTCTATGTATATAATTATAATGGCAAAATAACAACTATGTCAGCATATCAGAGCACCTCATACTGAAAAGGGACCCTTTAAAGGCAAATGAAAAGCTTGACCTAAAAGAACCATTTCCTTGCACGGGCTAATTACTCTGCTCTGTGATCACCTGTTTAAGCTTTCATTTGTCACTGCTATTCAGGCTGGGGTATTTTATTTATTTTTGCCTGCAAGCACTAGGTAGTGGTAAAAGCTGCAGGTTAAAAATGATCCTAAAAATCAAAATGAAACAGTAGCCTTGGATGAAAAGTGCTCATGATCACAGGAGGTCAGGAAAAGGGCCATACAACCAGCTCCCACATCTGACTGACAAGAGAACTTACAGTGCTCACTAGCTGGTAACTAAGAGTTTTGGCAGCAAGAAAAATGAGAATCCAAGTGAATCCTAAATGCTGTGATTCTGGACTAATCATCTCTATAATGCATCAATAAAAAATTTATTTTGGAGTAACTAAAAAGTGGTCAAAAACTGGTGAAAAGATTATTTTCAGCATAATTAATCCTATTCCATTATTCAGGTTCTGCCCATTTGCTTTTGGTAACTGAAAAGCAGCACATTTGGAGTGGATGAATACATACACACATCTGAAGTACTCATGGAAGATCCATCAAAGTGGAACCCCACAAAAAAAAAGTTGTTAATTAGTTCCTTAATTCCTAGCCTCATTTAATTATAAACCAGGCTATACAACACTGAATTTACATAAAAATCCTAACTAAGATACATCCAGAGCTCTTGCCCATCTCACCCTCCACTACTTGAGAAAGTTGCTTAGACAGGAAAGAAAACTTACTCTTGGAAGGGATTTAAAGAGTCTCAGCAATAATTTTATTTTAACTCTGCACCAAGACAATTTGAAATTCAGTCCATGAGCTTTTACAGCCACATACAACCCAAGCAGAACGTTTTGTTCTTTCTGCTCACATGACGTACAAGTCACTGCTCTATCACTGGAAAAGTGCATGAGAAAGTTCAAATCATTATTAATTTCTATTTAGAAACAGCACTTTGAAAGTGGCACTCATGTACAAACTTTCCACGCTCTCTCTCCCTCTATTTTTATTAGAAACCTTTATACCTCTAGACTTGCAAACAGAGTAATTCAATGATGGAAGCATACCAGTTACTTGGAAAAAGTTCAGGCATGCACACATACGTGAATGTGTGCACTAACATGAATGGAGGCAGGATACCTCAGGATAAGGGAACACAGACAAGCAGTAGCAATTAGTAGTTTTCATGCTCTGCACACCCTTTTGCCTTGCATTAACTTGTTTCTGTGTCACAAAATAAGACATTTACAGCCAAGATTAAAAAAAAATTATTCTGGACCATTTCTTTTTGTCAAAAGGTATTTTAACTATTAATTATGTAGCTTCAAAGATGAAGAGGGAGCAAAAATCACACTGTAAAAGTACAAAGCAATGAGAAAATCATTTTGAGTAGCTCTCAAGCATACTTTTAGATTACCATGGTATACAACTGATCAGCTTATATTAAATGCTTTTGAAAGACAGACAGCAAGCTGGCCTGAAGAACCAACAGCGTGCAAGCTGTGAAAGTCTCCCTGCTAACATAAAGCAGGTTTAAGTGGAAAAAACAAAACAAACCAGTTTCAGACACTGAAAATCACAGGACTGAAAGCTGTGACAAACACAGATTTCTCATTCCAAGACTTTACAGGTTGAGAACACAAAGATTTGCCTACAGAGACGGGGAGTATATGTCCATAGTTTATAGACACCATGAGCTTTGAAGTTGAGATGAGAGCAGCTTTCTTCTCGTATTATTAATACAGAGGGTCATGAAGATGTAAGAGGCCACATACAGACTACAACCATTTCAGGATCCTTTCAGGCCACATGACTACTTGTTACCAGACTGTACATTCAAAGATGCAGCACACTACTCTGTGGTCTGCACAGCCAACAGAGACCTCACTGCAGCCATGGTTTTGTGCCCATCTGCCTTGCCCCACCTTCCACTTGGCTGGGAGGAGTGAGGAGTTTGGGGTTGGGATCCACCTCTGTTCCTCAGCCATTGTGAGCTTGGTGTCTCCAAGCTCAGGACTGCCCTAAGGACGGGGTTTCAGCTCCCACTGGCTCATAGGAGGGAAGGCAGAGCTATCCCACTGCCATTGCTGCTGGCAAAAAGCTCCCCTGTAATTTGTGCCTTAATTTCTCTAATGCAAAAGGGATAGTGCACATCACATATAAAGGCAAGAAAGTTTATTTAAGACTATAAAGGGATAAAAGGTCTTTTTGACACTGCAACAGCAAATTCAGAAATAACTATGATTTTCTCAGGGCTTCTGAAGCAGAACACCAAAGGCAAATGCTCATCTTGAGATGTGAGCAGCTGCTCCAGAAGAGAAAAACTAGTTCCTTGTTCTCCTCTCTTTTATTTTTACACAACCCGATTTTGAGAAAAACATTTGGGTTTTCATTACCACAGGAGGGCAGGAGCATGTAACACTCCTGTCGATTTCTTCTTAGAGACAGCAGAACAAACAGTGGGAGCTGGAATGCAGAAAGAGCCAAGTCAGAGACCCGGAGCGTGATGAAAATTCAGTCCTACCAGCGGAGTTAACTGCTTGTTAATGAAGGCGTATGCATCCCATCTGCTGACTACAGAAGAGCTGGAACGGTGTCAAAAACAACCCAAGACAGACATAACATCAAATCTGTGATGTGAACGTTGTGATCCATACTCAGAAGTTTAGCCCATGGATTTTGGCAGGGCCGAGTACAGACCCAGACGCACACGGGCACTGAGGCGACAGGAACGGTGCCCTTGTCACGTGTTAGCTGTCACTGCCCGGTGACAACAGGAATCCTGCCACTGGAATTTGTTTATTCATTAATTCTGATTTCAGGAGAAAGTTCTGGCTTGTGCCCAGCAGCTAATTGGTTCAATAAACAGCATCTCTGTTTAGAAGAAGAGAACGTGATACTACAGTGACAGCGTGTAACTGAAACCTCGATATCTGGGAATGACTTAGGGCTTCTCCAAAGAGCTGCACTGCAAGAAGTTTTAAAAGACAAGACAGGATACACTCTAAGTGTAAGAAACATTTATCTGAAAATTTCTAATGGAGAAGAAAAAACATAAATTACTACTGTAAAAATGTCCCTAATGATGACCTAAAACACAGAAAATAAATTAATGGATGAAATCACAGAGGCAAAAAAAACCCATCTTGCTGTATTTAAATTCTGAATTACAACTCATAAGTATAATAATTAAACTTTTGTTCCCTCCTGGCTAGGCCTGCCACACACAATACGCTATAAAGAAAGCTGATGAACAATTTTTTGAGTATTCCAAAAAACAAATATGTAGTCCACTGTGAAAAACTAAACATGATTACCTGAAATCTGTGATCATGTTCACACTGTCAGAGAGTTCAAAAGACCTGGACAGACTTAGCAAACAAAATCTGCTGCGCAAAAACAAGCTCCCAGGTATCTTCATTTGTGCTATTTACTAACACAAATTTTCCATTCTCATGAAATCTAGAATTTTAAATTCAATAAAGCTTATGCAACTGCTAGTATTATAAAATCCTCTTTAATAAGTAATATATTTGGTTTTGTGAGTACTGAACAATAGCCATTAGAGTTGAAGAACTATTAGAAAAGTAATTGTCACAGATTTAACATATTAACAAGAACATTTGAGCTGAGGCTTCATTTAAACCCATACATCCCTTCAATAAGAAATTTGTGCAAATCACTCCAAATTATGCATATAATATATTCTTGGCTTTAGACACTTTGTACAATCATTTCTCTACATGAACCATTTTTAAAAGTCATGAACTCTAAGTGCTACATCAGAAGCAACAGCAAAATAGGTTTTCATGGTAAATCCTTCATATTCTGCTATGATCAGCATTTTGCAGGACTCCACAGATGAATTCTCTGTTAGTCCTTCACTTCCTTGTTTAGGAGGTCACTTTTTTGCACTATTTCTTTTTATAAAGATCTATTTTTGACTGCAGTGGACTTCTGTTTACATGTTAAGCCACCTGATGCCTCCAGGAGACATATAGTTTGCTAGTGAAGTCATTTTCTCTCTGCTACCCACAGTGACTCTGTGTAACTACACGCTTCTAAACAGGAGTTGGTGTTTGCAGCAATCTGCAAAAGACTCCTGGCTGTGCAGTTATCCCTTGGAATTAAAAGAAATGCACAGTTCTGCTTTTCTGCAGAGGAGGGGGAAGGGGAATATAACAGAGCACAAAACTCAAACACCACAATTTCAGAAACACAACTTCTCATCATGAAGAGAATAATGATTACTCAATCATTTATTTGCCTTGGACAGCTGCAGGTTGATTGGAGGGGTGTTGAGTTGGGAGAGAAGCATTGAGAGCGATTACAAGGTTTGTTTTTCTTTTTTAATGAGGATGGAATGATGCTAGATTAGGTCTAACACAAACAAAAATAAGACTGAAGCTAAGAGTCTGAACCTTTCCATGGCATAATGCACTTTACTCAGCACCTGCAGTTGCACTGTACACAGAGTTTTAGATAATTATCTACAGATTTACTACAACCTTCACTACTGTGCAACATAAGCTTTAGGCTGTGACACACTGAATAGCTTTCTTTTGTTTAAAAAAAGAAAAACCTATGCAACAGTTAAGAAATAGTAAAAAAGAGCCTTTTTTTTTGTTGTTGTTCTAATCATTTTGACACAATGTAAGTATTTCCTCCCAAGATGAGCCTCAATAACCACGACTAATGCTGGGTATAACAAAATAGATCATAACTTTCAGCATCAAAAAAATTTACAATGGTCAGGAATCTTATTATACAGGAGATTAGACAGTTCACATGCTACAATTACACAGACTACCATTACTGGCAGTCACAGGACAGAAGCCTCACAACAAAGAGAAAGCAAAATCCCCTATTTGCCAAGATTTAAATGCTGAGGCACAGGCAAAAGAAAGAAAAAGGAAAAGAGAGAAGTCTGACTCCCCATTATTATTGCTGTGCCTCAGCTACAAACAAATATTGGGCCCTGGTTGTTTTGGCTGCCAGTCAGGAATTTCTTCATAAAAGTAATAAATATACTTACTTCTCTTCCCAGTCAAGATAACATGCCAGACCAATGGATTGTTCTGACCATTCAAACTGTGACGAAACAACTTTTCAATTTCTGATTTAATACCAATTCCTATTAGGATGGAGACACTGAAAACACAGATCTAAATAGAACAGCAAATCCTGAAGTGGTTTTGCCATGTTTTTTGATGTACTAAACCAACACTATCTGTAATATCTAACAGATAACTAAAATCCATATATATCTGTATGTAAAGTATAGATACACTACAGCTTAGTGTTCTAAGGTACTGGGGTTTCAAGATTATTTTTATGTTTTCACATAACATTATTTAACCTTGCATTTTCATGCCCACCCCTATAAACAGTTATTTTAAGCTTCTAATAGACAATTTTTTGACAGGATAAGTATTAAAAGTACTGTATTACAGTAATACATGTGTTGTTTGCAGCACTATGCAGAATACTTCATATGTAAGTGAATCATCAATCACCATATAGAAGTCCTAAGTAAATTTAGGATTCCTGCAATACTATCAGTTACTGTTTCAGAAAACAGTTTTTATAATTTTAACTCTTACAACCAGCTAATTCTGCATATCCTTGACCTGAATAAATCGTACTGCTCTAATACGTGCAAACAAGTGGCAGAGTGACAAGCTACTAACATCAGATATATTTTAAAAACCCTAACATTTGATTTAAACATACCTCTCTTGCTGCAGTTTTCATACACTAAACCATGTAAAACAGAGTGAACCCTGGGATTAAAATGGATTACCCAAAAAATATAAATTATCGTTTCATGTACTACCCTTCCCAAAATTTGACACATTACATAAATAACAAGTCTATAGCCACAAGAAAAGCTGGCATTCTCTGATATTAAAAAGTCTCTATGCATATATTAATCACTAAGAGTCAAGTACGTGATACTAATCACTGTTCTGTTTAACAACTCTGTAAAACAAACTTTTGACAGATAGGTGATGGCAATCTGCCATCAGTTCCCAAAAAGAGTGTCTGCTTTCAGTCACATCCCTGTATCGACACTTCCAATTAAGTCAACAAATGTTTCAGCACCAAAACAACGGTGGCACCACGTTTCACATTCCTTATGTAGAAAACATTCGCACAGACATCCATAGGATTTCTGGAATTAATGCAAAATGAAATCTCAAGCAAACATGTTTTGCAACCCCAAATATAGTGAGTTTAGAAATAGTTGGTGAAAAACTGCTCAAGCTTGAAATTTTTTTGCCTCCAAGTGCATGTATCAACCTGTGGGCTGAAAGGAGTGGGAGACTAGAACATGGCTAAGTTAAAATTGCACCTCATCACAAACAAGCCTCACTATTTAATAAGGATGCACTTCAGAACCCCTCTCCAAAGCAATACCAACCACGAACAAGATCTGTGCTACTGAAAGAACCTATTTTAAAGCCCAGCAGTCAAAGCAGTGAGTGAATTGAGATGTGCTGCAATATTTATGCAGCCATTATAATGCAAATGCGGAAGGTATTATTCACTATTTGCATTGGTGCACAGCCCCTTCAGTCTGCGCACAATGCCGACAGAAAGAACAATTAGGATGCACGCATAACAAAAAGCCTCCGACCACAGGGTGGGCAGGTCCACTGAACCGGATACGAGATCTACGGGATCGACAGGGCTCCATGGAAATACAGTCTGCTGGTCACACCGGACCTCTTGCTCGTACTTAGAATAGGAAGCGTCCTCGGGCACAAAAGCACGCAGAGGATTAGCACAGCAAAGGTGAGAGCAAGCTCCAACCAATTTAATGTGAGCACCAGCCTCATGTCTCACAAGAGAGCAACTGGGCTGGAGCACAGCTCGGTCCCCAGGGCTGCTCCTCTCGGCAAAGCCCCACCACCACTAACACACAGCAGCAAACTTTCAACTAGGCTAAAAAATAAGAAACAAAAACCTGGTACATACTCTCCTGTGTTCGCTCTCCAGCACTGATTGAGACAGAAAGGGAGGCAGGCGTGCAAACCAGGATCTAATGCACAACCACTCTGAGAACAGACTACGCTTTTGTAGAGAAAGCAAAAAGCAAACTAATAGAATCAAGTATTGCCTCTTGTTTGCCAACATGTACACCTTAATGGTAAAACAATTCTAAAAGAACCAAGTATACGGGCAAGCCAGATTGTTTTTAAAAGTTCTTTCACCGTGCATCCTAGTATTTATCTATACCAATTCACAGCCTCTTAATATATCCTCACACCAGTCAGCATGTCTGCAATTATGTGATGGGCTCTGTTCTCTCATCTCTCTCGCAGAGCAATACAGATAAAGTACTTCTTAAACTGCGACAATTTTAAAAATCTAAAATCACCACGTGGCACAAACTTACTTTTTAAAAAGAAATTATAAACTGTCTATAATTCCTATACAAAAGATATATTACCTGGAGGTTAATGATGGGGAAAAAAATCTTAGTAATTAAAATTCCCTTTTCATCCAGAGACCTGGATATACCAAAAACACCACTATTGAACCAAATTTGATGTTGGAGAATTCCCAGATTTATAATAGTATGTGATGTGTGTTTCGCAACAGAGTCAAGGCAAAGCAATGCAGCAAAAAACAAGCGAATTAAGGTCAATGGCTAACACTGCAAACATTACCTTGCTTATTATAACAACGTGTTACATTTTATCCCGGTCCCTTTTGTAACACAGCAAGACCACTGTATCAAACAGACTAGAGTATGTCAGCCAGAACGGTTTCCACGAAAAATGAGAGTTCCTTTTATCTGTACAATCAGTTGTAACTGGGTTTTTAATCTTCACTACTGCATCCTCCCCAGCCCTCTCACGCACACACGAACACCAAAAAGCAAGAGGCAGAACTATCTCCTCTGAGATGCAGTTGCATGCAGTTAAAATAAATACAAGGTATTACAACGACAGAGTGGAAAGCAAGCCTCACTTCAATTAAAAGAGCATCACTGAAAAATAAAATCAAAAGCAATGAGCCTCGAAGCGTTCTGGGTGGGAAACGCCTCTGGCCATGCTGAACGGGAGGATATGGCAGGCTGGACATGAGGACATGGCACCGCTTTTCCAGCACCCAGGAACAGCACAGACACCCCAAACCCAGGCACTGGGGAGGACAGGGGCAAGGTGGGCATCAGGGACAGCCATCCCAGGGGCTGTGGTGGGACATGGGAAGGGACAACACTGCCTTCCCCTCCCAGGAACAGAAGTTTCCATCTTTCCTCAGACACTAAGGAGAACCTGCTCCTAGAGAGACACCGCTCCTTCCTAGCACCCACCCAAATTCTCCACAGTGGTATTTTGGAACCACTGAGGTCTCTTAAGGCAGTTTTATTTCCTTGTTACCATACTAAACCTTCCCAAAACAGAGCTTTGTTATTTACTGGGCTTCCTCAGCCCTGTCAAGAAGGGATGGCAGAATGTGATCCTTATTTCAAACATGCAGAAGGTGCTTTGATAGCCCTAATTCAATTACCAGGCATGAGCACCGTGCCCACATGCAAGCACCTACATCCACCGATTCCACGGGTGCTGGACACAGGTCGGCAGCTGCTGACAAGCCAGGACTGCCACACACACGCTGCTCCAGCAGAAACATGCTTTTCTAGAAAGCCACAGCCAGGTCACAATCAATCCAAGGGCTTCCTAAAAGGCACACGCACAGCAGTGATCTCCCGAGCAATTAATTTCTGTACACAGCCTAACAGCGCAGGAAGACAGCTGGAGAAAATATTCCTGCTCTGAAGGAATCCCTTCAATCACAAAAAATTCCTGGTGGAGAATACACCCGTCAGTGCGATTTAAGTGTCAACATAACAAAGGAACGCCCCTCCCAGCACCTCCTGCCTTACAGATATGCCACGCTGGAAAGGGAAAACTACACCGGGAACAGCAGCTACTCGCAATCAGAACTGTTCATCGACCCTCCCTTGCCATCACCACAAACAAAAAATGCTGGGGATTGTTTCTAGAAAGAGCAGATAGAGGGACGTGGGAGAAGACAGCATCCTCTTTGAGAATCCCTCAGTATTCCTCAAAGGAAGGCTGTGCACACAAGGAGAGCTTGGTCTGGAATCGTCTTCGTGTGTTACAACGTTACATATAAAATTAGTTTTGCCTAACATACATGCTTTGCCTTGCCACATGTACAGAAATGCTGATAGCTGACAAACAGCTATTAAAGGAATTAAAATTAAAGGAATACAGCTTCAATTCAGTAAAATAATCTCCCATTTTACTCATCCAGAGCAAAGAATAACAACATAGAAAAACAAAATAGTGAAATCCAAAACATTCAAGGGGAATTAAGATTATAAGGGTGTTACTAAAATTAAAATGTACGCACAGTAGTGTAATAACAAATTCATAAGATACTGTAAATCTTTCCCAAAACCAGACTAGGTTTATATCAAGATCACCATACAACATATGCCTGAAATATGGCTGTAAATAAGTGTGATTTAATTTGACCACCACCTACTTTAAGCCCTTGATTTTATAAACAGAAGTATATCATAATGACTAGTAATAAAAAAAAAAAACCAAAACCAACACACACAGTTCAGAAGGTAAAAAGAACAATATATAAAGTCAAACATTCAAAAAAGAAACAGTAAAAAATGAATACCCTGAAGGTAATGACCAACACCATCCTAATTTCTGTTCTATATACCCACCGAGTACTGCAGCAATGACAATATGCACAATTACAACTCCTTGATTATGAATATTCNGCTGTAAATAAGTGTGATTTAATTTGACCACCACCTACTTTAAGCCCTTGATTTTATAAACAGAAGTATATCATAATGACTAGTAATAAAAAAAAAAACAAAACCAACACACACAGTTCAGAAGGTAAAAAGAACAATATATAAAGTCAAGCATTCAACAAAGAAACAGTAAAAAATGAATACCCTGAAGGTAATGACCAAAACCATCCTAATTTCTGTTCTATATACCCACCGAGTACTGCAGCAATGACAATATGCACAATTACAACTCCTTGATTATGAATATTCTGCCTCAAAAGTCTGCACATGTGCAGAGCTCAAAGCTTCCACAGTCCCATCTCAAAAACACAACTCAAAAATTACCAGTACTATTTCAGCACTTCGCAATTGTTTTCTCACACAGTGTGACTTTTTCTTCCGTGTCCATACCTGCTCCTAAATAGGATGGACAAGTGAAGCAGCAACACAGTTTCACCAAACTTCAGTTCTGCTGAATCGCTGTGTAGCTCACGCCCAGATGCAATTTTAGCCAACGCGGCCGTTCACCTTACTAAGGTTACTACAGCTTTTGAAGCATTTCCTAGAGAAAGACACGAACAACTCGGTGAAGACGCCTTCTACAGCCACAAACATACGCGGGAAGCTGTCACACCGCTTCCCTCTGTCACACCTCTCTGCTTTAAATACCGGGAAAATCACCTGGCTAGACAGGAAGGCGACGACTTTTGAAACGAGGTTCTGTCTCTGTGGCTCCATCAGAAGTGCCACAATAAATACATCGGGTGAGACAGGAAAAGAGCCTCACGCCGATGCGAGAGGGTGGGGGACGGCACTGACAGGGGCAGCGGCAGCTGTAACCATTACCCGCACGCCGGCAATCATTACCCCGAGCGCCGCTGCCACTACACACACGCCAGCTCGCTCCAATTGCTCTGTGCCAGCTCCCGGCACCGAGAGCTGGCGGGGAGGAGGAGAGGTGAGGCTCTAAGACGGAGCTTCCTCCTTTCTTTCTGTTGTTATTGTTGTTGTTGTGGCGGTCGCTGCCATCGCCCGGCAGCCCCTCGCCCGAGCCCCGCGGGGGCGATGGCCGCCCCCGGCCGGGCCCGCCCCA
>VYXF01008677.1:241785-253233 GCA_013397295.1 Polioptila caerulea
GGGCCGGGCGCTGCCGGAGCCGGGCCGGCTCCCCGCGGGGCTCGGGCAGGGCTCCCCAGCGCTGTGGCAGCGCCCATCGCGGCTCCCGCGGGTGGCTCCCTGGCCCCGCACGCACCGCTCAAAGCTGCCGTCGTGCCGGCGCTGCCGGGATGTCCCCGGGTGAGGAGGGCAGCCCGTAGCTCCGTCGCTGAGCCCCCGCAGTTCATTAAAGTGTTACAACAAGCGGGAAGTGTTTTGCTGCCATCCCAGCCGCGGGACTGGCGAGGCGTCCCCCAGCGCAGCCAGGGCCGGCGGTCCCGGCCGGGCGGGGCGGGCGCTCCGGGCACAGCCGCCCGCTCCCGCTGCCGGGCGCCGCCAGAGACGGGGACCGGGCACCGCGACATCCGCGGGGCTCCTTTTCGGCAACATCGGGACCATCCCCAGCTGGAACTGCTGTAACCTCGGACCAGTGTGCTGACTCTTTCTGTAGCAGATATGTCAGGCTAAGCCCAACCAAGCTGCCTTTGCAAGGGGTACGTGGGAGCTGCAGGAAAGGGCAGCAGCCGTTCAGGAGGTGACAGCCACACCTCTGTGTACACAGGTACACTCAAGTGTGACAGAGCACCTGCCATCACTCGCCCTTTCATTTAGGATGGGCTTTAAAAGCAAGTTCTTTGACGATTTATAACAGATCTTTCAGTATTTTGCTGAGAAAGGTTTAGCTTTTTAATGCTAAGTTCTCAAGTGGTTGCAATCAGTTCCCCTTTCAAGCCTAGATGGATTCAGCACTGCAGTAGTATCTCAACTTTGTAATTTCTAAAATGCGTTCATATTAATAGGAGTCTACTAATTGATCTCAGTACTTGCTAGTCTGGACTGGTCCCACAGGCTCACGTTCAGCAGAATCAAAATCATTAGTAAATTTGGGAGCCATTTCCTACATCAGATAGTAAGATCTAAATATCTACTATTTCTATCAGATTTTTTACAACTTTTGGCAATCGTCTGGGCTGGTTTCATTGAAACAAGGCTATTCACATTCAATTATCAAATACCAGAATTCTGCCAATTGCCTTTGTGTGAGTCTTTGGCAAACCAGACAGTTCAATGTGGTTATGTGGGCTTTTACTAATAAATGCTGGACAGCGTTAAAAGCAGAATTGGATTTTTGGCATATTGGATCACAAGACAGAAACCAGTTGAAATTTCCTAGTGACAATATTTCTTACAATGACTGGATGTTTATTTGCTGTTATTAATCAGTAAAACTTCATTGTGGACGGCGCAGGATCCTCTATAAGATGTGGAAATACACACTTTGCCTTGAGAACTTGGAGTCTGAAAAAAAATGTTTCTTATGTGACTTAATTGAACACAGTCATTTGCATTAGAAGACTGTAGTGTTGTAGGGAAGAACTGAATGTTTTGTTGGCCGTGTACCTTTACATTTCTCAGGCCCCTTGTGTGCAAAGTGTCACTGCCCAGTTGCCTTAGCATTGAAATATTTACCCAGGATATGTGCTACATGTACTCTGGTTCTGTAAGAGATTCTACTTGTGTTTCTACTCACTTTGCTTTAAAAAAATATTATTGAAATCTAAAGAAATGTTACTTCATACTCAAACCCCCCTGATTTGTTCTGAAAAGCTGATATAAAGCAGAGCAGGACAATTGTCACAAGAGATAAATCAGCCAAGAAATTTACACTGGTAACTCCACCCTTCTGCTGCAAATCCTTAAATATGTCATATGAGATTAGACTATGGTAATACTTGTGCCAGCAATCAGAACTAACAGACATTTTTGCAAAGGCAGAATTCATGCATTAAAGATTTGTTTTTAATCTGCCCAAATGGAGTAGTTAATTTTATACCCTCCTACTGGATGCTGGAAAGCTCTGCTCCAGCCTACACTCAGTCCCTATCAGCAATGTTTGTCCCCAGATCTCGTTGGCACAGACCTGTCCCAGAGCAGAAGGTGAATATAAGAGTTCACAGTCCTTACAAGTCCTAGTGAAGGGTCTCTCAGATTTAGGAGACTGTGCTGACAGGCCTGTATTTTGAACCTTGTGGTACTGTGACTGAGCACTTCTCCTGAAGGTAAATCCACAGACAGCAAGTCAGAGGTTCCTCAGTGTTTGTAGCCCCAGAAACCCCACAGGACTGTACAAGGACCCTGAATTATTGCTATCCACACTGAAACGAGCAGAAGGAGAAATATAATTAAAGAGCATTTCATAACCTACATGGTTCTGAATTAAGGTTTCACTGGCAATTTCGTTTGGACATTGCCTAACTTTTAAAGGCTTGGTTTTGCAACATTCATCATGTTCTGTAACACCTGTAGCGTTTGCTGTGCTCCTGGAAAGGACAGCTGTTGGTGCAGGGTCACACAGCATCACAGCACCTCCACAGACCATCAGCTGTGTCCCCACCCTCGTGTGTCCAGCACAGACTTTTCTGCCCCTTTTACTGAAAGAGAAACAGCAGCAGTGGATTGTTATCCTCCATCCAGATCTGCAGCAGAGGGGGATGAGTGTTGGAATTTGGATTATTCCATGGATTCATAAGACCACTCCTAAGGCTATTTAGTATTTACACAGTTGTTTCAAGCATGTTTCTACAAAACAGTGTGATTTATTAGGAGCTAGCTGTTACACAATGAACTAAAATAAAGCAATTAATTAGTTAAGCTTGCTTAAGCCGACCACAAGATCAATCTAGCAACTTCAGAATCATCTTTGACCCAATTCAGATACCTCATATATATAGTCCCACTTGCCTTTTCTTAATTTAGAGGCTGCCAGACTAATGAATTGACCCTTTCTCCCTTGGTTGTCATGTGGCCTTTTCACTACCTCCTCCCAACTGTAAAATTGTTGTCATCCAGCTACCCAAGAGCCTGCTCTCCTCCCCCAGCTGCTGCTGCCTCGGCCAAGGACACTCAGCTCCAGTCCTTTCTGTGCTGCTGCTGGGGCAGACAGCACAAGAGGCAAATTCCTTGCTGGCTGAGCCAACATGAAGACCAGCCTCAGGGAACTCTGCTTCACTTCTAGCTCTGCAAGTCAGGATGTCCCAGCAAGCACAGCCCGTTGTGCCCCTTTCCACCCACATACCCCTCTGCCCTGCCCCATGTGGGGCTGCTTCCCACAGCTCTCCCTGCTTCTGAATTCCCTCCCTGCTGCCTGTGCCCAGCCTCCACTCTCAGACTTGGATCACCTGTTTCTTCCCCAGACTGTCCCTCCTTTCCTAATACCCAACAGAGCCTCCAATTTTGGTTCCCCATGTCAGGTCCTAGTCCAGTCTCTTGTCTGGTTCTTCATGTCACTGCCTATCCCCCTGATTTTCCTCTTTCTTCCTTCTTCTTTTCCTGTACTGAAGTTCTGTCTGCCAGTTCCTTGCCAACCAGTCTCAACATAGAACTCTAATTCCCAGTTGTTCTTTCTTTCTTTCTGTATCTCAATATCCCACTATCATGTCTCAAATCTCAACATTTCATACTAGGTTTTGCTTTCCTCTCATCTACACCTCAATCCATCCAGACCTTCCTGTCATATCCTATTCCTTTCCCTTGAATTGTCAGTTTACCAGAAGTTTGCCTTCAATCTCGTGGCTAAGGGTTGCAAGAGGTTTGGTTTTTCTGGGGGAGAGAAGCATGTTTTGAAGGCTGATGGCACAAGAAATCCCACTTAATTTTGTGAGCACTGTACCCATAATGGAAATAGTGTATGCTTTTGTCATTCTTTTCTGTTTACCCCTTGAATGGCACCTTGGCTACACTGCCTTTATTATGAGTTGACAAAATCTGGGAAGGCTGGACCTCTTGGCAGAAGAGGAGAGAGGAAGGCACAGAAACCAAACCTGGAGGATGCACATGGAGGGTCAGAACTCTTGTCATTGTCTAGAAGCTGATACTCAGTGCACTGGCTGACACCAGGCTCTGTCCCATTGAAATCAGACTCTGACCCCCCAGAGAAAAAGCTTCTGCTTGGGGCAAGATGCCTTTGCAATACAAAGAAGGATGCAAAGAAGGGGAACCTCAAAATGTGGTTCTCTGTTGAAGGACTACAGTACAGTAAGATGTTGCTATTTTTACTGTCACTTCCTTTTATATATTCAGAGCCAGGTCTGCTTACTTGAGTGACAAGAAGTTATTTTTGCTTTTTTCTCCAATTGCTTTTACAAAGCAAATGTATGATAAAAGGACAATACCCATGTTCTCAAAAACAAGCAGCACAATTTAGGATTTTAGAACTACCAGGTAAAAACTATTTCTGGTCCTCCCAGCTTCTACTTTCAACTCATTAGCCACCTATCCATGTCTGTTAGCAATTTTTTAAACAGGCTTCCTAGGTCTTTCAAGAGCTCTTCCAGGTGGAAAGACAGGACATATCAGCACTGAAGCAGCACGTCCAGAATGTCAGGCATGAAGTTATTTTTTTTATTTACCTGGATGCACACAACATTTTTCCAGTCCTAACTGCCCCAAGGCCAGCAGTTCTTGAGTTTGTTTAGTGCAAGGGAAAACTGCAAATCCAGCAGGCTATCAAGCAAGCTAATCTTCAATTATACAAGAGAGTCAACCAGTTCAAACAATTTATCTTTCAAAGTCAACATGACAAACAACAGAAACAAGCAAGAGCTTTCTCATTCACAACAGACAATAAACTCTATGTTTTTAGCATAGCTATTCTAGACAGGATAGTAACAGCTGTTAGAAACTCCTATTTTTCTCTGCAGTGAAAGACAGGGCAAATTAAAGGCTTCAGTTGCCTGTACTTTGAAAGGGGAGAAAGGCCAGAATGAAAACTCAGTTAAACTGAAACAGATGCTGATTATTCCAGCTCCAGTGGGGACAACCATGAAGAAACCAACATTTCTTGATTTAATTTTATTTTCTGGTACTTGCAAATCCATTTCTGACATCCCAGGTAACTCAAAAGAACAGAACAGTGTCCAACAGGACACTCTGTGCTCTGGTAGACAAGCTTCTCTTAGCTTTGGTCTGCAGCACCTGAATTTCAGCAGGTGGTGTGCCCTCCAAGGACTAGCCACATGCAGGTCTAGTATAACTTCCACAACTATGGGGCAAGAGGGGATGAGTATTCTCACACTGAGTTTAAATCAGCAGAGGTTGAGCTTCCTCTGTAGTCAATAAGATAAGCCCTGTGCTTAGGCACTCTGAATCATATTCTGAAGAAATCACTTTTTCCATTGACCTCATGCAGACCCTGGGGAGTTGAGCTTTCCAAGGGAAAAGCCACTTCCTCCCCAGGAAAGTGCATTCAAGTCTAAGTGGCCCTGGGTTCACCAGCTTTTCTCATGCCTCACGAGCTGCTCGAGTGCTGTAGGTCTGTGCCTGCAGGTGGTACAAGGCATCTTCTACCATTGTACCTGTTTCCCTTGGCTCTCATTGCAATCTTCTGAAACTGGCTGGCACCAGTACTGTGCTGTGGCTCAGATTTCATTTACACTGCCTGTTGTTTCATGCCTTCAGAGATCCCTGGAGATTAGTACCAGGCTGACTGGAATGGCACGGTGGGTAGGAATGTGAGTGCAGCCCAAGTTTTTCTCTGCTGAACTTCATACAAGGGCATATCCTGACTCCATTCCACATAAAAGAGGGGGCAGGCTTCCACTTCTCCATTGTCTCCTCTGATCTTCCCGTTCCCAGCAGCCACAACAGAGTGGCAGTGCAGCCCCTCCTTCTGAGACAGAGCCTGACCACAGCCAGCTCTTAACTGTACCATTCAGAGCTGATAAAGTGAAGCCAAAGGAGGGAGGCTCCAGCAGTAGCCAAGAAAGGGGAAAGGTCTCTGGGAGTGGTGGCTCCAGGAAGGCAGAACAACTTTATTACAAGTTTTTTTGAGATTGCTGTAAACAACTCACCTGTGTCCTAAAAGTGGCTGGGAGTGGCAGCACGTCCATGCTGAGCTGTGTGAAACGGCTGCCCCTGCCCAGGCACGTATCACTGCCAGCAGGTTAACCCAGGCCACAGGCACAAGCAGTTTTCCTTGGGATTGCAGCTTGTCACTGCTGCACTCTCTGCTGCCTGAAATGTGGAGGGAGATCAAGATCAGCTGAACAGGAAAGTCTCCAGGAAAACAAACAAACAAACAAACCAACAAGCACAACCCTCGTTCACAGCCTCGCAATCAGAAAAATATTCTTTAAGAGTGACCCAGGAAGAAGAAGTTGAGTTTGAATAAAATATTTGCTTGTTGGTCTTAATAGCTGCAGCTCTGCTAGTTTCTCTTCCTCTTCAGAGTGCCAGCATGGATTGAGTATGGGAGCCAGGGATGTATTTCCTGTAGGGTGACAAATAGCAAAAAAGCCTACAGTAAATTCCACACTGAAATTCTTACATAAATTTCTCTTTCCTGAAGAAAAGAGATGGATGAAAAATAAAATCAGAAAGCAGTATGAAATAAGTAATACTACAGTTCAGTTACAGAAAGTGAAAAGAGCAAGCCCAAAAATCGGTCAGGGAGCCAGGTATTACAGGGAGTACACCTATAGTACATCCTACAGCTGAGGATTTCTAAATGAAACCATGAAAACGAAATCATTCAGGTGCAGATAGACCTTCCAAAAGAACATCATGAAACTCCTCCTGCCCAGAGCCATGAAAGCTAGAGCAGAGTGAGTGCCAGCAACCCTAACATTTTTTATTATTGTGGTAGTGCACCAGAGCCTTGATCTTTGTGTGGGGGGCTGTACAAGAAGCGTGTTCTGATTCAGAGGCTGAAAGCCAAGTGTAAGACCAGAAAAATGGCACATATTTGTCACAGGCACAGGATGCATGAGAGAAGAAAAGCAGTCAGAGTGCTGCCAGGTTTTTTATAGGCCATACAGACAAGGAGAGTGTTGGAGAGAGCTCAGAAATATTATTTTCTAACATACATTATTAAGAGTCTGGTTGCAAGGTTGGGAGGAAGCACAGAGTTGTTTGAAATGGCAGCAGGTAGGCAGTGGAACTGGTCATCACAAGCTGGGATCTTGGGAAAAGAGCTGAGATCCCAGTAATACTCTGGAAAGGGATGGGCTAGGGAAAGACTGATCTTGAAGAGGAAGGAGCGACACAGAGCAAAGCTGAGAACAGTCCTGCATTGTGAGGACAAGGGCTTGGTTATCCAAGAGTTTTCTTTCCCTCTCTTGTTTCTCAGGGAGAGGAGCGGTGTTTCAAGGGAGAATAATACAATAATTTGATTGTGTTGAGAGATTTATGGTTTGACTTTACCATGTGTTAAAATATTGATTCTCTTTCTAACATATGCTTAAGATATTTACAATAGATTTTTTTTCTATACAGAAGACTGACTTCTGCAAACAAAAGGTGGGACTTCATGGTAGGATGAGGCTAGGAGGGGTAAAAACAAAGTGATGTAAGAGAAGCACAAGTCTCGAATTTCTTCCACTCAATTAAATAAAGATAGCAAGAGAGACACTGAGCAGTGTGTGGCAGTGAGAAGCTGGAATAATTAAACAATAATCTGACAGACGGTGCACTTACGGGCAATTACAGCAAGCCTCTGCTGGCACTCCAGGGCACGGGGCCAAAGACTTGAGCGATTCAAACCACACAAGTAGAGCAGAAACCTCCTAGAAATGCCAGTGTAGAGCATTTGGCTTCGGAGCCCAGAATGGGACTTAGATGGAGCCAGGTCTCTGCATTTACCAGGTGTTAGCAGGAAGAGCAGCCTGTCAAAAAGCTGTTTCTCTATCCCTTGGATAATGCATTTCCAGGCACGTCTCCTTGCATTTTGCATACAGCTTGAGGATCCCACTGCATCAAACAGAAAGCTAAAAAAAAAAAAAAGTCATTTGTCTGTCAACTCTCTTTCAAAAACAAGGACAGGGTTAAACACCAAGCCATGAAGCTTCAGGCTCTGAAGGCATTTGGGATTCCCGCAGGGAGCCACGCCAGGCTTTCTGTTCCTTGCCTTACCCCACCCAGTAAACCCAAACCACCTTCCTCCTCCTATCTCTGAAGCTGGGCTCTGTGTCCCATGGTACCACTCAGCAGCTTCAGGGACAATTTCATGAAATCTGCAGGTGTATTTCTGAAAGCACTGGGATGCTTTGTTCACCAACGCTGCCACACTACATTTCTGATCTTGTCAGCACATAGAGAGGCGAAACAAACTCTAGAATTTTAGAAAAGAAGAAAAAAAGAGAAAGATCCAACTGGAAAGCAAACACAGATCAGGTGATGTTAAAAGCTTCTTAAACTGATAATATTTACTTAAACTCAGAACAGAAAGTCACCTTCAAGATGGGTAGTTCTCATCAAAGTGGTTTTATTTTTAAACACCCCTAGTCTGGAGCTACCTGATTATACAGGACTCTGAACCAAAGTTTTGCTTTTTAAAGTAAGGACTTGATTCCAGACTTTCTTGTCATATGGAAAACATGAACTTGAAAGGCTTAAAAAGCAGAAGGAAAATAAAAAGCATTTAAAATGTATAAAGACAAAACCCAAGCCTCATAAACAAATGGGACTGGCAACATTGCTTCACCTAAATGCTTTTTTCTTCTACTTAGTAGGAGATGTTTCTCAAGACTTGAAATAAGTGTTGTTTTGTATCTGCAGGGCTTTCAGCAAGCGGCTGCCAAATTACGAAACCCTCTGGATTCCAGCAATGCACATCTCTGCTGTCTGCTGCACTCGGAGTATCTGGGAACAGAAGGAGGAAAACAAGCTTATCATTTATAAAATTATTGCTGGTTTTGTGGTTGTGAGGCTCTCTGCAGTGCACAAGAATAATTTGTTTGTGACATCAGTAAAATAAGGATGTGCAACCTAGAGCGAGTTGTCCTCTCCATGGATACCACCCTTATGCTTTCTCAAATTACACTGGGTTTCATCCTGAGGTCGAGTCTCAGGACTCTGGGAAGCTTCATGCCATGGGGACACAACTTGAGACCTGGGCACAAGGACAGTCTTGTTCTAACTTTTTCAGCCCTGTGGAATGACACCAAGATAATGCACCGACTCAGCACAGTCCCATTGCAAGTGCACGGTGCTTTTCCCAGATGGAAGGGCTTTAGCAAACAGCTTCCGAGCTATTCCTGGCAACTGGAAAGGCCCCTGAGAGAAATGAATGGGTGCTCGAGCACATGTTGACACCAGAGGCCAAAAAGGTCCAAAAATGGGGTATAACTATGCTTTCTTTAGCAGAAGAGATTGGAACCCTCATCTGTGACTAGAAAATTCACATTTTTTTCTTGTTTCTCTGCCAACAAAACAAGGGGAATTAGGTCCTCTATGAAATGCTTTTCCCTCCTCTTAACTATAGCCAACACAGTTCTAGTGAATAAACACCAGCCTTACTCAAAACTAAACCCAGTCCTGTTTTTAAGGCACTTTGAAAAGTAGGATATGAAGCTGCGTGCCCATGCCTCCCTCCTGTCTCTCATCCAGACCTCCCAGTCATGAAGGTGGTAACTAGGATTTTTTTCCCAGGAAAGGAAAAAAAGGAAGGAGGTGTCTTACAGACTTACTAGAAACTGTTGAAAACAACCTCCACAATTATGCCTGTCCCAGTGCTATCAGCTTCCTAGATAGGCTGCCAAGCTGGCATTTGAGTGGCTAAGAAAATGGATCTAGTACAGGATGCCAGACTCCTCAGCCACTGAAATGCTCTAGTAACAAACTCAGTTGACCATTGTTTCTTATCACCAAGCAAACAAAGCCTGTTGGCAGGAAAACTGCCTTTGGACAGTGATTCCCTGCACGACTGAGATGGGCTCCAAATGCAAGTGTTCACATAATGCTGGACTCCAGGAGGCCATTGGCACTATGAAGGACACTGGCAAAAAACCTGGCCTGCAATTTGATTTCAACATCTTGCTTTCAGCTCTTTTCTGTTGCTCTGCAGGCCATATTTGTTGCCACAGGAATAACTCCTGCTTTCACAGTGCAAAATTTTCAGACATAACTGGGTATCTTTTATGTTCATTTTTAGTCATAGCCATATCTAAGATGCTGTATCAGTTCTTAAAAATAAACTGACAAACAACTACAAATTACTGATCTGCAAATTGCACGTAGTGTTTAAAATGCCCTGGTCTAAAAACATCCATCATAAAGCAGTGCCTCGTCCTCTCCCTTCCAGTCAGTGCAAAATACTGATTGGCATATGGAAAAGCACATCAGACAAAGGAGCTTTTCCACTGAAATCAGTGGGAATGCTTCTGAGCACTTCAAAGGGTAGAGAAGGATGTTCCCAGCAATCACATCCATTTTACAGCCTCATCAACGCCAGTCTTCTGACCTGAAAGTGGAATATGTGAGTGAGGACAAAAAGGGCTCATCTCTGTGCTGCCCAGGACCAGCCCAGGAGTGTTATCTTTGGCCAGCTCCACAAAAGGCAGGAAGGAGGAGCCCTGCTCTCACCCTCTGTGGGTTCTGCTGGCTTCCAACCCAGCATCAGGCGAGGCTTCCAACGAGGTGGAACCCGGCTACCTGAGGGATTGTCAGCTTCCTACTCTAGGTTGCTTAGAGGAAAAAGGAAATAGTTCTGGAACAATGGAGACAGAGGCTTTAAATAACTATCAGAGAGGTGCCGCTTACTGGAAGTTAAAAGTTTTCTCACTCCTCTCCCAGCAAACCTTGGGTCCCACAGCTGACAGGTCCCACCTGAGCTAGCAGAGGGAAGGAAGCATACGGACAGCCACCACCAAGGCAGAATGGAGAAGAATTATTAGCAAAGATCATTTTCTCCCTCATTTTACTCATCCACGGCCATCCCTGTGCCTAGGAAGAAGCCAGATCTCAATCCCAGGACGCTGAAAGGAGGCGTGCCCGCCCGCCAAGGCCAGGTTAGCAGGATTACCAGCCTGCAGTGCCAATCCCCAGGCACACAGGGTGTGCGGGGCGCACAGGCAAAGCTCATTAGCAAACTCTAAAATTACAACACGTCCCGGAATCGCGGCCTGCTGGGGCACGGCCAAGGCACAGCACAGGTGAATCCCTCTCCGCCCATCCCGGGTCACACGCGGCGCCCCGCGGGGGTTTCCCAGGGAAGCTGCTCCCGGTGGCAAAGATCCTCCGAAAGGCGGACCCCTGTGGGGGATCCCGGTGCTCTGGCCCTTCAGGTTCGGCGACATTTACGCTCTCAGTGTTTAGAAAGACAGCGGCTTTTACTGCTGTTTACATGTCAAACAGCAGCGTGATTCACATCGCGAATCCCGAGGCGCCGCCTGGAAACGAAAACCGGGACGCGCACGCCCTGGGCACGCCCGTCTGCTGGACGGTGTCTCCTGGGGATTTTATTCACAGAAGCAGAAAATAAACCATAAAAGCGCCTCAAAGCCTGAGTTCCGCGGCGGGCCCCGGCAGGCGGGCAGGCAGCGGCTCGCCGGGGCCGGGCAGGTCCGCGCAGGTGGGACGGCTCCGCCCCAGAGCAGAGCTCGGTGCAGCTGAGGCGGGAAGCGGCCTCCCGGGATCCCGGGATCGGGACAGCCC
>VYXF01008677.1:253253-270337 GCA_013397295.1 Polioptila caerulea
CGCCCCCGCCGCGCCCGGGGCTGCCCCGGCGCAGCGCCACGCCAAGGACTACAGTTCCCAAGGCGCACTGGGGCATCCGGAGCCCCGCTGGGCCTACGGCTCCCAGCACGCTCCGGGGGGCACGCCCGGGGTGCGTGGGCGTGGCGGCGCGCAGTGCAAGCTGGGAACTGTAGTTGTCCCTTGGCGGTGCCGTGCCGGAGCCGCCATGCCGGAGGGGACGGGAGCGCTGCGGGAGGTGCTGCCCAAGCAAGGTACCGNNNCTGGAGAAGCTGGAGAAGCTGCAGAGGGCGGCGCTGGAGGCGGCCCAGGCGCCCGAGGCGGCCCTGCCGCCGTCCGCGGGGTCCGCGCCGCCCCGGCAGTAGCGCGGGGAGGGCCGTGCCCGGCGGCAGCCGCGATCGGAGGTACCGCCGTGTGCGGGGCTGCGCATTCGTGTGGCCTGAACGGAGGCGGTGGGGCCGGGCCGGGCGGGGAGGCCGCGCCGCGGGCGCTCTTGGTGTACGAGCTGCGCCGGTCGCTGCCCGGGCCATGTTTTAAACGCGTCTTTAGAGGTACCAGAACCCCTCGGAAAGCGGGCGGAGGCGAGTTCCACAACATCCTGCTCCAAGCCGGGCTCACCAGAGCCGCTCGAACACTGAAGCGCTTGGCTCCTAGAGCACAGCGTGTTCCCGGCCCTGGAATGGCTATTCCCAGCGTTTCGGAGCACCTGAAATCTTGACAGGAAACTGAAAAACAAAGGAGAGGCTCTCCCGTGTCCTTAGATCCGTCTTGTTCTTGTGCAAGGGTCTTGCGAAGCGCTGCTGCAAAGACACGTTCACAGTATCTGTGCCAGCCTGGACGCTCCTACGCAAATCAGTTGTGTTTTCCAAAACAGATCTGGTAAATGCTTACTTACCATGAGCTTAATTATTCTGTGCTCTCCTCCCGACTGCAATACCAAAGGGCAGCGTTAGATGTACTGCTTAATTGATTCTGTTTAAAATAAATGAAAAGGAGGCAAAAACAAGAGCTTCACAAAAAATATTTTTAATATGTTTTACCAGAACTTTTCACTTTTCCAGTTACATAGAAAAAAAGACAAGTTTGGTACATGGGGGCTGAAACCCAGTGTTCTCCCCTGAAACAGATGAGTTTGTCTTGTGACCCAACTGTATTTTCTTGGGCTCTTTAAAACAAAGAAACTGCTAATTTTTTTTAACTCCCAAAGCACAGTATTTCTTTAGCAGCAATGGAAATGGGATCACAGCAGCTTAACTTGACCCTTCTATAATAAAGCTTTGTATAAACCAGTGATTTTATGATGGCAGCACTGTCCTGGAAAGAGCGAGCGGCAGTCAGACATCGATGCACACGTGGAATGATTAGGTCATAAACATGGCACATACAGAGATAGCTTATTTCAAGGCACCACCACAGCAGAGTGGCCAGTTGTTCTACTATATGCCCAAAGAAAGAACACTTCTTCCTGAAATTTACAAAACTATTTAAAAAAAAAAAAAAAAGAAAACAATTTGTACCCAAAACATGTGCTCTTAAAAAAATATGAACTGTGCTAAGCAACTCTTAAATTTGGCATGTCCTAGATGTGCATACATACATCCATACACACACCAGAGGAGCATGCGTGCTGTATATATCGATAGCGAGCTATGTTCCCTTTCAGCTTGTAAGGCTTCAGGAGGCAGTTCTCACATTCAGTAGCTTTCTAGCTTCAGACGACCTCCATCTCCTTCACTCACAAAACGCTTCCTGCCCCTGTAACAAAGTAGAAAACATCTTTTCAGTACTTTAGAGTAGCGCTGCTTGTTTTTTCTCGCTGACAAGAATCTTCTCTTGGGTCTTGGAAGTCAAATGTAAAGTGTGAGTTCAGCAGGGTTAGCAGTGATCACAATGTCAGCTCATGCTTAAAAATGCTAGTTTGGAAACCTAGGAATGGTGGGTTTCTACTTAAAATTGAAGTACATAAACTAAAAATGCCTCTCAACATATAAATGAAAACCAAAGTATAACCAAGCTTTTGATGCAGTGATGACTCTCAACCCTCCCACACACCCAAACCTGCAAAACATTTGATACCAACACACACACAGAGTTTTAAGTGTAAAGTCCACAAATGGAGACTGTTCTTGATAAAGATGCTAACATTCCAAGATCCAAATTTATCACAAGCCATCAAGATGGTTTAAGAACTCTAACAAAACACCCAAAATAGGAAAGGCTCGTCAAATAAATAGCATTCCCAATGCATAAAACTGTGAATAATAATTTTAACATCCTATTTAAAAATTTACACATATTCCCCAGAGGAAATGGACCTTATTAACTGTTTTGTGACCACTGAGGAGGTAACAGCATACTGATTACATACAGTACACACAGCATTATTTATGCTATGAGTAACCAAGCCATAATAAACCAAAATCATTACACGAATCACAGGACAGGGATGAGGAATGGGGTATGCAGAGCTTATCCTATATTAATGTCCTGTTCCTTTTAACATAAATATTAGGATTGGTTGTCCCATCTTAGAGCTCTACTCATGCTGTTTGGTAAGTTTAAACCATTTTTAAAGGATTTGTTTTTTTCCCCAGTAGAGCTGACAGTTTTTCACTGTCACCTACATGGACCATTGTGACTCCTGGATCTTCCAGCTTGGTGCTGCACTTATTTCTACCAGGCAAATCAGGAAACCAGAGGAGAGGCAGCCTTTATCCTCNAGTTTTCCACTGTCACCTACATGGACCATTGTGACTCCTGGATCTTCCAGCTTGGTGCTGCACTTATTTCTACCAGGCAAATCAGGAAACCAGAGGAGAGGCAGCCTTTATCCTCTGGGGACCCCTGAGGGGTGCTGCCTGGGATTCACAGGAGGCTGCCTCTCCTCAAGTATTTAGCCCAGCCTCAACAGGTTTCACATCAGTGCAGCTTCTTAATACGCGTTTTACCAGTCCAGCTGTTTGTCCATCCTCCAGTTTCCACTTCCAGTCAGTAACACTTTGGCCCTAAGATGCTGCTCTCTGTAAGCTATGACAGGAAGGAAGGGCAGTGCCTCTGCCTGTCTGCAGTGAAACAAGTACCTTGAGGGGCAGAGGTCTCTCAGCGGTTTGGAGATGATTCCAGCCTGAAAGCATTCCTCTACAAAGCGCTCGAGCACAGAATAGGAGTGTGGCACATCCAGGTTAATGTCTGGGATTTCACAGTAAACCCGTTCATAGCCCTGCAGTGTAAGGATTCAAATAATCATCAGATTGGTCTATGATTTTATTACAGTGTTTTTAAACACCCTTCTGCAGAGAATTTTTTTTTATATGGTTTTACAAACCTAAAGCATTGCAGCCACAAGTTAATAGAGAAATAAGGTATATATAATATCAGCCCATACCATGGCAATATACAAATACCTATGAACATAAAAACACAACCTGGACTTTTAACTTCTTTAGAAGTCAGAAATGCAGACAGTATGAAAATCTGTACGTTAGCCTGCCTGTTACTACATGGGTAGTAACATGGGAAGAAAATTAATAAGTCTTCCATTAAGTGAACAAAATGCGTCCACAAATGACCAACACAAGTTTAAACAGCAGGGGAGAGACTGGGGACAACCAGAGATGACTTCATCCCTTCCCACCAGCAACACAGCTGGGTCAGTTTTTATATAAGTGTTGGTGTGGCCCCCAGTCTGCCCTGGTACACAATTGCTGTCCTATACTCATCCTGAGAAGTAAAGTCACAGATGATTCCAACTGTGCAAAGTGCTGGTTTCTATACTGCCCTATTTGACATTTGTAATTAGTAGGCCTTTAATGTACTACTTCAGTTACAAAGAACTACCAGATAAAAAGACAAATTTAAAAGATGAAGCAATATTGCAGAGCATTTTAGATGATTAGTTTTAACCATTTAACTGCATAAAGGCAGCTGGAAATTTTGGAAGACCTTATGCAAAGTTCTCTAAATGCCATACTTACTCTTTTCATTTGGTCCACAGTAATGACAGAAGACTTCCACAGAGTTTTCAACAAATCCAGTATCATTTTAAAGGTCTTTTCTCCAGTTGACTCCAAAACCAGTACAATGGCCTAAAACAAATAATTCAAGTGTTTTGAAATTAAATGAAAGCACTGGCTCAGGTATGAAGTGTGTGACAATATGAGGTACAGAAGGGAGTGAATGCATTATTATGAATTTTCTGAGGAAAAAAAGCCATTTACTACATGCACTCACCATTTCAGTTTAATATTATTATGAGAAAATAAAAACTGATGAAAATTTCTTTGGATAAGATAAAAGATATCAAAAACCAGAAAGGACTAGACAGAGTGAAAAGCACTGCCTTTCTGTCTCTGGTTCCAGCACTACATGGCTATATCCATATGGCTGCTGCAGTACAGATGGCAATTAATTAATTTTGTGAAATTACTTTTGTATCCATGGGGTTTTAATTTTGCATCAGTGGGGGTTTCTTATCTGTGATTTTAGAAGGACTCAGAAGCTTAAAATCTACAGTACTGCACAACCCCCATCAACTGAAATGATTCTGTAGTTCTATCGTGAAGGAATTTTCTATAACAAGTCAATTTACTGAAAAGGAAATTTTGTAGATTGTGGGTGTTCAGTTTTATTGGTAAACAATCATTTCCCAATTTGGCAGATGAGAGAGTACAAATGGGAACAGCCTCCCATATAGGCTGGGTCTGGAATATGCAAGCTTTTACAAACGTGCTGGGTGAAACAATCCCACCCTGGAAAAGGAAGCTCTGTAACTTAACAAAAACAGGTAACACCCATTAGAATACCCACATATCTGAAACTAGAAGGAAATAAACACCAAAACAAAGCATGGGAGGGTTTGGGGTTTTGTTTGGTTTTTTGGGGTTTTTTTTCCTATTCCTCAGCAGAAAATAAACTGAGATCTTATTTTCAGGAATTTATAATAATCTGAATTCAACTATTTAACCCCCCAGAAATTACTTCTGGATTTTCCCAGTGTCAGCAGCAGCTTACTTGTTGCACAATGCACACACAAATGAGCACACAAACCAAACCATTAAATTTACATGAAACAATTTAGTTATTCAAATAACAGAACAAGCAACCTAAGCTTCAGATGCCAGTTATATTATTTGCATGCCCACATCAAAATACCAACAATTATTAAAAGGACTCTGATTTTTCCTTACTTCATATACAAGTTCATGGTGAAAATGGGGTACTTCCAGTTCTTGAAGGCAGCGTTCTGCTTCCAAAACATCTCCAGAAAGTAAATACTCTTTCAGCAACATATCAATCTATTGAATTTTAAAACAAAAACCAAACACTAATTAGATACAAAATTTAAAAGCTGACAACTGTTTTGATAATCCACTATCAACCCAGCAGCAAGTTAGTTCCTTAAACTTGCTGCCAGTGCTTTTATAAATGTAATTAAATTCAGGCATTAATTAAATGGAGACGTTATCAGTAACCTGAAACACAGTGTAAGCTAAACACCCAATCACAGTGCTGATACAGAAGCACCAAAATCATTGTTTTATAAGCTGTGTGTCACCATAAAAGATGCATAGGGGCATCAGTAAGTTTATCCTCTCCTTTGAATGCCTCCTCCTATCATCTGTTCCACTCCCAACCTAGAAATACAACATGACCTTTTCCTTCAGACCTGCTTACTTTATAGCATGGATCAGGATTCCTGTTTCTTCCTCTCTCTTTTTTCAGTTACCACTGTGCTTTTGATCAGCAATGCCAAAAAAATAATAGTTTATCTAGTTTAGCCAGTTTCATCTTGGCTCTTTTAATTACTTCATCACTTTATACTGTGAGGTTTTAAAAAGCTGAATGCTTAAAAGTTTTGCTTAAAGCAAAAATAAACATATACTTGCAATACAGAATGTTGTACTAGCACGCTCCCACCAGTGACAAATACTACAAAATCAACAAAATTATCTATACGAGGTCCTGGGCTTTGTCTAAATCAATGACATAAAAAAGAAAGTCCAAACAACAGAAAAACCCCAACACTCAGGAAATAAAACATCATTTTAGTACAGGATGCATGTCTCTCTTCCCTCTACCCCAAACAAAGTAAGCTTAGACCAGGAGCCAGCTGGAGAGAGGGGAGTTTTGCCATTCCTTACCTCTTTGACCAGGTGTTTCACAGACTGCTGGCCCCCTCCTGCCCCCCACACGCTGTCGATGCGCTTTCCTCCCTTGCTCATGCTCAGCAGCACCGTCGCTCGGTCCAGCGCCGCTCTAAAGGCAAAGTCAGTGCTGAAAACCTGATTACAGAACTTCACTGAATGCTCTGCAACTTCCCCCATGGCCACGTCTCCTCAGACAAAGCTACCAGATCTTTGGGAAGAGGTCAGGGTTATCAACTCCACAGGGACCAGTCAAATCAAAAAACCAGCAAAGAAGCTCCCCACGTTGTCTTTCTGTCAGCCTTACACTCCTGCTCATACCAAGGACAGGTAACAATCCTGCGATGGCAGGAGATTAAACCACCCATGCAGAACCTGAAACATCCTCACAAAAAACAGCTGAATATTTTCTTACGAAGAAAGGGATTGTATCCAGACTCCTCCAAGAATGCAGCTTGGCAGGTGGATCTCAAACAAAAAAGGCCTGAGTTGCTGCCACACTCAAGAACAGTTTTCTACTGAAACACTATTTTCCATTTGGGTCTAAAGAATTATGAAACCTTTAGAATTTAAGCCAAAGAAAACACTTCAGAAGTTAAAATGGAGCTGGAAAAATAACACAAGCTAGGGATGCCTGCCAGTTTATTGAAAAAAGAATAAAAAGGGAAGTAAGGTGAAAAAAAAAAGTCTGGGATACAGTATGTACCACCCGTGTAAAGGAGGAACAGTTCTCCCAGTCCTCTTGCTGGGGGCAAGCCAATAACAATAACTCTATTCACCAAGATTTAATGAGCAGGAAAGACTGGCCAAGAAATAACAAAGGGAGCAAAGCATCCCAGATGTGCAGAATGCAGGCTACAATCCTTCCAATCACAGGACACATTTATATAAGTGACAGACAACTGTCCCAATTTGAGCCCCCAAGATAGTTAGCTAAGAACTTCTTTTCCTTCTGAAAGTGGCCAGCTAAAATCATTGCAAATGCTCCTTCTGGAAGAGACAGAAGTTCAGCACCTCCATTTCAAGCCTGAAACATACACTTATGGGGGTAAGAAAAATAAACCGTGACTCATTATTAAAACATCCCTCTTTGTCAGAGATTGCTCCTTCAAACTTCTCCCACTGACATGGAAAACAATTGTGCTTCTTGACAAATAGAGCATTACAGAGAAAGTCTCGGAAATCACTGCGCAAGCCTCAAACCTCTGTAAGGCAAAACAGTTAATCCCTTGTGTATTTCACAACATATTTACAGCAGCTGTCCTGATGCTATATTTACCCATTAATCACATTAAAGCTTTTTCTAAGACAAAACCTTCTATAACCACTTATTCTTTCAGCTCATTTTTCACCCTCAAACATAAGCAAGACAACAAACCTGACGAACTGAACTCAAATGTATTAATACATTTTTCAGAACTCTCTATTTCTCCTCTGACTTGAGTCATTCTGGATTTTGCTGGTTCTGCTGCAGATTTTCTGGGTTGTTTGATTTTTTTCATTTCAAATTTAAGGGGGAAAAAAAAGGAAGTTAAGCAACTGCATGGTTTATTCTGAGGCTGTAAATTCCTAATCATCATCTTTGACATTTGGAATAGAAAACTGTCACTCTATGGAAAGCAAGGAAATTACCGAGCTTGGACACAATCCACAGTGCCTTTGTAGCCATCTATGTAGGTACTGCTTAGGATCCCATCTCCAACAGCTCTAGCAATGAACTGGCCCACCAACTGCAACAGAACAGAAGCATTTTTAATTAAATGCTGAATTTCAAACAAGTTCTAAGTAGATAATTATAATGTGCTTGGTTTTCAGATTTTATTTAAATGAGCTGTTTCAAAGTGAAAACACAGCCTGGGTAATTGGGAGAGGATTACAGACAGTAAGAAAATCAATAGATATTTTTTCAAAACACAGAGTCTATTTCAGTTTATTTGATCTATTTTAGCCACACAAAGCTTTTGACTACTGACATAAAGATTTACAAATATACCTGTGGTGCCCTGGGAGAATCCAACACCAGTTCAGGTAGTTCTTTGAGCAGTCTATCAAAGGATTTTTCCACATCAGTTTTGCTTACTACTGTCCCACAGAGGTCGGAGATAAGCTTAGATGTCATTTCCCTGTGACTAGCCTTCCCCTCTAATGCCAAGGAAACAGCCAGCACTGGCACACTGTATTTCATTTCACCAAGGTTTAAATTCTTCAGCATCTCCTAGATAAGATTTGAAAAACAAAACAATGAGATTCCATAATTTTTATTATTTAAATATATAGATAGATCTCAAATAAATATTTATGAGCTTATACAATTAAATATATGCTTCTGCTCACATAGTTAATATAACTGCTTGGGTATTCTTATAGCACATTTCTTGCCAACTTCTCTATAAGCTCACTCATAGCTGGCAATTGCATTACCCTGCATGCTACAGCTTCGACCCCTAAACCAAAGAAATAAAAAGGCACGCAACATACCGAAACTTCGTTAGTATCTCCATGTTCAAAATACTCCTGGATGATTGGTGTCAAAGTTTTTTCAAATGCCCTTTCATCAAGAGGTAAAACTACTGTTTCATAGACACAGTTCTCCTGTTTTAAAAGACAACAAAAGCAGATACACTTACTGTCTTTTCTTGCACCTTATACAGCACTAATAGCATCAAAATAGTGGGGTTTTAATCCTTAATGCTTTGTTCTTGGTAGTCAATATTTTGCCAAAAAACATTAGACTCTGTCTCTACTATCAAAGGGCAGACAATGCTGGCTCATTGTCATACTTCTTCCTATTTTGAATTTACTGTTAGCTGAATTCAACTGAAAGGCTGAATTTACTGTTAACAATGGTAAACACACCAAACTGCTCCTAGGATTCAACTGATACCACAGGAGCAGAGGCCAAGTGCCTCCATACTGCAGGAGAGTGCCAGAAGCTCCTGCCCCAGCCCAGCTGAGTTGGCTGTGCCACAGCACCTTCCCCTGCAAGTGGCACTCCTGTCCCTGGCAGGAGCCCTGCCTTGTTCCCCCTCCCTGGGTGACTGTGTGACCAGACGGGTGGTGCCATGCACAGATCACAGAAAAGGCCTTCTCAGCATATTTGTGAGCAAAGGTGTTCCCTGAGGGGAAAAGAGGCACACAGCAACTGCCTCATGTATGGCTTGTCCTGCAGAGTTCCAGCACCACCAGATATCCCTGCTCTAATTCAGTTCCCTACTCTGCACCTGCAGAAGCAACATTCAGAGCAATACTACAGAGCTGAACAAAGACATCTGATCAAAGACTTTTTTCAACCAAGGTTTAATGGAAAGAAGCTTTTCATGATCAAGAAATATAGCAGAAATCAAAAAACCTATCCTTCCATCACACCAAAGTTACACAGAGTGCTCATTCTTCATTAAACTTTGTTCTATGCACTTGTCAGCTCCATTTTTAAAGGCTATTTCTGTTAATGTAAAGTGTCAAATTTAAGGGAAAATTGATCCTGGAAGAAGGTTTTGATATTATATCATTCTTTCAGCAGCTATGTCTACAGCATACAGCCTCTACCCAAAGGACACCACCTTCTGTACATCATACAGAATGTACTTATGGCCAGTCTTGCAACCGTGTTGATCTCATTAGCAATCTGTGTTTGTAATCACAATTTCCCTTTCAATGACAGAAAGCCCCTCTGCCCAACAAGCTTTGCTTTCTTTCCCCTTCCCCCAGTAATATGACTGTAAGATACAATCTTCCATAACATATTCTAAATCAATGTATGTCAACAAAATATCCAAGCTATCAACTTCATGAAGTGTTTATACTAAGAAGACAAGACATGGGGCAAGCTGGGAATACAGCAAAGAGAAAAATCTGTAAAGGACACTGTCCCCACTAAACTCCCAATTTGAGCAAGTGTGTGTTTCATTTTTTAACACGGTGTCTGACATCCATCTCCATGGGAACCAGCAGGGGAGAACACACCTGGGAAAGGGATGGTGCTTACTCAGGCACAGAAAGAGGGCTTGGGGATAAGATCTGGGAGTATTACACTGTGACTTCTACACCAGCTGACCTTTTACTAGCCAATAATCTATTCTTGAGCATAAAAATTAGCATTTCAGTGTAGCCAGGCTGACATTCATGTTAACTCACAAGGCCATTGAAATTGATAAAAAGAAATATAAACCAACACTGCAAATAAACTATTTGCATACCTGGTCATCATCATAATTAGGATCCTTAATATCTACTTCTTCCACATCATACACTTGACCTGGTGTTCCCCAAACGCCTTTACCACCTGCTCCACCTGGCAAAATATGGGAGAGTAAGTAAGGACTGACAGTTTGCAAACAACACTTCTGATTTCAACACAATATTCTTTCACTTAAAAGTTATCTGTCACTGCTTGTGCCCATCTCCTGACTAACAAAATATGCTGAAGAAAGTGTGTTTATCTGACAAGTTCCCACTTCCTCAGCCACTTTTCATCACTTTCCAGTAAGACAATAGAAGCAGTATGGACTGCACAAGAATTACTGAAGGTTGAAACTGTACTTTCAAATACAACCATTATTTAAATTTGCATTAGTAACAGTCCCATGAACCACCAACAGTTCAGATTTGTGTATTAAGCCTGCTAAGGAAATGTACTTCCCTCAAGACAGATGTTGATTGATCACAGATATGTTAGATCTGCTGCCACCTGCTATTGCCACCCACTAAACAACATTAAGGGCCAAAAGCCCGCACAGAGACTGTGGTTTATGCAAATTAAACCCAGCAGAAAAAAATGTACTGTGCTTTGAACAAATCTTTTATTTTTGTCATTCTAGTCTCTTCACTCAGCTGCACCAACCTTTCTTTGGTAGACCTCTTCCCTTTCCAGACCGGGACCGCCTGTCCAGGAGTTTCCCCTTTGGGCTTGTTGGTACAACTCCAATCTTCAGTGTCTCTCCATTCTCACTAACAGAGTCTCCTCTCCCAGAATCTCTAGAAGAGTTTTTCCTCAACCGTCTCTTTGCTTTAGCATTTATTTTGGCTTCAGTAATTGAAGTTGCAGGAATCCAATTTCCATTGATTTCAGTTTTTCGTTCCTCAAACCCACCATTTTCTTCATCACCAGAAAGTGGAGCATCATTTAGATTCTCAAGTTCTTAAAAACAAGACGGAAAAAAATCTTTTAGTTTTCAACAGCTTTATGTTAGAATACCAGAACACACTGCATTTAGAAAGGATTATACCATACAGAACTCATTTTCAACAGTGTTAAGGGAAAGGTTTTTAAGGTATGTCTACATATTGCAGTAATAAGGAGTTCCTTATTCCCCTGCACAAAATATCCACAATCTAAACAGAGCAGATGTCAGGGGTTGGGAAGCAAATTAATAAAACCATACATAAATACATAAACCACAGAAAACCCCACCCTTGTTAAACAAAAACTATCCAAACTCCTAAGTGCATTAGATCTAAGTGCCTCGTTCTCACTCCACCCACTCTTCTCTTGATTTAGAAACAAATGAAACTGCCAATACAGTAAATTCTGTAGGAACTCACCAATGTTACAAGACTCATCACCAAAGTGAAATTAACTCCCTAAATCATCGACCAACATTCCCCTTATTCAATTCAAGGAATTTCAAATACAGCTCACTAGCAAGAAAAGCAACAATTTAGGCATAGAAGAATTAAAAAACATCACTACTTTTATTTTTTGTTTTTAAAGTTATGGGGGGGGGGTAAATGCTGTTCAATACAAAGCTTGGAGAGCTTGGTAATGAAGACTCCTAGAATAAATGGTCCTTTGAATGAGCAGGATCTCTCTTCTCTATGCATTGTCCCTCACTGTAGCTTCTGTCAAGACTTTCTAAACACAACACAATCAAATATAATAGGTTTGTTTTGTACCCAATAAAAAACTCTCTCGCAATTTAAGGCTCTGTAAATATCTCAGAGCACTGAGAAGCACAATAACTTCACTCTCTGAGGAAGCTAATGCTCATTTAATGTTTAGGTCTAAAGTCTTATTTCACAAAGTTAAGTTGTCCCCCACTTGCGCTGTGTGGTTCAGCAGAATGTCTTCTTTAGAGCATTATAAATAAAAGCTTTCACAAGCTATTCTTTCCCTTCTTAACTAATCAAGATTGGGAAAAAAAAGAAAAAAAAAAAAGAAGCACCTGAGAACCTATTTACATTCCAGTGAGTACCCCAGGAGTCCTTGCAAATTAGGAGACACACACAGAGAGAGAGAACAGCCTCAGCTCTGTCACACAGTTCTCCCTTCCTTCAGAAGAGAGAAGACACAACCCACAGCCCCAGCATTAGCAGAGCAATAAGAGGGCACTCAGAAGCAGCTCCTTTTTCAAAACTGCTTTACAGAAAAGCTCACTGCCATAAACTCAGCATATGAAGAGTATTCAAAATTTACATTTGAACTTAGCTAATATATTAATTCACCCTTTCAATACCTTCTCATCAGCAACATGTATTTGGCAATATTTCTCAGAATTATGTTTTTTTCACTTCAAGTTCATGAAAAATTTCTTTTTAAAGCAAAGTGGACTAATAAAATATTGCCAATCTCCAAGTATTTACCCATATCAAAGAGTATATTAAACTGAGCAAACTTTGATGGAACTGCCTCCTTTGTTATCAAAGAAACAACATTTAGATACTGGTGTTCACAGATGTGAATGCTACAGCTGAGCAATAATGCAGCCATTCCAAGTTAAGCTTCATCTTTTCACTCATTACTCCCACAAAAGAATTCTTTTATGCTTGCAGCAAGCTAAAAAAGAAAAGCATGCATCACATCCAGGAAAAGATTTCTCACAAGCAGCTTTCTCTGTTTGTCTAACATTTTAATAAAACAATGAGAGATTTGCATAAAGCCAACAGAGGGGGAAAAAAGAGCAAACCCAAACAGGTTTCCTTCCTCTCATTCCCCAGGAGACCCCATCAGCAACAACCAGCTCCTCTCAAATGCACTCAAATTCTTCTTCATGCTCAGTCTCCCATGAACTTCTCCACCTTAGACGTCAGACCTGGCTGTCCAGAAACTCCACTCTTCAATGACCACTTACTTCTTTCTCAGTTTCCAAAGAAAATGGCCAACAATTAACACAAGTCATTCCTGAGTCTGACAGCTAAGGATTAAAGGGGAGGCTACAGCCCAAGCTCCTGACACAATCCTGATCTCAGGTTCAAGACTAAAGGAAATCCTCCACAGGAAACATTTAACCCACAAGAATGAATATTTCTCACTGCACTACAACACTGTTTTTCATGTAACACTGTCACTTCCAGCTGCAACCTCTTTCTCCATAACATGATAACCAACTGGCCTTCCTCCACTGTTAGTTACCTAGTCAGGCTTGAAAAAATAGACTGAAACATATACTATTTTCCAAAAACTTATAAAATAAAATAAGAACCTATAAATGGTGCAGATCTTCCTTCCAGCTTCTCATTTTCACTTCACATAACATATAAAACAGTCTTCAATCAACTTTAATACTTTGCTTACTATTTATTAAGAAGTTATTCAAATTTATCTCATTACTCTGCCATAAGCCTAGCAGGCTCACTTAGAATCTGTGCCTTTATGGGCAACCTTCATTAACAAAGCCTTCTACCAATTTAAACTGTCCAAAGGCTGTCAACCCAGCTCTCCTGCAGCTTTCCTTCTATTATCCAAATATAATTCTAAGATGTTGAGAACCAAGGTGTCTTCTGCATTAACCTAATTCTGCTTAAATAGCAGAAATCATATGGAGTATATTGCCACCTCAACTGCACCCGCCACCTTAAAATATACACTTTAATCTGAAAAATATTTAAAACCTCTTGGACATTAGTCAGTGCAGACCATCACAACCTTTGGAAGATACAGAAAACAGCATGAATCTGTGTTACTCTGACTAAGCATCATAAAATAAATTGTGATATGGACAAAACAGTCCATTTCAGGGCAGTCTCTAACATGTACTTCCTAAATTTTTCCCATGCCAACCCACTTCCAGTCAAGCCCCTCCACATTCCTTTCCCCTAATTTTAAAGTAAATTATTACATAAAAGATTTTGTACCTCTTAAACACATTTTACTTGTAAGTTTGTTCTTTTCTTCTCACCAGCACTACTTGAACTCAGGCCATAAAGAGACAAGTGCAACTACTATCCAGTAACTTACAGAAATGCTAACTTGATTATTTTAACAAATTTTAAATAAACATAATAGAGCAGGATTCTATTATATATAATTGAAAGAACTATCCTGTAAGTCTTCGATTATTTTTTTTTTTAAACCAGTACTGTTAAAAAATTATCAGGTGATGAGTTTTTTCTACAGAGAACACTTCTGGTCAGCTAAGCAATTTTATGTAAAAAAAAAAAAAACAAAAAAACACAAAACCAAAACAACTGAATAGATTACTTACCTGTTGGGGTAATATAAATGTGTTCCTTTTCTATTTCCATAGCTGCTTAAGAGAGCTGACTGTGAAATGTAAAGTCGCAATGTGTTCCCTCCAAGGCCTGAACAGAAACAGAAAAGCTTAGAGAACAAAAAACACTAGACCAAAGGAAAAAGCATAGGTTGTACACAAAATATAAAAAGGGGGGGGCCTTAAGCTATAATTAACTATTAGTAACAGCTCAAGAGCTCCTGGGAAGGTAAATGGTGTAGCAAGAGAAAAGCACCACCCTCCAACACATCTAAGCTGGGATGCCTTAGCAGCTGTCAGATCTGCTGCTTATAAAGGGGACAAAAGCCGTTATTTGAAGGCTAAAAGCCCCACGTACACATTTTTTGGCCAATAAAAGCCACCTCTATCAACCTAGACTGTCCTGTTCTGCCAAGTGGTTATCTGTATGAGTGTACAATATCAATGTTATAACTGCATCCACCAGAGAAACGTTCCTCATGTGAATGATGCTGATAAAATGGTACGAATTTATCGAGCTCAGCCCAGCCCTTAGAAAACAAGCTAATTTTTGATCCTCCCCTCAAGGAGGATCTTTGTTTTACTGCACGTGTACATACAGCTATCAAGCTTTCACATCTGTGCTTCTGCACCCTTCAAAAACTCCTTGCAACCACCATTCAATCCACAAGGGATGAAGTTCTCCTCTTTTGAACAATTCTCTTTTTCTGCTCCTCTTTCTCCCCCTTTAGTAGCTGCTATTCTCCAAACCACCCCATATCACTGTGAAAAGGATGGCACCATCCATCTTTCCTTTATGTGCACAAAAAAATAAGCAGTCCCAGAATTCCCTTGTACACTTTTTCACCTGCAAAAATTTCACAAACCACTTCACAGGCCTGGGAATATTACTGGTATTTGTGTCTGTCCCACAGAAATTCAGTAGCCCTTTTTTCTCCATCTCATCCTTTGCTGCCCTGAAAACTGTTCATCGCTGAGTGGCAAGATTGTGACACCAAACAACTGCATTCCCTTCCCCTTTTCTTCTCTTCCCTGGTTTTCCCCTTCCCTGCCACAGACCCATTAACGGCAAATGATTCATCAGAGACCGTTGGCAAAAAAGAAATTCTGGTTTGGGGCACAGCCTTCAGCTGCCATGGTCTTGTTACTTCCTAACGCCAAACCAAACAGTTCCCAGCCTTGTGCAATAAGAGTCTTCCCTGCCCCACACATTTTTTTAAATAAACTGTTTTCATGAGTTACCTCAAGCAATCATTCAGGAGTTCTCAAGTGTTCCCAATCACTGTTGGTTGAGATATTTTTCCGTGTGGGTCTCAGTCTAATCTGGGCAAACTACCTTGTAAGAACAGCTTTATCCTTCCTAGTGGAATGTTCCATCAGTTGTCCACCTCTTGGGAAAAGACAAAAAAAGAACAAAACCTGTGTTAAACAATAATCACAGCTTTCATCTTTTGTAACCGAGTTCTAAATTTCAAGTGGAGAAATGCTCTTCCTGTACAGGACCCTAGTTGAAAGCCTCCACCTGGGGCAACATAATAAATAACAACCGAAATCCCACGTGATATCACTCTGAGATTCAGCAGCCTACTCTGTTTATAACAAGGATGATGGAATATCCAAGCCTTACAAGTCCTGCTGCCGTACTGATCAGGAGATAAGAGATCACTCTCAGTTTAGCAATGCACCTTCTCACTAACTCAAACCAGCAGATTGCTGGAGCTTCAGGACGCTGGGATTTATCACTGTGTCCAAAAGCCATCGTTTTCTGATTTGCAGACTTACATCACACAGCACTACTGATAAAACTATGGAACACAATTCGCAAAACTGCCTTAAAAGCATCAGAATCCATGTTGGAAGCGATAATACAGGAACAAAATGGCCAGAAGCCACTTTAGGCAGAACATAAATGCCATGGAAATTTTTAAGATGAATCAGTGATATGAACAGTACTTTTAAAGTAGTTCATAAGAGAAGGGTATTTTTCTAAGTCACTGATATCCACCAATAAAACATGCTCGGTGCTCGGTACCCACTAGCGTTTATTGTACTTCATCTAAACAGGCAATTCTACCTCAGCAGGCACATTAACCTTTAGAAATAACACACACAGCAGGACAAAGCTTCCAAAAGTTACCAAGATCTCCCGCAGGTGTAAAACATCCCTGAGTAACTTGCACAGAGCCTACACTTCTTTCCCTAACTTTAGGCAAAGACCCCCCATCACCGAAGCTTTGGAGATCTGCCAAAGCCAGCNAAGGCCGCCTGCCGTTCTGCAGCCACACACACAAAAGACGCGGTAAGATTCGGTACTCCTACCAAACCCGTGCCGCTGCCCGGCACCAACGGCGGCGCGGCACCGGCGCTGAGGAGCGGGCGGGACCGACGGCTCAGGCCGCCGGACCGAGGGCTGCAGGCCGCTGGGAGCGGGGCCGAGGGCTCAGGCCGCCGGGGCCGGGCTGGCGCTCAGGCACGGGCCTGGCAGTGGCTGCCGCGGCCCGGGAGCGCCCGCAGCTCC
>VYXF01008677.1:273030-303422 GCA_013397295.1 Polioptila caerulea
TTTAGGATGGCAACCAAACCGTGCGTCCACAGCCTTCCGAACTTTCCACCTTGTTTCAGTTTACGTTTTCCCTGTTTACTCTGTCCGAACTGCCTGAGGGCGCACACCCTAATTAGACATGACAGTCTCTTCTCATTGTCATGTGCTTTGCCTCCATTCAGGTCTCTCCTCAAAACTCAGCTCACCCTTTGTTTTCTCTCCCCTGTTTGTCCCGAGAGCCCAGCTTTGGTACTTGTGCACTGCAGGATTTACCAGCTGCCAGCAAGAGAAACCTCCTCAGTCAACCAGATTATGACTTGACTTTTGCAGTATTATTATTACATATTTTTCCTGTATAATTCTACTTCAGATTGGTATACTTCTGACTGAAATAAGAGCCAAAGTTCCCTTGTGTAAGAGCCTATGAATTAATTTACTGGCCTGGATCTGCATAAATCATCCAAAATAGGTTAAAGATTTAAAACAACAACTATCTGTTAAAAGAATGTGCAGCACAATTGCCATGTTTTCATGATACTTTCCCCATCAGTCAAATGACAGAAAAAACCTTTCTTGTTCATGAAGACACTAAATTGCAGACTTTTTCAAGTCAGAACACTCCAACGTGCTCACACAGGATTTTTTTCACACGGGACCTAGAGGCATCTTTAAAAGATGTTATTTCCCCATCAATCAAAAAATAATTCCTAGTTTGATCTTTGCACCCCTGCTGACTCGTCCGTACCCAGCAAACCACCACAGTGTCATCACCGAGATTTGGAAAATAAATTCCACCTATTAACGTAGATCGTGGAATTCAGCTGCCCCTGCAAGGCAGAGTAGGGCTTTAAAGAGATTTTTCGGTGAAGAAGAAAGAGGTGACAGAGAGACCGAAACATTAACCAGAACTTGCTCAAAAGAAGATGGCACAAAATACTGCATCCTGCCAATTACGCCTTTTAAAGCACCACGGAAAATTGATAGAGGATTTTCTGCCGAAGTTTAGGAAGTCACTTTCAAGAGGCCTAAAAGCTGGGTCAGTAGTCAAAAGAAGACGAAAACCCCCAAACCATCCAGCACACCTCCAGACAAGAAAACGCGTGTGTGTTTTCTTTCTTCTGCAGAATGTCTCTATTAGCAACTGGATTATCAATCACTGCAAATCTCATCTGCACGTATTTTTTGATTTCTAAAGCACTGTGACCTGAAAAAGAAGTGATGTTCGTGAAAGATAATTCGTATTTTTCCATTGTATCAACCATCTTACTGAAAGACATCACTTCTTTTTCCCTTTCTAACCTCAAAGCTGCCTGCAATAACTAGAAAACAGCTGATCACATGCTAACCTCTGAGCTGTAGAGACCCACTCGCTCCCTCCTGCCCTTCCTCCCGCAGACATATAAATAGCAAACATACCACCAAAATCCCCTTAAAAACAAAACAGCAAAATTCCTCCTCTCATAGGAAAAAAAAAAATCAAACCAAAGCCGAACCCCAAAGCCAAAGCAAACTCTCTGGAGCGTTTCTGGTGGATTTGCGGTGGATTTGAGTGAGGGGTGCTCAGCCGGACCCCGCTGCCCGACACCTGCTCCGGGTTACCTGTGCCGCCCGGCCCCTCCTGCGCTCCCACCCCGACGGCGCCGATCACCTGGAGAAAACGCCTGCACGGCGGCGAGCAGGTCACTTTCTAGCTGTCTTCCTTCCTTAGAGCCTGCTGGGTTGTTTTCAAACTCTCCCCTCCCTTTCTCACATGCAGGCCAAGCCCTCCCGTAACACCCAGGGGAGGAATCCATTGGCTGGAGTTCCCCAAAACGCGTGGAGCGGCCCTTCCCCCCGCCCGGTCCTGGTGCACAATGGACCCCGCGCTGCCCTGGCTGCTCCTCACCGGGCTCTGCCCGAGCTGAGGGCTTCCGACCTCCCGCACCAGAGAGAGCAGTGAAAAGCAGAGAGAAGGTGCCTTGGGTTAGAAACACCACCGAGCATTTCACTTGCGCTCCCCACTGCGGGTTTTTCAAAGTTTTACTTTCTGTTTTAAATATTTTCGATAGGCAGCATCTGTGCTCCTGACACCTCGGCAGTGCTGTTTGATTACAGTCGAGTCTGTTACTGTGTCACTTGGAATAAGAATTTCCACACATAATGCAGACAGCAAAAATGTATCATATCTGTTAAATCAATCTGCTCTGTTCAGTTGCCTGTCTCTTGGCCTTCTGCTTTCTTTCCCTTCAGACTACTTTTATTTTTGCATCTTCGGCTAAGGTGCCTTCATGAAACGAACTGCAAACACAGCAAACCCATTCTTCTTCTTCACCAGGCAGCGTCAGCTCCAGGTTGAAAGGGTGCTAAACCACGCCTTCACTTTTATTAATGCTCAGTAATTAGAGCTGCTTTGGAACATCCTCGTGCAGCTCCATCCGAGAGCTGGGATCGGGGCTGTGCTGCAGACCCGCGGGTGCAGCGCCTGTCGGGGCTGGGCTCCCTTTGCGGGCTGGAGAGGGATCGCGTTGCGTTTGCCTGAGCACGGAGAGCGAAGTGTCACCCCCTGCCATGGCTTTGCATAAACACTTTCCCGAACCACTGCCTTCCTGTCTCTCTCGTGGCTTTCCAGGACTGCCCCTGACATTGCGCAGGAAACCTCCCCAGTTCAGGGTTCTGAGTACACCCTCCTGGCCGCGGCGGCACCGGGATTGCTCCGTAAAACTGTTCCGGGCATGTCTCCTCCGTGCTGCCGTTGTCATCTGTTCATTCTTGCCTTAACAAAGGGCAATCACGCATCTGAAAAGGCGCTTTACTGGAAAGGGCTGAACTTGTGAAATGTGCACAAAAATGGGAGCACTTGATTTAAGAGCTCCAGACAGCAAGTTCATTTAAAAGCTAACAACCAGGAACACAAAATGCCACCTCTGCCTCGGAGTAATTGTCCCTTTTTACTGGTTTACTGTGGGAGAAAATCTTAGGGAGTCATTTATTAAAACAAGGTGTGTAATTGCCTTGTAATTATTATTTGACAAGCTGAGGTCCTGTGATTAATAAATCATGTGCCTGCTTTTTGTGTGTATATAATCACATGCTCTATATTTATATGGACAGAGGGTTACAGAACATTTACCTTTGTGCTTAGGACTGGCAGGAACTTCTGTGCTATCAGGTCTCCTATCAAAGGCTCCGTGTAATATAATCCTTATCGTGACCTTGCCAAGTCCCATCCTCAAAGCGATTCAATATTTTGCATGCACGACTGCAGTGGGGAGGCCATTCCAGAACCACATCGTCAAATGGTTGGTAACGATCAAAATGTCTGATGCCTCCTTTTGATCATTTATTCTGTACCAGCGCTGACCCTTAACACCAACAGCTCTTCTCTCTCCCCTTCCTGGGAGTATTTATGCAGAGAAAGCTTCATGCTCACAGTATTTGCTTTGCAAAATGAAGTGAGATGGCCTCTCTTCAAGCTCACCCTAGCCTTCAATGCAGCCGGGGCTGCACCTCTCCTGCTGCCTTCCAGGATTGCATTTCTCACTTCCTGTTTCCACTGTTGACAAGTCAGTTACTTGGAGATCAATGTGTGAGCCGCCAGGGAGCTTGTAGGAAAGGCTTTGGTCATTTGTGCCTATGACCACCACTTTCTGCTATCCACCTTTCTCTGAGCAATATTTCAAGCCTCCTTTCTCCTGAGGTTGCTTCATATTTTCTGTCATCAGCAAATTCACCAGTTCTCCAGTAACATTAGTGCCAAGCTCGTTTACAAAAGCACTTTGTCAGATCTGCAGAGTGATCTAACACTCCCCTGGTAAGTGCCCTGCAGCCTGACAGCCCTGCTGCTCTTTCACCAGGTCTTTAAGGGGTTTATACCTTGTGCAAAATCACCTCTCGCTTTTCTTAAGAACTCTCCACATGGCACCATATGAAATGTGCTATATAAGTCCAGAGAGATGAGATTCACCCCATTTCCTCCACTGAGCAAATGGCTTGCAGCTTGCCTTACCCAAGAAAGATTAATGGGTTTGATAAACCCATTTCATCTCATGCCATTTACCTCCCTCTCTTTTGCTAGCCTTCCCTTCAGCATTTTTTTCCGAATCTGTCCTTGTGCTGTTAAGCTGAAACCTTCATGCCCCTTCTTGCCCAAATCAGTTCACTTCTGTACAGGTTTGCTGTGCTCCTGTCCCTGACTGAGGGACCTGTTAAAGACATCGGGCCAGTTCTTCCAGAGCTCTGGCATGTGGATTAGCCCGTTCCTCTGCCTTCAGCGCAGGAAGCAGCCCTGAGATTTGCTTCTATCCTGGCCACAAACATTTCCATACCCCCATCCTATTATCCCTCACATCTGCAGCCACATGATTAACATCCTCAGCAAAAGTTAAAGCAAAGTATGAGTTCAGGTTTTGCACATATCCAATGCATATTAACCTCTATCCCCTATAATTTCTTCTTCCTCCTGTTTTCTTCAGCCATATGCAATGAGGAAAAACTTTTACCCATTTTTTATTTATGGCCTTTAAAAGACAAAACTCTGACTCCCTTTTGAGACATAGCTTTTATATCCAATCATTTCTTTTGCTTTTTGAAATTATTCCTTGTAGTGACTGTTCATTCTAAGTAGCATTTCTGAGGTATAAATTAATTCATCTGCAGCATCTGTCTCCAAGCTTTTCCCCTTGCCTGGGTTTTATCTTCAGTGAAGTTAACTAGAGTTTTATCCCCTATCCTGGAGTCTCATTGGAGTGAAATTTAGACATGTAAATCCCCAAGCTCCTAAGGAAAGTTGACTATATGGATTAGTTCCTGTTCCTTATTTAAATACACCCCTTGGAACTCTGAAGCTGTATCAGTCATGCCTGCCTTCATAAATGGGATAAAATATTTTGAACAGGGTCCTGTTTATGACTAAAAAACCTGCAGCATCTCAAGTCTCCAAGAAAAAAATTGACCAAAGTGGATTTTCTTTATAGTTCTAGGGTAAAAATAATTTGCTCAGTGGTGGAACAGAAGTAGTTGCTCTTTTTAGACTATTTTTTTTTTTTACCTTATAAATATAACTGTCCCAGTCACCCTTTCGTGGTAAACACTAACATGGTGTTTTACCTCATTGAGTCTGAGAGACTCAGCCAAGATCTTTTCCTGACCATTGAGGTCTAAACATCTACCTGCTTTTCTTCACCCCATTTCACACCTCCTTTTTTCTCCACCTCTTTCCTCTCCCTTCTGACTTTCCTCCCAGAAAACAGGACACTGTCCCTAAGTCCTACCACTGCACAGAAGCCAGAGAAGTGTCAGCATATAAGGACTTGACATTTTCAGCTCTGTTGCTGCAAGGCACAAAGGTTTGGTGCCCAGTGCCTCCCACAGCCCAGCCGGCTGAGCTGGCCGAGGAGCGGAACACGTCCTGATCTCCTGCAGGTGTCGGGATGTGTATCCAGGCTCCTTGGCAGGCTGCACCACCTGGTCTGGAGGGAGCCAGTGCTAGTGGGAGAACAGCAGCCTGCCTGCAGTGCTGACACAGGAACAACCACCTCTGGTCCTCAGTAGTGTCCCCCAGGGTGTCAAGGTTGAGCTGTCCCCTGCTGAGGAAGATCCTTGTGCTCTTCTCACGTGCTTTTGGCCGGTGGGCTGGAGGGATCGTGTTGGAGATGGGGCTGCAGTGGCTGTGCTCAACCCAGGGGTATCACACCTTTCCCTCCAGGCACTCCAGATCGCTGGCTGCACTCACCCACCCCAACCATGCCAAGGCAAGCTGCACTGCAGCCTCAGGCACAAGAGATCCCATGCCAGCCCCTCAGCTGTGTGCAGAGGGCTCCTGGGGCATGGAGCAGAGCTCGGCAGCGGTGGCTGCTGCTCCCAGCCGGGTGTCTCCAGGGTTGTGCTGATGCTCCAGGTGGGCTGAGTGCTTCTCCCATCTCTGCCCACCCCAAGGAGCTGGCCTGGCACTCTGCAGGAGAAGGTGGGGTGTGTCTTCTCGCTGGGGCATGAGCCACAGAGTCAGCACTTCGGGGCTGGGTTCCCAGCTCTGACGCCGACATACTGCATGACCTAAGGCAAGTCACTTAGCTGCTTTCCTGCGTTTCCTGACTCTGCTAAACGCCAGGGATAATAAGTAACTTTGTGTGAGTGCAACAGAGCTTTGAAATCTTTAGATGAAAAGGTGCTGCATAATTGCAAAGCATTTTTAATAATGCTAATCATTCGCTTCGTTCTGCATTGCCAGTCTCAGGCTGCAGCAGCCTCCAGCAGGCAGCCAGGGAGCATCAGGATTTGCTCAAGTGCAGCGTTTTCCTGAGTTTGTTTCCGTTTTTACCTCATGCTGGTCCAAACAGGAATCTGAGCTCAGCCCAGGACCTGACAGAAAGCTGCAAACTCAGAACAGCGCCTGGGCCTTGCAGGCAGGAGCTTTCTGGAAAGCAGGGGTATTTGGAGAAAGGGATTTAAACAGCTGTGTTGACAACACAGACAATAGGGATCTGATTCAGGCTGAGGGGGGCTACGTGAAAGGCGGCACGACACTGAAATGAAAGCAACAGTCAAGAGCAGTAAGAGGGAAAAAGAAATCCTCCTTTGGATTACTTGCGTTGAAATGCTCCTGGTTTTGGAAGCCACGTGTCCCAGGAGATGCCTGGCTGGCACCAGCCTCCTCTGCATCCCAAAGAGCCTTTATCCTTTTAGATGCACTCTGCCAGGGATGCAGAGGCTTCTGGGGCAGAGTGCTTGAGTGTGAACGTTAATCCAGAGGATTACAAAGGCAGTGCTTTTGTGAAGCACTGCAGATAGAAAAAGATGAGGTTATCTTCTTTAGTTAGGCCTGCAGAGCTCATGTTTAAGCACAATATTATTTTTATTTGACTCACTAAAGTGACAGTAGCTAGAGATGCCTGCAGCTCACTGCAGTCCAATACCTCCTTTTCCAAATAGAGGAGACTCTGCACTACTGGAAACTCCTGTGCTTTTATCACAATTTATATGCTTTGGGGATTATATCCTAAAATCCTCGCTCCTTGAAACAAAGGAATTTTAGTTTTCATTTATAAACAAAGTATAGTCCTAGCCCTCAAGGTTTTGTGGATGAAAGATTTGAAACCATGAAACTAGTGCAATCTAAAAGCTAAAAAACCTGGGAGGTGAATTAAGAGATCCTAAAGTTTGTGGGCTAATAAAAAAAAAAAAAAAAGTTAAGAAAAGAAATAGTCGGCAAACAACTTTGTCTTGGGAAACAGGGCAGGGCTTGGGCTGACTCCTGGCTTTTTGGGACTTGGGGTTGCCAATATGCCTTTGAACTTTGCAGCCATTCATAAACCCTTACATAACAACAGCAGCCACAACGCACTGGAGGTCTAGAAATGCTGACATGAGGAAAGTGGTGGGAAAAGATTATTTTAGCAACATATGACAACTCACCTCGAAGCATTACCTGAAGCCTCAACAACCCATATCCCCTTGGAAAAGGACTATCTTTCTGGGAACTCATTTTGCACTGTAGTAAACCTTTTGTAGGTAAAGAAGAATTCAAAGGCTCCACAAGATCACAGGAGGGCATTGAAAGAGGTTGAATGCATGACTCAGTCCCTTCCATTTCAGGAAAGTGATTCTTCGTTGTTTCAGTGGGTTGTCTTTGCCGAAAGCCTTCAGGACCAAACAGGAGCAAATGTGAGCTTCAAAACCCTCATAGGCATTATCCTGTCTGCACCCTCAGGCTCCTTCACACAATCACAAGCAATCAAGACACCACAGTGGCTCTAGTTCAGGTACCAGCTGACCCACCCCAACTCCCTGCCCCTGCTGAGCCAACATCCACTCTCTTAGACCACCTGCATGGTGCTTTCAGCAAACAGAATTTACTTCCCACTTTGCCTGGCTGACAAGAAGTGATTAATGAAAGTGAGCTCATGCCATTCCTCACTATGGTGTGAACATGCGCCAAGTGCAGAGAGATGGAGCAGCTCCTGGAAGGAACATACCCAAACAATATTTCTGAGGGGTTTCTTCTGGTTTGTTTCTCCTTTGACCAGGCTGGCAGAGCCCAGTGCTTCCTCACACTGCTCACACCTGCTGCTGTTTTAAACAGGTGTTTAACTTACCTTAGTGCTCAAGTACTTTTCAATTCAACCAGATTCTCACTGCTGGTTGTAAGATCAGACCCCACAGGAGGGAAGGGAAGAGATGTGCTGATGGCTGAACTACAGCAGCAGCTCATGAATCAGCACCTGCCTCTGCAGGAAGAGAAAAGCAGAGGAGCATGTAACTCACAGCCTGAACATGCAGTCACGGGGACTGCTGATCCCTTGGACAACTAATATCTAGCATACCCATCCTGCCTGAGTTGTCTTTCCCAATTGGAATGAGGCACTGGGGTAGCTCAGCTGGAGTGGTGCTGATCCCCATCAGCATCAGGACAGACCTGGGCTGCTCTTGCTGTTGGTCTCAGTGTTGTTTCTTCTCACTCTGCTATTGAGCACACCTGTTTGAGGTCTCCCTTCTTTCCAGAGACTCTGCAGATTGTGGCAAGGGCACCGTGGGGAGCACTGACACCAGTCCCTGTGAATGTCTTGGTGCAGCCATGCCTTGGCAAGCTCCTCACCACAGCTTCCACCTACAGACAGTGTTGTGGGAGGTGACAGTGAACAGGGGAGATAAGCAGGTTAGAAACTCCACTTAGGCACACCAAAACAACTTTACTTGTGATTGTAATGGTGAAGCACGTCCCATTGCCAGCTGCTCAGTGCTAAAGTCCATGCAAGGCAGCACAAGCCTTGCTCATGCACACACATGCACACCCACCCTGCAACGTGCCCATGCCTTGGGAGCCAGAACTCCTACAATGCACTAATAGTACTGCTGTGAAACTGGTTTTTACATCTCAGCAATGACACAAACAGGCAAAATTTTCCTAGTTCTCCACCACAGGTGTGCAAAACACAGTGTGTCTGCACCTCGTGAGCTCAAGGTGAAAGTGTGCTGCCAAGAACACGTTGCTATCTGCCAAAGATAAACCAGCTGCAATGCAAAAGCAGCCCAGCCAGAGAAGAAACCCACAAACAAAACAGGCTTCCTGTGTTCTCTAAAGACACCAAGGCAGTGTTTAAGGAAGGTGGAACTAATATGCGTGTCCTCAAACAAGGCTCAGGAACAGGGGGAGGACAGCTTTTAACAAGAGCTTTTTTTCTAAGGCACAGGGAAGGAATTAGCCTGAGAAAGCTGCCTGCTGACCCAGGGCTGAGCTGCTGATACTTACTGTGTTACCTTGAGGAATAGTGTCCAAGACTCTGCCTGGCAATTATTTAAACATTTAATAGGCTGAATTCAGCATGCCCTATGCAGCTTTCTTGTTCACAAAAAGCTTATGGCTGTGCCCACTCATTCAGATGATAGTTAATTAAAAATTGATGTATGCTCCTATTTCAGTTTATAGGAAGCCAGTTCAGGTAGCTGAGTGCTGCTCCTGACAGACAGCCCTTCAACCAGAACAGGCCTGAGGTGAAACAAGGGAGCTGCTGGCTTTGGGTATCTGATTAGAAATCTCACCCTGCAGAAGGCTGATGCAATTGTGTGCAGATCAGCCCTAAGAAAACCATCTTCACAGTGAGGAAGATGGATCCTGGTGGCCCCACTGTTCCCTGCCTGCTCCCACGCCCCCGTGACACCAGCCAGGGCCCTACTGACCCTCATGTTGGCAGTAAAAGGGGACAGGTAGGAAGGAATAAATGGCAACTACCTCTGCTTCTTTCACTTCTGCACTGGGGAGTGAGGCTCCCATGGTGCCATGAGTGTGTCAGGTTGGTACAAGACTGTTCCATAGAGACAGGGGCCAGGTTGCCAGTGTTGTACTGCACCATAACTCTGCTGAAGGCAAGGAGAGGGGAGCTGGGGCGTGGCAGAGAGCTGGGAGGGATTGCTGACCACCAGGTCAGGAAGGCCAGCTCAGGCCCTGCAAGGACAATCACAGAATCACAGAGTATTCTGAGTTGGAAGAGATACACAAGGATCATTGAGTCCAACTCCTGGACAACTCCAAAATTCACACCATGTGCTGTTTGTCTAAATGCTTTGTGAACTTTGTTGGGCTTGGTGCTGTGACCAGTCCCCTGGAGACGTTGTTCCAGTGCCCAACCACCCTCTGGATGAAGAAGCTTTTCCTAATCTCCAACCTAAACTTCCCCTGACACAACTTCAGGGCATTGAATGCTGATCTTTGTGAGTATTTCTTTTGTGTTTAACTGCTGCATTACCCAGTTCCACTAAGATATTTTAGGGAGAATCCCTGTCTCTTGTTGAGTCTCTCTTTTCCCCAGCCAGGGGAACTTTCCCCTCACAAACACATATCCCATGCTCCCACGGCCTCGTGTTGCAGCATTGCATCAGTGGGCGAAGCACATGAGGAGAGCTCGACCTATTGACACAGACCATGGAGCCTGGTGGAGTCGGACGTAGCAAAGTCAGCCAAGGCAAACCTGTTCTCTGGGGCTGCCCTTGCTGCCACCTGCACAAACACAGCAGAGTCCCAGGGCACTGAAAAAGCAGGAGGGGGAGGCTGCTCAGCCTGTCAGCCCAGCTGGTGTGCCAGGGCAGCCTCCCCCAGCCAAGCCCCACATCAGCCTGGCCCAAAGCAGGCAGCACCGTCCCTGGATCCCTGCATGCCCCTGTCCTCCTCCCTGGTCAGCTTCCCACTGAGGGCTCCTCTTTTGGCACAGCCTTGACCTGCTCTGTGGGGCAGGCTGGACAGCCCTGCTGTTTCACAGCCTGGCTGTCCAAGTAAGGTCAGTCCCAGCCTTGTGTCAAAAGGCCAAGCTGATGTTTTGTTCACCTGTGAAGTTTTCTAGACCTGAGTTCCCTTGTCCACCAAGAATATTAAGCGTGACAAAAGCTGGACTTAAAACATTGTGTTTGAACACCACAATTTGGATTTTTCTTTTCTTTGGTTATGGATATATGATTTCATTTGCCTGATTTCTAGACTGAGAGATTCACAACTGCACTGAGATGGTATCACATGAACAAAGGTTTCAATACATCCAGGACAGAAGAACTGAAACCATTTGTGCTTAAAATATAGGATGTGTACCTCACCTGCAAAACAGTTACTTAAAGACACTGATTTAATGAGCTGTAGAGCCAGAAAACTGCCAGCATTTCTGCCCAATTCCCCAGCCATTCAGTGGGGCAGACAGGACCCATTTCCCTCCCAGAGAGGAGGGTGGGAAGTGTAGCTCATGCTTTGATAGTGCCCCATGCCCTGCCTTGCATGTGGACCAGACATTGCCTTGTCTCAGTTTTCCTCCCAGTGTTTTCCACTGAATTAATTCATCAAATCTGGTGGCAAAGTCTCCCCCCAGCTTTTGTCCTCACTGCATTCTTTAAATATTTAGAGCAAGAATGTCTTTACGTCACCCTGGCCGAGGCTGGGCATTTCCTCCCAGGAGCTCCGGTTGGTGGCAGTGGTGGTGAGCCAGGGACAAGGCCAGAGTGGGAACGGTCCTTGCTTAGCTGGGGTGGCACTGGGGAGGGCACTGCTGAAAAGAAGAAAAGTCAGGAAAGGCAGAGGGAGAGCACAAGGGAAACAGTGACTGGGCAAACTTAAGGCACTTAGGTTGAGATGACATGGAGAAAGTTCCTGGCTGGGGAAGATTTTATGTGATGCTTTCAGAAGGCTGAGAAGACAACCTGGATGGAGACAGCAAAAAGCCAGTGAGAACAGAAGTGAGGGGTGCCTGTCAGCATTGCAAGGTTGCCCAGTTCATTTGGAAATAAAGAGAAAAAGGGAAGTAAGGACATATCTAGAGGGACAGGAGTGGGTAATAAAAATTAATAATAATTACAGAGTGAACTGCTGAGATGTGCTCACTTCAGCTTCAGCACCAGCTGATGGCAATCACTCACAACCTGTACAGCGGGAGCTCCCTGGCAAGAACCACAAATCACAACTTGTAAAAATTGTGTTTAAAAGCAAACCTTCATTCTTACTCCTTAAACTATCTTTTATTCATTTTGATTTTTAATAGATCCCCATGGAAGCTCGAAGCATGTTGTTTCTGGGACAATTGCCCACCAATGTATATGCTTTATAATTCTCTTTATTAAAATCTTTCTTCTTAAGAAACAGAAATTGAAACACTTTGCAGTCAGTTACACAGATCAGTTAATATTGGTGACAGTTCCTACATAATTAAACAAGTACTAACAAATTTCAACTGTTTACAAACCAAAACTTAAATTAACAAGGTTATATAAGCTCAATAAATAGTACATCTGGTCCAGTTCAAGTATAATTCAACAAATCACAGCCTTAATCCTTAGAGAATAAAAAAACCCCTGAATATAACCAGCCTAACACTAATTTAGTGTTAAAGCCAATGAGAAGCTTTGTCTGACCTAATGGGGCAAATGTTTAATTATTTCATCTTTTTCTTCAAAGAAAGTAGGTTGCAGATTGACATTAAAGACTATTTGAGATCGATACAGATTTCACAGAGATGAAAAACATAGTCCCTATTTTAAAAGTGCAATCTTTGGTTGAGATGTATTGAAATGGTTTTGATATATCAAGGAAGCTCCTTTTTCAATATTAATATTTTTTGGCTAGACCTGAGCCTGCTTTGTGCTATATATATATATATAAATAAACAGCGTGGATTATAGTGATGATGAATTATGCCAACTAAAAAAAGTCAAGACTTTAAATATAATAAACCAAAAGAAACAACACATTTTTACACAAGCTGAGGAAGGTAAGGGACTGCCTACAGCAGAATTCTTCCTCAGCAGAATAGGTAGTAGAGAGAAGATGAGGGGTGCCTGTCAGCATTGCATGATGGCCTGTTGGAGAGGGAAGGAGATNGTGGATTATAGTGATGATGAATTATGCCAACTAAAAAAAGTCAAGACTTTAAATATAATAAACCAAAAGAAACAACACATTTTTACACAAGCTGAGGAAGGTAAGGGACTGCCTACAGCAGAATTCTTCCTCAGCAGAATAGGTAGTAGAGAGAAGATGAGGGGTGCCTGTCAGCATTGCATGATGGCCTGTTGGAGAGGGAAGGAGATTATCTCTGAGATCTCAAAGTGCATCGGGCTGAAAACTGACCATGGGCATCATTAGGAGCTAATTGAGACTTGGGATTGCTTTCAGCTGTTGAGGTTTAGGAGAGAAAGGACCTTCTCAGAAGGGGAAGTGCCCATTTGGCTGTTCCCAGGATTTTGCAGATTGCTGTTTTGTCAGGACAGAGCCCAAAGGGATGGGGTGTCCAAACTACCTCTACAAATGTCTGGCTCTGCTCGTGTCTGAGGGGCTGGGCTCTGCACCTGCACTGCTCACCTGAGTCATCTCCCTCCAGAAGAGGAAACTGCACAGGGCAGAGATGCCATCTAGAGCCACCTCCTTACTCTGTGGCAAGCAGGGGCCTGTAGGTGTGACCCAAACAAGGTATCTGAGCCAGGACATTTCCTACAGAGCCTGGGTCAAGACTCCTCCTCTGGAGACTGAGACTTACATGGCTGGGGACCAAAGGATACCAAGACCCACTGTATCAAGAAGGGATTTTGCATTCCTAGTGCAACTGTCTAGGGAAAAAAAAGGAGGTTAAATGCAAGCTGAGAATAAAGGGAGTGAATCTGGTTCAGAGGAGGGGGAAAGTAGTTCGAATCATCTCCCATAAATCCAAGAATAAGCCCCTGGGTAAACACTCATTGTAATTATTCTTCTGCTGCCAGTCAAAATCTCATGGTTACCTGCTGCCTTCCCTGCCTGCCTGTATCCACCTGTTGTCTGTTTTCAGAAAGTGTGATTTAAAGCTCTTTGGCCTGGGAAAGCCTTTGTTGTGGATTTGTGCCTTGCCTATAATAAAGGCAGTGGACCTGTAGCTTCTGCTGCACTACAAATAAAGAATAATAACAGTGATACTTTTCTCATTTGAGGTTACCTGGGGATAAAGTTGCTGGAGGCATATGACTTTGATATACAGTCAGCTATGTCTCACATCCAATTAAGCTTAACCACATGGTCTAACAAGCTCCCATTAGGCCGGTGAGAGCCCCAGTTTGATAGCAGGGTTAGCTTCAAAGATTTGATGCTTGCATTTGTAGTGATTTCCTTCCCTTGTGTTCAGTTTGTGCTGAAGGGCATGAAGGGAACTTCATATTCAGATGATACATGACCAGCTAGAGAGCTGCACTTTAGAAGACAATTGCACAATCTTTACTGCCATTTTCATCATCTTACAGCCTGCAATACAAGCTCTTGTCCTAATAGCCCTGTGCTCAAATTTCACAGTCAAGGGAAAACCCAACTCTTGAAGGAAAAATACCTGGTTTTCAATATTGGTGGGTTTTTTCTTCTCCATAAGAAAAAAAAAAAAAACAAACAAAAAAAAGCCAAAAAAAAAAAATCCCAAAAAACAACATACCCCACAAAAAACCCCACCAAAAAAAAAAAAAAAACCAACAACAAAAAAACCCCACAAAAACAATCAAAACTAGCTGTTTTAAATGACAGATGGATACAAGTCTTAACATACTTCAAGCCTGGACAAAGGAGGATTTAGGCTGTAACATTTTTAATTTCCCCTTGTCATTTGGTAGGCTCTGCCTGAATCTGGGATGCAAAGAATCCCTCAACTTGCAAGAAGCAGGAATTCCAACTATGAAATGTGAACCTACCTCTGGTAAAAATGAGTGGAAAGCACAGGCCATGGAATGGAACAGGGCTTCAGGCAACAACATTAGGCACCTCTGAGAGACACTGCCTGGCTACAGGCTACTTCAGAGGATGAGCACAGCTGCTGGCACAAGACATAATGGAGCAAATACTTTGGTGGAAGCAGTTTTGGCAATTTAGCCACTTTGCAATATTGTGCAACATCCCTGTCATTCTTAGGGATGGCTAGAACCTTCTGGGAAACTGTTTCCTCTGCACAGCATCTAAACAGGACATCCAGTACCAGCAACTTTTACAGAACATACTGTGAAGAATATTAGACTCAGGCAAAGAATGGAAATGCCTGCAATCCTCATCTGCCCAGATTGCACAGGGCATTTTATAAACTCTGGGATCAATCCTGGCAGTGGTTTGCATGCATATTCACTTCAGTACACAAAGCCCTATTGAAATGAACCAGAAACTTGTACAGTGCATTTCAAAGGGACTTAGCAAAATACTAAGCAACAACTGTGCAGAAACAATAGGTCATAATAATGCCAGAGCTGCTGGTGCATCCTGTGTTCTCAGTGCAGTGCTCCATGAGCCATCAGTTGTTGTATTCACCTTAAAAAATTCAGGGAAATAAAATACAAAAACAATATTAGAAATTTGGCGTCTTTCCATAAAAACCAGGAAAATTCAATGTTGCCAAGCTGAGGAAAAGCAAGCTTTAAAGAAAACAAAAAGACCCCAAAAGCAAGGATCTTGAATGAAATGTCTAAAAGAGACATGGTCCAAACACGTGGCACTTTAAAAAGCCTCTCATGAGAGTTTCAAGTCTGTAAGACTCAAAGTTGGCACCCTTTAGAATTATCAAAAAGAAGAGTTTCAAACACAACGGTCCCTGGAGAACACCCTGACCACACCATGGAAAATGCTGAAACCAGAGAAGGCTGGCTGTCAGCATGTGCATTTGGACTGCTCTTGCTGTGCTGGGTTCAGGCTGTGAGGTCCCTGGGACAGACTGTGGCTCCCCCGGAATCCGCACAACACCGGCGGTGTACAGTCAGTGCTTGACAACACAAACATTTTGTCACTTCACCAAGCTCTAAGACATGGAGGTGGGTGCTGATGGGGTTTACATTACACCATCTACTCACTAATTTTAGCAAAATGGCTTTAGATACCCTATGCAAACCCTGCTTCTTGCTGGGGCAATGAGTGAAATGGCTGAAGATATTTTAAGCAACATTAAAGCCTATAAATAGTCACATCTCCTTTCCTTCCAGCGTCCACTGGAGGATGCTGAGTGCTTCTAAGTACTCCACCTGACCTGACGTGTTACATCAGAACTAAAACTTTAAGAATCCCTGAGAATTCTGATTTAATCTAGGAAACCACTCCCAGCACACAGAGTGTGAGAAAGAATTGCTCCACTTCTAACAGATATGCCAGTGTTGCTTCACCGTGGGAAACAGTTTCAGGCATTTTGGTTTTTAATGGCACTCTGGGCATAGATGCATGGAACATGCTCTTTATTTCCCCTCCTCTGTACAGTGCAAATTGACAGTTATATCATAGAAATTAAAAAAAAAAAAAAAAAAGTATCAGCATTCACTCATTACAGCTTTTCCAGTTCATCTGCATCATAGTTTTTTCTTTGCAAAGTGAGGAACAATGCCAGTGTCATCCTGAGGCAGAGGGCTGCCTTCTTCCTTCATTTTCAGGCTCTCTTCTGCAAGCTGGGATAGATACTTCTGCAATCACACAAAAAAACCAAAGCATTGTTACCAAAACTGAAAATATTCAACATGGGATTCTTTATGCCTTTTCAGAGCTCTAATTCTTCCAACATCTCAAAAGGAAAGAAAGAACACAGAAACCCCATTTTGGTGGAAACTCAAGCCAGAAAATATGGCTGTTTGAGGCAATCTACCTGAATACATGCAGAGCCTCAGGAGTTCAGAGGTTTACTGTGTGTCATGGGGAAGCTGGTGACAGATCCAGCAGGACTCTACTCCCCACCAGTCTGTGTAACCAGAGCTCAACTTTTCTCTACTCCCCTGTGCTACAGGGCAGGAGCTAACTCCACTGAGTCAACTAAATCCTGCTAGGAAAGTACTGGTGTGTCACAACATAAATGTGATTTCAGAGCCTCAATTTAAAGTTCTGTATTATATTTTCAGCATGTCCAGTTCAGAGATAGACTTTTTGTATGAGAACATTTTGTTTTAAGGGAATAATCACACTCAGGAATAATTAACACAACTTAGTAGTTTGGCTAGAGAATTTACATTTATTGTGTTTCTCTAAGATAAAGCCTTTCACTGCTTTGGGTACTCAATGAGATTTAAAAGAACAGACATGGCCAGTGAGGCTTTCAGCCTTTTGGCAGTGCTCTTGGCTGGCAGAGCTGCACATAAAATGGATGATGAATGGGTGTGGGTCTCAAAATAGTGCTCAAACTATTTATTCAAGGTCAGCAGACATAGAAATGGATGGAAAGAAACTTCCTCAGCAGCAGCTAGTGCAGAGACACCTGGGAAATTCCAACATACTAATGTAGAGGTATTCTAATTAAGAACTTACACACATCACATACATCACAGGCAAGAATAACTAATCTACATATTATTAGGATCATAAAACTCCTTTTCTAGCTTTTTACTCATTCTGATTTATTCTGAAAATACCCTTTCACATCACTGCAAAATTTTCTCTACTTGCAGGATTTCCCCAGAGTACAGTTTACTCTTTGGCATCTGTGGGGAAGAGATTAAATGAGAAATGGATGTAAAAATACTAAAGGCTGTGTTAGAATTGCCACATTCTCTCAGGTAAATACAAGTTTTGAATATAAGAGGTTCATGGACATACCCATGATAAAGTGAGGACTGCACCCTTGTTACTCTGAATAGAGAGGTTGGGACATTACACAACTCCCAGTCTGGATCTCTGGGTGCAAAATTCCATGTGGCAAAGAGCCAGAGTAAATGTTACAGTAGTATACAGAGATATAGGGACCATAAAGACTGGGAGACATGTTCTGTACACCGTGAACTGTAATCAATCACTAACACTTGTCCCTGCATCAGATAATCCAAGCTTTTGGGGCTTTTAATGAGCACCGACCAAAATAAGACTGAGTTTTACCCACTACCTTTAGTTGATGTTGCCAGCTATCATGAGTACCACAAGCACCACATTTGAAGTTTGCAGATTCAGATTAATATATAGCAAAGTGGCAGTCAAGGAAAAAATGTGTGGATTTTTTCATTTAAATACAAGTTTTGACAAACGCTGCGTAAAGCCAGTGGAAAACAGGATGAAATACTGCCCTGAGTTGCCAAGGTAGCTTCCACCAGATGAATGGTGACAGCTTTCTGTAGCTGGAGGAAGTGGAGGAAGGGATGGCAGAAATATGGATTTTTTGGACGTGGGAACTGCAGTGTATCTGTAAATGCAAATATCACCTTGGAAAATAATTTATTATGATGAAGAGAATTAAAAATTACAAAAATCTGTGATGCTGGCAAAGAAACAGCTGATTTTTTTAATCAGTGGTTGATGTTATTCGAGGGGCATCATAGTTAGATGAAGTTGACTATTTTACTTCAAGACAAAACTGTCATCATATAAACAAGGCCTTTGGAAGAAAATTGGCAAACAAGCTGTTCAGTTTCTCATTCACATTCAAACACTGAACATATATTTTGGATGTGGCTCAAGGAGATCACAAGAGACAACAAGTAGCAAATCAGCTATAAAAGAGTCAAAGCCATAATACAATTTGGGACACTGTTATTGTCACTGGATGATGGCATTTGGCATTCAGGAAGAACAGGGACGGTGCAGCAGCACTCCCATAGCTCCACTACAGATTCCCTAGTTCCTCTATTGGTGGACACACTTGTTAACTTGCATCATCACAGGAGAAGACCCCTATTCCTTGCAGAATGCATAAATGAGCATTATGTTGACTAAAAGGGTTCTAGCAGCACAGAACAGTGATTTGAAACATGCTAAGTTTCCACTTGAGCAAGCAAAAGTTGGACGAGACATTTACTTCCTGTACTTAGTAAGATAAGAGGTATGGCTTGACAGAACTGCCTGTTTTTATTACTGCATTTGGCAGATTTAATTTTAACAGCTTTTATAGTCTTTGTTCTTTTATCTCAAGTCAGTGTTAGATACCTACCACAGTACTCATGGGAAATGTCTTAATAGGGAGAAAAAAGAGGTTATTTTCACACTAAGTCAGTTTTAGTTGGGCCTGTTTCTAGTGACTTAAAAAAAAAAAAATCCCTTTTCTTCCCATGGAACCAGTTTCCAGGGTCAGGGGCAGGAGTTGCAATCTTGCTTTAGTACAAGTTTCTTAGGGACAGACTTGCATGGGATACACAGCCTGCACTGAGTGATGTCACCTCTGGTGAATTCCTCTGAATTTTTTTGTATGAAGCAAAAAGAGGAATGCAAACTGAGCACCTGCTTTTCAAGCTTGCACTTAGTGGGTCCATTATGGGCAGGCATCAGAGATCTGTAGGAAGGCTTTGGAAGCCAGAGGCCTTTGTATGATTACAGCTACGGAAACTTCAGGAAAGCCAAGAAGAAAATTCTTCCAGAGAAATTTCTTGGCTGTGAGTGTCAAGAAAAGTCGATGCCCACTAGCCAGCTAAGGAAAGAGAGATATTACTTGAACAAAAGCAGAGTTACTATTTGCTGTGGGCAGAGGGAAGGAACAGAGAAAGGAGAACAGCTCTGCTTTGCTCTGCCATAACTTTTGCTAAGAGTTTGAGAATGCCAGCACAAGTGTGTGAGCAATGTACACACCCTGCCCACGGGTAGGGACTGAGGGTGGGAGCCAAGGCCATCTCCTCAGAGGAGCCCTGAGCACAGGACAGGCCATGTTCAGGCTGTTGTGACTGACTCTGTCGATGGTGAGTCTCAAGTGACAAAGGCAGGTCTTTGGCTGAACTGCAGGCACACGTGGTCTCCATGTTATCAACTGCTGACATGTTTTTGGTACATTCTTAGGGAGCAACAAGCACTGACATGCTCCTGCATGTCCTGATGGCAATACTCAGCAGTGGTGCTCTGCACACAGGGAGGGGATTTCAGCAGGTCACAGGAAATGCCTTGCAGAGCCTGCCTGTCACAGAGAGCAGCGAGCTGAGACACGCTGAGAAACCCACAGAACACACACATGGGGCTGGCTGCACTGTCAGACAAATGCCATGTTTAATGTTTCTGACATTAAGATGTACTAAAGGCTGCTGGGGTCACTCCCAGTGACAGAAACATCTGGGACCATCTGGAACAGGGAATTAAAGATCTGAGTGGCATGCTGTGCTAGTGACAAGGACCAAATGTAGATGAGAAGAACAAATTATCACCTGGCCTCATTTGGCCTACGATCCAGAAGTTGATTTCAAGGATCTGAGAATGAGAAAATAGCATGCTAAAGATTGAAACTACTGAAAATTTTGTTTACCTGAATTTCACTTCGTCTGAATTCTGTCCACAAAATAAAAACTACTTTTTTATTGCATCATCTACTCTACACGCAAACCACCCCATGAGCTTGTTGTCAGGTAGCTTCAGGTGTGTTTTTACCTGGAGATTTTTGTAGTGAACAGTACTCCTGCAGTGACTTGTCTTTGCTGTCTCTTCATTTGTATAGAAGAGTCCACAGAGCTTGCAGTAAAACCCAGTTCTAGGCACCACAAATTCCACACCTGTTGAGAAATCCTGAATTACATTAAAATATCTGTTGAAATCCTATCCCTCCCATAATAAACTTATTTTCAAAGAAAAAATGTGCTATTTAGTTAAATATGAGGAACAGGAAGACTGGATCCTGGATTCATTTCTCTGATTTCCCTAATTTTGCAATAATGAGTTGCACTTTAAAATCCTGTGCATTGAAAATCTTTTCTCTTCTCTCTTAGATATACATGCTTTAAAATCTACCTTCTCATAATATTGACTGGAAACTTCATTCTCCAACTTCAAGGGCTAGAAAAGCAATAATACTTTTTAGCAGTAAATTCATGTTTAAGTTACACAGATTGCTTTTGAGGATTGCTTTTCTTCCAGGTGTTTTGCTCGTAATCAGTATTTACACAATAAAGCCAATACTTTGCTTATAATTTTATGTCAAAGACTTTTAAATTACTAAGTGTTTCTTCATATGTATTTCATATATAGTCCAAGGGAACTTATTTCATCTCATCAGCTGCCTTTTGCCATTCATTTGTGAATGGAGTGAATTAGCAATGATCTAGAATCCAAAGCCTGTTTCTTTCAACAGGCCCGCCTGTCATATACCCTGTTCCTTCTCTCCTCACATCTGTTCTGAAAAATAAATATAACAAGTAGCCCTAAAGTGACATCTTGTTGTAGGCCCTGGGTATTGCAGTGGGCGGCCCAACGTACCCAGGGGAATGCTGAGCTCGGTGAAGACGTCCTCTTGTTCCCAGCCTGGTGCAGAGGGCCTTTGTTTAGACTCTACCTCCGGGAATTCCAGAGATCTCATTTCCAAGTACCTAGAATTTGCTTAACAAATGAATAAATATATTGAATGAAAACAGTTTATTAAAGAGACGTTTGTAATCTTCTTGGGAACAATTTCTGGCTGGATCTATAAATTAAGTAAGAGCAGGGAAAAAAAATGTTTTTCCATTTAAATCAGAGGCCTGTTTAGAGCAACTCCAACAGCTGTGCTATGATGTGCAGTCACTCTGATTTCTCCCAGTAGACCATTTTTCTAATTTAATGTTATGTTTGGAGGGGCTTTTGTATTTTAATCTCTAAACAGAGCTGTAACATTACACACCTCTGGCAGAAGCACAGCCTGATGGCAGCTTTGAAAGCACATATATTACTGCATGACCAGTGGTGCAGCTGGGCTGACACAGGGGCTGCTGAGATGGTGGGAGCAGCAGGACCTGATGAATACAATTCCCCAAACCTGCCTTTTGTAGGATCCCTGCAACATCATTGGCATCTTCTCCCTGGAGCCACTCTTCTCCCACCCTCACCTCTCCAAGGGACAGTTCCTGCATTATGGCTCCCAGCTACTAAAAGATTTTGGCTCCTGAATAATAGGGATGGGATGGTTGGTCCCTGCTAGCTGACATTCATGGACACAGCAGGAGATTCAAGATGTGGAAACACTGGATTGATCTGCTGAGGCAGATACAGCCAGTCAAAAGAAGACACACTCTCCCTTCCCAAGATTTCTATCATATGAATTATTTTTATTTAAAAATAGAGAAATTTGCTATCACAGAGATACAGAACTACAGATAAACTGGTCTGATTCCTCTTCTTCAGTCCTTACATCAAAGAACTATCTCACTTACCCTGACAAGATTTCTATTGCGTTGCAAATTTTGCCTAGATAAGGGATATATTTTCTTATAAAACAAACATATTTTGCCCAAACCAAACCCTTCCTGTCTTTCAAGACTGTAGTTCAAAGATCTGCAGTTTCTGGCTATGAGAATGATTTTTTCTTCACTTTTAAATATGTCTATTGCATGATTTAAAAGAAAATGTTATAAAATCCTAACTGGGTTGCTTTCAATTAACTTTAAACCTACCCCAGGATTCCACTACTGCAGCAGAGACCCTGGAAAACCCCCAGTAAGCTGGTAAGCTTTTCTAAAGACACACAGGGCCTTTGCAGCAACTTAAGTCCCACTTAAGTTGATTCCTGTGTTTCTAAGCTAGCAGCTGCATTTGTAGAGGGCCTAGAGCCTTGGACTGCAGATCCCAGATGACAAGTCCATGTCAGAAACCTGGGAAGCATGAGAGGCCCTGGAGCTTTCAGGATCCCTGCTGATAAGCTGGAAGCTGAGATGCTGGAAATACTAGTTAATATGCTCTTGAGACACCCAACTCTTTCATCAGCTGGCTACCCAGGAAGCCCAGGAGAGCCAACTTTGCCCTGCCCAGTTCCATGGCAATGTTATCTCCAAATTTGCAAAGTCTAGCAAGATGTCTTCAGCCCAATCAGGTAAGTATTAAAACCCAATGAGTTTCAGATCTGTCCTGGAGGAAGAAGTCAGCTTAAAATCAGATGTTCACATGAAATGTTTCCAGCATTGCACTCTCAAAAATCTTCCACCATCTTCTTTTCACAAGCCCTTGTCCATCACATGGGCTCTGGCAGCAATTTAAAAAGAGCATTTCTGACCAACATACTCCATGTTGTTTTTCACTTCATCTCACTATGCACAGCCCATTTGCTCAAGCATCATTTGACAAGAAACTGAACTGACCTCAAGATCTCTCTTTTACTGACAGCTAAAATATAAATAGGTAGTTATGATTACATTTCTTGACATTATCTCACAGCACATCCTATCAGTTTTATTAAAGGCAGCATGCAGTAGATAACAGGACATGATAAGGCAAGTCCTGGCAAAAGGCATGTACTTGCATGAACAGGGACTGAGAAGAAACAATCTATGCATGATATCCATGTTAATAATGCTTCAGTACAGTGTGTAAGGATACCCACCTTGTCCAGGAGCCAGCCAGACACTACAGATACTTTTCTGTTGACCTTCAGAGACTGTCACTCATTTCATTGACAATTCAAAATAAATTTAGCAAGGCACTGAAAGACTTCAGCTAAACTCATGTGAACCTTGACATGACAATTATAGCAGCTTATGCCTTTCAGAAAGATTGCAAGCTGCTTATCATGTTTCCTTTACACTATTCATCTAAGAGGCTCTAATGGTTTAGCTTGGCCAAAGGCACTGGGGTTCTTTTACTAAGCTGCTCCAAGGACAAGCCTTGATACTATTAACCACACTTATTTTCGTTAGCAATAAATTTCAGTCTACCCTCAGAGAAAACATGCAAGGCTCTCTGCAGGCTGAAGGGAAAAAAAGCAGTAGTTACCCTTGGCCTCTGGACACTCTTGGCTTCCATGTCTTGTTTCTTCACTAGCGTTTTTAATGAGCGTTTCCGTAACTTCTCTGCTCTCAGCTCCTTGTGATCCCATCTGTTTGTAATCATCTATAAATGTATCAGGGAGCTGGAGAGTCTCTTCTTTCAGATGAACAGAAGGTATATGGTGATCTTCAGGCTCTAAATGGGTGTCAGAGCTCTTATCAATTTTTCCTTCCTTCTGCTGGCAATCAGACTCCTTAGCAGAATGGTCTCCTTTCAATTCCTCTGGCTTCTGTTCAGGGTCCAGATTTAGGCTTGATGCTTCAGTTACAGCATCATCATTATCATCATCCTCATCATCTTCCTGACAGCCACTAGAAGCTGCACTGCCCTTTGTTGTTCTGAAGTTTGTTTCTAAAGCTTTATGGGCAAATTTGTCTTCACTCCTGGTTACGTGGCTGTGATCATTTTTCAGTTCTAACACGGTTGACATACAGGGACACATTTCTGAAGCAGCTTTATTTTTTTGATCAACTGGGACTATTTCTTCAAGCTCAGTTATATCAGGCTCCATAATTAAATCATCTTCTCCCACTTCATCTACTGTCACTAATTCCTCCATGCTAGCAGGATACCAGGTCTCACCTTCTATTTCACTTCCACTCTCCCAGTCTCGGTCCTGTCACAAAGATGTAAAACATTTGAGAGATTGGTGATTATAGACCATCACTATTAAAAAAGTGGTCCTTGAAACCAGGAAGAACCTTGATATGGCCATGCCTAATTCCTCTTGTGCTTTAGTTTCAAAGAGTGATGTGCCTTGGTGTTATGATAAACCACATGCACAAGGACAAAAAATCTCTATTGAATTATCACAGAAACTTCACTTTGTGAAGATTCTGTAACTGCCTTAGGGATAGCAGTCTCTGTAGTCCCCTGCTTCTTGCTATTCTGTAAGCAGTAGAGCAAGATACAATATGTTACACTTTGTTATGCAATTGATGCTACAATGTGACCCTCTTCCTCTACCTCCATCTCAGTGCATTGAAAATACACTGAATGCCATTCCAGCCACTGTGGCTTTCACTTTGCTGTATCAAGTCCTTTAAATTCACATGGTGACTGAGAAAACATGGTTTCCTTCTGCAGTCATTTCCTTCCACCAGCAAGATCCCTCTGCCAGGGACTGTGCTGGGAACCACTGGCCTAAATCTTAGGAAAAAGCAGATTAACAGTTATACTCCAAAGCACATATTCTGAAATACCTCATACATGCAGTTACAGACTTACAGGACTCAGGCACTAATACTGGACTTGAGAAGTCTGAGAATTAAAAAATACATCTTACTTTTAAGACACGCTTGCATCTTAGATCACAACTCTCAGACTCCTTGTGTACACACAATCTATTAATAATCTGTATTCTCCTGTTTGGCCATTCCCACACTTCCCCTCCTAGAATCCTAAAACAGCATGAAAACTCTCTGAGCTGGCACTGCTCTTGCCAGGAGATCAGTTTTCTGCAGCAACAGATATCAATATCTTCCATATTTGACCATCATCCCATGACCCAACAGATATGAAGCTGGAGGAATTCCAGGAACATTGCTCTCCCCGATTGCAATGCAGCAGTCGGGGTGCTGTAAAGGCATTATTTAATTAAAACCAGAAACAATCAGGAGACTGCTATCTATAGTTCATAAGGCCAATGTTCTAAAAAGTATTCATCATTCCTCTTTCCCCACTAACTGACCACATCTCCTATTTTTGGGCACGGTTTGAGAAGTTACCAGTTCACTTGGGCATACATTCCTTACAGCTGCCACTGCCAAGCACTATGTATGTGAAGCAATGTACATGAGCAAAGAGTAACTAAAAAAAGAGTTCTGGAGACTTCACAAAAAGCTGTCCCTTAAAGCAGAGGTCAAGATAAGGCAAGTTAATTTAGACAACCTCTTTCACTAACCCCTTTATGTGCTTTTTTCCTGAGGGGTTAATATTTAATTTGGGAGAATGTGCTACCAAACCTAAGGTTTCAATCATTTTCTCAAAGAAGCTACACCAACAATGTGTCACCAACCTTCTCTTTCCTTGTGTTTTCCAGAATCTCTCCAGATTCTTTTCCTTGTTTATTATCTGAAGGTGAGCTCTTCACTGGAACTTGCTCCTCTTTTTCAAGCTAAAATAAATACATATACATGTACAGCAACACACAGTGATGCTCTAGTATGTTTCTGTTCTGGGTTTAGAGAACCAAAGTCACTCACAAGGTCACATTCTTTATTTCTAAAGTTTATGCAAGTCAACTAGGCTGTGGGAAAAGACCCAACAATAAATTCCATTAGTAGAGATGCACAGAACTAAGAAAAATATTTTTAAACAAAATTAGAGGTGTAATTTATATCACAGAATTGGCTAAAAGACAGGTGGAGGAGAATATCAATTCATTAAAATTTCCAGCCTCCACTCTTCTGTTCTCTACCCACATTTGTTATGCTGGCTTAGATGTGGTAAAGAGAGCAGCAGTGTTAAAACTCTGCAGAAGACCTAGATTGTTTTGTTTATTGACATATGATCAGTTGAAAATTGAATTGGTTGTACAGTTCACACTTTGGAAGAATAAAACCACAGTACTACCTGATATTTAGTAAAAGAGGGACAAAGCAAAAGTGAGTTCAAGACATATAAAACTATTTCTTCCTTTTAAAATAAATTACTAGCAATATTACCTCCCTAGAGAGGTATGTCTTTAGCAAAGCCGCTGCAAAATAACTTTGAAAAACATGCAGAGGAGTGATTTAGGATGCTATCTGACATTTCTTTCTGACATCTCCTCCCAAGGAACCATTCATCATAGAAAAATACCAGCCAAAGGAGAAAGATGATAAAAGGTGGTACAAACATTCTTATCTATGGCATGAGGCAGTGCTGCTACAGACTAGTGAGTTACAAATCTAGGAAATTCCACCAGCATAGCCCCACATGAGGAGAAGGTCAACTGGAAACAACCAGCAATGGCCCTGGCAGCACAAAGGCACAGCAGGAGTTGGAGTCCTGGTCAGCCAAGCAGCTCTGCAGCCTCCCGTGCCCACAGCCCTGGGGTGGATGGCAGCAGCCATCCCTGGGGGACTCCAGGGGCAGCAAGGTGGCCAAGAGCCAGTAACCAGATCCCCAAGAGGTGGGGATGTGAGTAAGGGCTGTACAGAGATGGAGCAAATGGGGCATCTGGCTGTGTTCTCTCTCCTACTTTTTCCCAGTGGAGAATCAAACCCACAAACATTGCCACTTTACCACAGGAAGTATTTCTCCAGAGATTGCATAATTTTATAGGTGAGCTGATTCAGTGGTTTCTGGGAAAGAGATTTCTGCTAGAACATTGAAGGGAGTGGTGTCAATTATCCCTGCCACAACTGAGGGTAGGGACACATGATTAATAGAGCAATTGTTCTGTTGAGTTATCCAGAAAGAAATGTATCTCATTAAAAGTTCATTCCCCATTTTAATAGCACAGCAACCACTTCCCTGTATAAATACCGTGCATCTCTGTAAAGTATCACTTCATTTCCAGATAACTCAATCCTCCTCACTGGCAGTGGAAGCAGGTGATGGATGCAGAAAGAGCAGCTATGGGGCATTCTGCACAGAGTTAGCAGGAGGACAATTGCCTCTTCACACACAACCTGCATGCAAATAGCAGACTATCACTTGGTTTTGTTTTCAGCTGTCTGTCCCCATCCCCTCACTTGTTACCCAAAGGTTCTATGCTAGACACAGAATGATAATGTCCATATACCCAACATCACAACAGTGTAATAGATCTGCATGGTCTAGGCAAAAATATGGACAAGATGACCTCCAAAGACTTCTTCTATGACTACATTCCCTTATTTTCTCATGGAAAAATATTTCATATTGCTGGAATCACACCCACAATAAATGCTCTAAGATACTTCAGCAAATGTATTACTTCAGCATTTACACTTCTTCTTACATATGCTTTTAGATCTCTATTTACCTCATTCTCAGGAGGTTTGGTTTCCTTCACATCACTGCCTTCAGCAGTAGCATCTTCTTGGTCTTTTTCAGCTTTCTTCACCTTATTCTTATCACTTTGTTTTTGCCTGGAGCCCTCAGATGCTTTGCTGTGCTTCTGTTCAGCTGCCTCCTCCCTAGCAGTGTCCTCGCTGTAAGAATGCTGGCGTTCCCTCAACTTTGCCTCTTCCTTTCTCTTAGACCTCCCAGGTAAATCCTGCAGCTGCCTCTGAAACTTGTCAGATTTTGACTTAGAGGATTTTCGGTAATAGTCATCTTCCCTGTTCTTGTAGCCAGATAAAGGGTGAAGGGACCCAGGGGAACCAGTCCTTAAGTATTTTTCTCGGTGTCCTCTGCCTCCTTCAAGCCGCTCATCCAAATCAAACTTGTCCAGTTGTCGGGAGTAATGTTTCCTCTCGTGCACCCACGTGTCAGTCCTGTCCCTCTTCTCATCCCCATTCTCTCGCCATTCTCTGCTCTCTCTTTCCTCTTCCCGTCGAGAATAGGGGGACTGATCCCATGCCTCTCTGCCATTCCCCCAGTCGGTCCTGCTGGTCCCCAGCGGGCTGTGTGGCGAACTGCAGGAAGTGAAGCTGGGCGTGTGGGATCGCGGTGACAGCGAGCGGCTGATGGGGCTGCGGGAGCGGGGCCGCTCGGGGCCATACCTGCTGCAGGGGGAAAAGGCAGCTGTCACTGGCTGACCCACTGCTGTCTACCAATTCTTGTACACTGGAAGCTCATGGGGACTGCCCTGGGGACTGCGAACCTGAGACCCCAGGCCTTTCACAGATATGCACTGCACAGCTGCAAACAGTGAACAGGAGAAAAGGCAGTGTCATAGCCACAGAGCTTAACTAAATCCCCACAGAACTGTCAAGAATATATTCATTCATTCTTAAAAGCGTCTCATAGGGGTTTAGCATTAAAAGCTTATAATATGTTAATACCTTTACAATGACCCTAATGTGTGTACCCTTAATACTCACTCAGCTAGGGCATCTCTGACACAAAAGTGACAAAGGCCACCTGTTTAAAAGATATGTTTTAGGAATGTGATTCCTCTTCAATCTTGCTGAAAGTTCCAGAAGTCAGAGAGATCAGAAAAGTACCCAAACGCATTTTAATCTGAACTGCCTCCTTCCCATTTGGTCTCAAAGCATCCCCAGCCTTTATGCTTTTCACTCAACAGGGAGGAGAGTGGAACAGCTCCATTTTTGTGCCCTTCACATGCCAGACATATTTTCTGAGGCATAATCAGTAGGACAGAGTTATTTTCATAACATGCACAGTTTCAATCAGATCTCATTATACAGGCCCTGTACCAACTATTGAACTATATAAAAATATATACTATTTTATAAGTGAAATCAGAATTAGGAAAGCCAACAAAATAAGACAGGGAAGCACACAGATGATGTTTCTTCGACCTGTAGGTATACAGACTTCCAAACTTTGGAGAAACTTTACCTGTCCACTTCACGCAGCAGGTCCCTCTCCCTCTGGGAGTGGATGTCCTGGATTATCGCAGCCACATTCTTACCTGGTTTCTAAGAAAAACAAAGACACTGTTTAGCATGCTACTCTACTCTCCCAGCTGATGCAGTTGATTTGTCCTTCAAGTAACAGTAGCCGTGCTACTTTTAATTATCCTCTAACTAGAAATATTTAGTTTCAGTGTTGTGGTTACACTCTCTTTTGCAGTTGGCTTCTCAACAGCACGATCAAAGCAGGCAATGATACAAACGGAACATTTGCTCCGTAACGTTGTAGCACTCTCCCCTCATACTTGGCTCCTCTAACAGGCTTTGAAAACTAGCTTGTTCTCAAGCCTTGCTGCACAACCACTACAGAGCATTTTCTAAGAACTGGATCTAAGAGGAAACAAACCAGACAATTTTCCTGATACAGAATCAAATACATATAGCTGCCTATCTCTGATCCTCTAGGTGTGAAACGCCTTCTCTTGATGTCAGAGTTACTCATTCTGGAGTAGAGCTCTAAAGGACTATGTTTAGACAAAGAGAGCTTCAGACAAGCTAAGTGCAAGATGTACCCTGGGGTGTTGATTACTCCTAGGTAGGATGCCCTACACAGGCTGGAGTGTGGAGTGCTCACAATCCCTCAAACACTTGAAGCACACACAGATGAGCAACATAATCATGCAGGAACTCAGTAGCTGGTAGCAGCAGTATATACTTCATGCATATTTCCCTCTTTGTATTTTTATTTCCTTTCTTGTACAAAGCAAAATAATTCCATGACCTGAAAAACTGTCATTAGAAAAGCAGAAAAATCTTTCTGGAATCTAGGCAAACTATCACATTCTCCTGGGTAACTCCTTCTTCTCTGTCAAGATGCACAATCTCCACCACCTAACATCTGAACCCCTCCCTGTACCACATTGGGAAAGTCTGCCCTGATCTACAAACTTTTGGCAACTCCTTGTAAGTCTTGTTAAACTAGTATACACATACAGGAGAGGAAGAGGCTTTTCCAAAGGTCAAGTCAAACCATCCGAGTCCCTTTATTTTTTTTCCCCAAGGCTCATAAAAGGACCTTTTACACTAAATTGGAACATTACAGAGCTGTTCTATAAAATAACTTTGTGCTGTCTTAGGTAATACAATATGGAGCTTTTAAGCTCTGCATAGCCAGTTCTGGTTCAAGTCACCATGAAATAAAATTACTCTCTTAGCATTACATGGCAGTATATAAGCCTCTATAAATACTTTCACAAGAGCAGTAATCTTTGGACATCACTCAAGTGTCCACAGCAGAAGTGTCACACACTCTACAGAAAGTCTAAAGAATATTGCTCTGGTTTGACTCTAAGTTAACAAAAAAAAAAAAA
>VYXF01008677.1:303445-342677 GCA_013397295.1 Polioptila caerulea
ACAGAATAAAAAAAAAAAAAAAAAAAAAAACCAAAACCAACAGCAACGACAACAACAAAAACCCAAACCAACTTGCTTTATAACTTAGGTCCTTCACAAGAAATGAAAAGAAATCAGTGTGATGTTTAGTCCTGTTACCACTGCTTGGTGTCAAGACTGTGCTATGGCTCAAGCATGGAAGCAGTGAAAAAAAGCATTGTTCTGGGCTTAATGCCTGACTAAAAGGATAGAACCATCTTATTTTCACTGACATGTTGTGTCTTACACATGGCTGTATTTTAGACCTTTGTGAGACCAAGCAATGTAGGGAGCCTGCTCACAAGGAAGCTCAGAAGGCATTTTGAAATAATGGTATGAAAAGATCAGAGAAAATGGGGTCTCTTCCAAGGGTTACAATTTAGAATAAGAGCAAGCAGCTAAGTGTAAAAGATCGATAATGTACATTCATTAATTTATCTTTATTTATTTTTCCATAATATTAAAGCATTAATTAGAAATCAGTAATCAGCAAGAATCTTTTCAAATGTATTCTCGAGATGTGCCATGGAAGATCACATAATTTGATCCAGAATGACCATCTTACCTTCAGCTGCAATTCCTTGTATCTTTTAGACATCCTAATAAGTAACTTGTCATCATTTATCATAGCAGGTTTTTCTTTGTAGTACTGTACCATGGCTTGGGCTGCTTCACTGTAAGCCATTTCCAGAAAGGCCTAGCACAAATGGAGAGAACTTTATAATCTATTACACAATTAAAAATACAAAATATAAGAGAGAAAAGGCAGCACAAATAAACTTTCTCTGGATTCTTCTCATGCCAAATGTCTCAATAGTACAAAACTGGGTGGCTTTCCAGGCCATTTCTCAGTCTTTCTTTAACTNAGCCAAATGTCTCAATAGTACAAGACTGGGTGGCTTTCCAGGCCTGAAACTGAAATGATAACACTCAGTCCATTTCTCAGTCTTTCTTTAACTGCAAATAATGGTTTCACACCAGCTATTAAAGCCAATATGTGACCTTAGAAGCTGGTTCAGTTAAAAACTAAATGACTGGTATTTAATCTTTCTTGACTGGCAGTGTTCAAGGCCAGGCTGGATGGGGCTCTGAGCAGCCTGTTCTAGTGGCAGGTGTCCCTGCCCATGGCAGCAGCTTAGAACTAGATGGTCTCTAAGGTCCCTTCCAAGCCAAACCATTCTATGATTCTGTGATTTTAAACATTACAATCTCAGACATTTTCCACTGGCATGGATTCTACATCCATCCATTTTGTCTGCTGCAGGAATGTGAGAGAAGATATTCTGTTCTGACCATCTTATACCACAAATACATTTAAGCTACTTTGGGTAGACTTAAGCTGCTATACAAAACAAGAGAAGTCTGAGAGTAACCCTAACAAATGGCTGAGAGAAGGCAGGAAGTAATTAACCTTTAAAAATTAGTAAAAGTACAGTTTACAACACTTTTTCATTGAGATCACGGGGATTTTTAAACAAGAACTTGTTTAGACATGGTCATTTTTATGTCCCCATCTCATTCAGTGATCACCAACTTTTTTTTCACTTTGAGAGCAAGCTTCACATATTTAAGTTTCTACTGCTAAACAAGAGGTTTCCCCCAAAGACTCTGTCTTCATGTCTTTATGCCAATAGTTGCCAACACTGGTAACCCCAAATGAACAGTACCTGATTGGTAGATTTCATGAGGATGTAGTTGGTGACCTTTCCAAATGGGAGGCCCAGGTTAATGACATCATTCTCTGTGCAGCTTCCCTCGGGGAGGTTGCAAATGTGAACAACTCGACCCAGTGTAGATTTCCTCTGGGGAAACTGGGAAAGAAACCCCAACTGAAACCAATGTTTTTATTCTTAGATACTCTATCCATTAGACAACATTTCTGAAAAAATAAAATGCTCTGCTCTGTGTACCTGCTATTAAGAAAAAATATTCTTTAAAAACTTGTATTTTAACATCCTGGTTTAGAAGTACAAAGGGAAAGGGAAATATTTAGCTGTAGTGCAGGCTGCAATGGAATCTCTTCAAAAACTAACTGCTCACTGCAGTGAATTTATGGATACCATAAATCAGTTTGGGTGACTACATGGATGCTCAGGATAGCAGGGATTGAGTTTAAATCTTATTTCATGGAACAGACTGGGCCAGGGGTAAAAGTGACCCCACTTAACTTGTAAGAGGACACACAGCTGTACCTGGGGTTAGAAAACCTGCTACTTTCCCCTCTCACTGCAACAACACATAGGAGGAGGGACTTCCCCCCGGGGGCACAGTGAGCACTGGACATGCAGAGCTCCCGAACTGGGCTGGCACAGGCACAGAGCACTGGAGTGGTGATCACTTCCCAAGGGTGGAAGTCTATTTTGGAGTGCTGGGGCAGTTCCGAAAGAGCCACCCATCTCCCTGGCATGGGAAGCAGGCTCTACACTCCCTGTGCAAAAGGCATCAGGGTACAGCCAGGGAGAAAGTTAATTCACCATAGCTAATGACAAGCAAAACATCACTCACATGGGATTAAATCTTTCCAGACTACCTCCATGTTTATGACCTCTGCATTAGGATTTTACTGAAGAAGTAACTCTACCTTCAGTTAAAATTGTGCCATTCAAGGGAAGATGCAAATCATGTAATCTTGTGGGATCAAGTTCACCAGAGCCATCACAAATGTTTGGCTTGTCAGCAAGTTCACAAGTTACAGAGCTAATGTTATCTTATTTACACCTCCATCCTGCTGCCTTCCCTTCAGACTTCACCACTAAACCATTTGTGTATTTTTGCTGCACTAGGACCCTGCATTACACTGTGATCTGCTGCTTAGCCTGTGTCTCATAGAGCCCACCCAGGTGCATATGACAAGTCAAAGAAGAGCAAAAGCCCAGAAGTGAAGTACTTTTCTAGCAGAGAAATTACAAAGACCTGATCCTGAACAAAAGATGAAGCAACTCAACTCCAATTGGACAGAAAATGTAGAGATGTCTGCATGCATCTGGCAAGGCAGCATGTAGCACAGAACATAAGAACACTATTACAGCTAGAGGAAAAGGGAGCATAAAATGCTGTCCCAGTGTAAGAACACCCCAGGTCACCAGGCACCTTCTGTTTGTTTTGCTAGATCTGTTAAAAAATGGTATGTAAGAGTGTATTGGACTAGAAAGGCTCAGCTCTTCCCTACCTTGGCTCCAGAGCCCACGTTCCCACACATAGACCTCAGTACATTAAATTAAACAACTCTAAGATGTTGCCACTTATGGCTTAAATTAAAATGCTATGCCATAAAACTGCTGTAGTTCTTGATTAAGAAGAGGTCACATACTCATGCCAGAAGTCAAGAGGCTGTACCAAGCAATAATCTTGACAGCTGATTGCAGTTAAACTGGATCCATTCATTAAGTAGAGTTGTAAATCATGGCCAGAAAGGGAACAGACACCTTCCATATCTACCATCAGGAAGTTACAGGAGCTGCTGCATGCCAGGTGTTGAATGTAATTTTCAATAAGACTCAGAGTTAACTTTCTTTGCAGCCAATATCTACCAGGGGTTACCAGTGCAGCCTCATGGCTATTGCAAAAAACAAATTTTACAAAAAACTCACGCACAGCAGCAAAATGCACCTCACATTATTTTAAATTTTATTTCACCCATCCAATCTGGTGATTTATCATTACAGCTGGTTTTTTTAAATGCATTGTTGTTGTTTCTTGCTTTTCAAATTCTTTATCCCTTTCTTGAGCTTCACATGAATTTTTTCTGAAGATAGTAAGAAACTGCCAATCTCTTCCCTCCAGTGCTAATGGCTCTCCATTCCCAAGTGAAGAGTGGTAGCACTTGCCTTTTACAGAAGGATAGAGTTATTTGCAGATGGACAGCACAGAGCAAGCTCTTCCAGAAATCTGAACACTTTGTTTATGATTACATGCAGGGTCAAGTGTAATCTCCTACTGCTCAGTTAAATGGCAGCAGCTTAGCTGAAAGTGAATACTACCGTGCAAAGGTGCAATAAATTATAAGCCACCTGGGTTGCAGAGTGACTGACAGCTGGCAAACTCAGTCTTAACACCTCTAATATAGCTCCCTGTTCATCCAATGGGCTTCTGAAGAGAAAAGCGTCCAGGAAAATCAAAGTTATTGTTTCTTTTATGTCTCAAAATACTGCAAGTCATTCAGAAGGAAGACTTCTTCAGGCAGCTTAAATGATAAATAGTGACAGATTCTAAAGAGAAATGACACTGGTATTAGCAGTAATTTCATTTGTTGCGAAGTTGACAGACATGATGAAAAGGAACATTCCTCTGCACCCACTACTAGTCCACCTCTGACCTTGGAGGCAGCTGTCATGAGCAGCTCTGCTCTTTGCTGGCCTGCACTCATAGAGTCTGTGACAGGCAGAAGCTGAAACCCCTTCAAATAACCTCTTGCACAGTAACACTGCACAGTAGAAAATCAGTTGGATTACGGAAATCTGGTTGAACTTTCTGCAAGCAATGCCTGATGTGAACTGGAGTTTCACAGGGACACAACTCAGCCTGACTTTCCAGAGTGTCTGAGACCACATCAGGAGAGATATATACATAAAAGTTAACAAGGTGAAAACTTGAACCCCTGGATTACTGCTGCTATTCCATGAACGCCCTAACATAAGTCTTTGGTGTGTCCAGCTCGCTGCAGCTTTCTGATATGTGATGAGTTTCATTTTAACACTAACAATGTGGTACTTTCTTTAGGAATATGGTTTGCTTTTATTTGCCTTTCTTTCCCTTTTAAAATGTTTCTGCTTTGTTAGTGTAAGGACTCCTTTTAATGCTGGTTCTTTTTTCTGGTATTTTTTTATTATGGAGCTAGGAATTCATGTGTGCATTATAGCAATGTAACTGGGGACTTGTGTTGAATGCAGGGCAGGGACTAATAAACCTAAACCATGGAAGGCTCCACATCAAAGCAAACTTGCTGAAAGGCTACCACTGGCAGCAGAGGATATAAATACTACACTAAAATAAACAAAGGAAAGTTAGTCCAATATAATGAACTGATCTGGGACCTCCAAGTGACTAACAGTGAAGCTGTAGCCACTGTCTTTGCCACTTTTGCTGCCTGGGAGAAGGATCTCAGAGAGAGTGAGAGAGCAATAGCTACGAACAAATAACCAGAGAGACAGAAGGTTGCTTGATGGGGTCGATATTGAAGGTAACTAAACACTAATCCAAACCTTCAGTCCAAGATGAAGCTGACCTTCCTGTGTGAAAAAGATCCAGACAATGGGGGAAAAAAGCCAATGGAAAACACACAAACCTATTTACCCACCTCCCCAAATAACTCTGACGAGCAAACAACTGTTAGCACTGGAAAAAAAACAAAGCAAAACAAAAACTACAAGCAAGTTCACATTTGGTCAAAATCAAAAGCATGAAAGAACTGCAGGGAAGTTGAAATAACAGAGTGAATATTCAGATTACTGTCTGAAAGAAAGCCTTCAGGGTTTTGATTCCAATAAGTAGAAGTGGCTTCTACAAGAATTTCAACACAGACATCCATTTGCTTACCCCTACTTTCACTCTTACCCCTGATGGAGGAGAAGAAAATGTAGGACCTGGCTGGCCAAAGGATCTTGCTGGTGTAGTGATAAAAGATGCGCCAACATTTGGTGGATAATCTAAATAATGGATTAAACACAATTCATTAAAATCTTGGCTCATATTAATTGCATTAACGTGCTCAATAAGCAATGCCCCATTTACATAGTAAATAATTTCATGGTCTCTACATCAAATTATTCACTGTTTTGTTGTACAGTGAAAACACGTTATTGTTTTAAAGAAAAATAAAATAATATTTCAAAGGGCAGAGTATTGGCTTTCATTCTTTTTTCTGCACAATTTGTCAAAATTTTTCCTTGGAAGCTTTTATCACATTTCATTTTAAAAATGCAGTTCCTCTCAGAGACTGATTTCCCTTTCAATCAAAAAAAGTGTCTTTAAGTATTGGAATACAACCATTCACCTTCGATACTAGATGGGTTGAAAACTGCTGCATTATTTGGTGATAAATGCAATGTTCCATCTGCTGAGCTTAACATACACCGGATACCAGTGCTGGAAAAGAAAGAAAAGAACTTTAGGAACATGCATGACATGCCAATATATTAAAGCTTTATTGTTAGGGAGTAAATTCCCAGTGGAAAACCACTGAAGCATGGGATACTCTGTTAGCAATTCAGTTTGAAGAACTCACTATAAAATAATACTTACTTATCTGAAAAAGCCATACATTTTTGGATGTGAAGACTTCCTTTAATGTGCTGATCCCAGTCCTATGTTAAAACAAAGAGACAATGAACACAGGAAAAATCCTGAAACTAATTTACAAAAGATTATTCCCCCATTCAGTTTACCTTATTCTAAAAACAATACTGAGATGCTGAAGATCAAACAATGTGATGTCAGAGCCAAGAGCACCTTTGACCAATACATTTACTGATTTGTTATTTGAATGTTAAATTATCAGTTACTTTACAAAAGGAAACCTTGCCTGTATTAGCTTTTAAGTTCAGTGTATTTCTAGTAATGAAGTTATTTCACTCTTGCTGAAGACCTCACCCTGCAAGGTGCTAAGCACCCTCAGCTCCTGCAATGCCCATAAAGAACATGTTGAGTATTCGGGGCAGCCAGGATAGTGCTTATTATTTCACTAGACCAGCAATATTTGTTGAAGCACATTTAGCTATTTACATTTCTGTGTTCCAATTGAGGCAGCACATTAAACACCAACTAACAGATCCTCTGAAACTCACTGCAATGGCATTCCCCCTGCCCTTTGTAAGTGTTTAATGAAAAAGGAAATGCCCAGCATGCCCTAGACAGGAGCTACTTCAGCCCAGCCACAAAACCTGCAGTAACCAAAGCAAAACTTTTCCCAAGCAGTTGCTAAAAGAGTAAAAGGTACACATGAAAGCAAATATATTCAAACACCCTAAATTCTCAGGGAGTGTCCCTACAGGTGCTATTTAATTTGCTGTTCATTTCCCTTCCTACATACATGCTGTTACAATTTTATTGCCAGGCCACCATCAGCACGAGAACACATGCCTTTGTGGTTAGGTGCTGGTCCTGTGATGTGACAGAAAAGGTCATGAGGACTTGTTGAGCAGAGCTCACCGGGAGGCCAAACAACCATGGATGGCTGTGGGGCTCAGAAGGCCACTTAAGTGGCCTTCTCAGACCTGACCTAAATAAAGTGACCTACAACACACTGCCTGGGAAACCGGGAAGATGTTTCTTGAGGGTGAGGTTGAATTTGGAGCTCCCTTGGCAGTATGAACAGAGAAGTGAGAGAGAGAACAGTCTGTACCGTATGTGCTGAGCAGCTTCTTGCTCTCAGGTCAAAGTCCCTCAGGACCTTAAGTCCTAAATTTTACTGTGAGACACAAGGAAGAAAAAAACTCCTACAGAGGAATAGTTAAAATAATTTTATCAAAAAATGCATTGGTTTTTTTAAGCAAGCTTCTTCCATGAGGTTGTCAGGGGGAAGCCTTTGGGATCAGAAAAAGTGAAGCAGACCAAACTACAACCGTGGAGTTGCAACACTGGCTTGAGTACCGGGGGATCAGCTTCAAGCTCCTCCCCGCCTCGCTCCGGCCCTTGAGGTGAGCCAGGACCTCGGCTCAGCCCGCCCGTTCACATCAGCGCTGTAATCTCACCGTCTTTCACGGCAGGATGTGGAACAAAACCGGATCTGGAGGCCCTGGTGACTGCCATGAAACAGATGCACCGTACCCGCAGGAAAACTCTGGCACTTTATTTCTGCGTCTCTCAGGGCACCTCTGTGGTGATGGACACTGGCAGCGAGGGGTGGCAAGAGCTGGTGGCCAGAGCAGTCACCTGACAGCCTGCTCAAGGGTCTGAACCGCGCCCAGGGACGCCCTCAAACCACTCACCTTCAGATCGAAGATCTTCTTGTCGCACAGGCCGCAGATGTGGGGGAAGTGGAGAGGGGCCACGCCGCGGAGGTCGCCAAGCTGGTGCGGCGGCAGGGGGCGGGTGGGCAGCTCGGGCGTGCCGCCACCGCGCTCCTCCTTCTGCCTCATGCGAGGGCTGCCGAAGCTCTGCGAGCTGTGGTTGAGGCGGCCGAAGGCGGGGGGGGCGGCCGTGCTGAACTTTGTGTCAGGTGTCGGCTCTTCGGGGTTGTACAGCTCGTTTCTTATTTCATACTGCTGCTGACTCGCTGATGGCCACAGGCTGTCGCCGGGCATGAGGTCAGGCTTGTTTTGGCTGGGGAAATTAGGGATATTTTCCCACTGGTTGCTTGTACTGCTGCCATGCAAGGCAGGGCCGGGATCTCCTTTCGGGTGGGAGCCGGTGTGCGGGTCGCTGGGGAAGGCCCGCGCTGCCCCGTGCTGCGCCGCCGGCCCGTAGGACTCCTTGGGAAATGGCGCTGCCGCCTCGTGCTGCAGCTGGCCGGGAGCCCCGAAGGGACCCTCGTAGCGCGGCCCTGCTGCTGAGGTGGCCGTGTGGGTGGCACCAGCAAGGAAGCCGTGCTGGCTGGACTGCTCCCCCTCCGAGGCGAATGCCTGAGAGGCGGCAGTGACGACGTTTTGCTTGCTGTACTCATAAAAGCCCCCCGCAGCAGCGGATGTGGAAGCACCTGCCTTGTTGAGACCCACCACCACGGGTTGCTGGCCGGAGGTCGGAGCCATGACACCTCCAAAGGGATTCATGACAATGGCGCTGGGGGCCTGGGCGGCTCCCAGGCCTCCCCCCGGGGCGCCTAAGGCCGTGCTCTGGGCAGGGAAGGCAATGCCGCCGGAGGGGAACCTTGTGCCGGCGATGCCGGGCCCCTGCGGCGGGCCTGCGGCGTGGCCCTGCGGCGCGTTCAGCACCGCCGGGTGCCTCAGCTGGTTGAACAGCGGCTGGGACATGGCCACTTTGGAGAGCACCTGGTTGAGGACGGTGGCAGCGGCCGGGTTGTTGGTGACGGCGCTTTGAGCCAACTTCAGCCTGTGGAGCGTGAGCTGTGCCTGGAGCTGCGCCAGCTGCAGGCTCGCCGGCGAGGGGAGCAGGGGGCTCGGGGCGCCGACAGAGAATGGACTCTTCTCCAGGAGCTTGGCAGCACTGCAAAGGATCAGCATCGGGGTTAGAATCCACGCCACGCCTACCTATGCTCACCTCCTGTTAGTGCCCAGCATGGGATATGCAGCCGCTTCCAGAGATTTAGTGTATGCAAACTCAGGGAAAGCAAAGGGCTGGTCGAGAATGTATCCATAGCAGACCATCTTCCCTTCCACTTCTGCTGCCGCATCTCTTTCAATCAAAAGGTTAATTGGTAGACAACTATGCCAAAGATTTTGTTTTAAAACCTTAAGTTCATCCCTCATCATCAGCCTCTGGATCAGAGCTCCAACTCGTTTTAAGCACCCATAGGAATTACGCTCCTCATGAAGACCAGGAATGGAGGCCATACAGGCCCTCCCACACCATCCTCGGTTCAGCAATTTGTCCCCTTTTCTGCACATCATGCAACCTCCAGCCTCCCTCCTGAGATATCACTGATCCTGGCTGATTTTGTGATATCACCATTATACCCTTTTCCCACAAAGCAGGGGAAGAGATATCATATGGGATTTTAAAGCCAGCCCCACAGGTATTTCCCATGTAGCACATCTGGCTGCATAAGGCAAGATGAAATATTCCACATGCATTTATTTTAATTGTTTACAGTTCTTATGTTATTAATCTGCACAGCAGCCTGTTCTGTAACAAAGCCTATAGTTTCCCTGTTGAGCAAATGCAAAATAGAGGAGGAAAAAAACCTGAATGAGAAGCAACTCCAAACAGGCTGTCCTGAAAAGTTCTCCCTGTTTAGCTGGAATGTAACACAAAATTTCTGCAGTGACAGCTGGTGAAAATCAAGGTCTTTATACTTCCTAGAAATAAGAGGTACACTGAGTGTTGTCCTTCAAGTCTCATACATGGGATGAACAAATGACTGAATTGCCTGCTTGAATTCCAGAGCTGGGACAATAGGAGATGCATTTTTCAGGCATATGGTGGTTCCTTGCTTTGGGAAACACCTTTGAGACATCTCACCAGTTCACAGCATCACCACCAAGCCATCATTTTCATGCTCCTACTGGAAAAATATTATCCTTCACTTTCCACCACCTCTGCTCACAGACGTCCCAGCTACTCAGTGCATTACAAATGTCTGTTCATTCTGACAGTGAGAGCAGAGAGCACTCACACAACAGGGATGTGGTCCAAAGCTCAATTAATTTATATTGTAAAAATGTATTGAGTTTCAATTGAGGCCTTTCAAAGTGGCAGGAACTATGCATCAACCACCACGCAACCCTCACTGTTAATAATTGGCCAATTTGCTAAACTGCATGGATGAAGCTGTAGTTAATGACAAATGTCTTGTCAGCATGCTACATTTGAAAACCACAAATTAGGAAAACATCTGCTTAAATCCAAAGTATGACTAAGAGAAAATGAATGGGTTTCATATTTAACATTTAACTTCCACTAGCAACTGCAAGGCACATCTGTCTCCCAAAATACAAAACACGGTTTGGATAAATGCATCATTATGTAATGACACGACTCCCTGCCAGCACAGGCTGACACCAGTGCTCAGCTTCAGAGCTGAGGTGCCTTTTGTTTTCCCATGTGGTTTCCATCACTTACTCTCTGACTTGCAGTTACAACCCAGTTTGCTGTAAATTTGATTATGGATGAGAGTCAGGGTGCAAGTTCAGTCAAAATGACATGGAGGGCCTCACAAACCCCAGCCCAGGAGATCCTGAGGGCCCACAAAATCTGCTGAGGAGTGCATGTGGTGAGAGGGGCTCAACAAGCAGGAGGTGCCACAATGGCATATGCACTGTCATTGCCAGGGGGGACACAGCATGGCCCTGTGCCTCGGCTGTATTGTGCCACCAGCATCTGGAGTGTCCCGAGTGTTTTCTGGCATTTACCACAGTCCTGACAACTGTTTCCTTTCATAGCTAGTTATACTCTTTGTTCTTTAAGTAGCTGCAACTCTTTTTAAAACTTTTACAAAGCGTGCAAGGAGGATCTGCTGAGTGGTCTCAGAAAGAAAAGCCAGCAGCATATAATGTTTTCAGCTCAGGAGCCACAGATGACTCCTGTTCCCAGCAATCTAATTCCATGTGCTGCAAGCCTACGCAGCAGTGTGCTTACCCCAACAGCTGCAGCCCCTTCCCAGCTCTGGTGGCTACCTGCTGGACACAGGCACAGGCTCCCACTCCAGAGAAACCATCCCACTTGACTCTGCCACAAGCTCTGAAGCTGCCTCAGCCTGCTCATGTTTTGGCCAAGTTTGGAGCACTGTTTTCAAGAACCTGCACCCCTGGCTGGGCATGCCCTGGGTGCTGGCTCTCCCCAGCTCTATGCTCGCTCCTGGATCTGCTGCTGGGTGTGGGGAGGGCAAGGCCCAGAGTGCCCTGCACAGCTGCACTGGAAATGCTCTGGATACTTCAGGCCACCAGCCTTTGGACCCAGCTCCCTGTGCCTGCCAGCTTCATCCCTGGATTGCAAGCCAGCACTCCAAACCAGGGAAAGACTGGGGCTGTGGGAAACCTTACCAAAAATGAGTGTTGTATGGAGAAGCCACAGCCTCCAATCCACTTAGAGAGGGACAGAGTAAGAGGGAACAGTTGTTCCCATGCACCAATAGGTTTGGGAATGGCCAAACCTTCAAAATCCATGTCTGTTATGAATTTCCAGATTTCAGGGTGTTTCGGGTTGCAAAGTTTATCTTCCCACAGCAGAAACAGAATATTTTATCATCTAACCAAGGCAAAGAAGGAAGTGCTTGTTCTTGGGTCAGGGGGAAAGCAGATATGCAGATGGACGTTTGGAAAAGAGCTGTACATAAAGCATCTTTTAGAGAGATACCCAGATTTGAGGATTTCTGTTCTGCTGTGAAATACATAGCACAAGAGGTACACCAGGCCAGCGTGCACAGCTTGGAAAGTTTCTTTCTGTTCTACTACCACAATGATTGCATATTTGATAACATATTTTTGTAAATAATCTCACTACAGACTGATCAATCTACTGGAAAGTGCAAACACAAGGTGAGGATAGCACTCAGCTAAGGTATTTTGTGGGTGCCACTCCCCATTTGGACACAGACACCTCCCACCCCCAGTTCATCCTCAGGTTACCAAAAGGCAGCCCCCACCTGCTCGTGGGGGGTCTCTGCCACAAGATGATTGAAAGCAGCTGAATGAAGCTCTCATTCCCCATCAAGCACTCGGGGAATTGGCCTGCGTCAGACAGAGTTAGCTCTATCCCGTGCAAAACATTCCTGATTATAAGGTCAGCAAAGTAAAAAGTAAACAGAAGTTGTCCTCTGCAATTATTTATTTAACACCTGCTGTACAGCTGGCCTACACCAGCACCACTAGGAACACCAGAAATGGTCTGTCTTTGCTGAAATAATGACAGGCAGGAGTGCTGCTGCACAGTTTTGACAAAGAAATCATAGTCCAGACAAGTTTCACATAGCTCTGAGAGACAGGAGTTGAAACTGTACATTGATATCACAGCCCTCACAATAGGATTGCAAACACTGGCAAGGTCATATCACCATAAATCAGTTCAGCCCACCTGCTATCCCTGTAATCTTTATTATGCTTTTAGTATCCAGGAACAGTGTCAGAGGTAAGGGATCTGGATGGCTGGATTATTTGAGCAATCCTGTCTACAAGAGTGATGAAAAGGTTGACCACAAAACATGTCTATTAGAACAGACCAACAACCTGGAGCGTGATTTTCAACTGACAAAGCTAAGGGTTTCAAAATGCTGCCCAGCACCTTTCAAAATTAAGAAAGAAATAAAAAATCTGGACTAATAAATTGATGATCTGTGTTGCAACTATTTATATACTCACAAATATTTGAAATGCTGCATAAGGTGTGAATTTGAATACTTCAAAACAAAAAAAGACTAATTCATAGTAATGCAGAATTTTTCTTGCATCTTCTATGAATCTTGCATATCTTCTAAGATTTTTGCATTCCTTTCCATGAGACGTCTTTACATATAATTACACCTATCTGTCAAAATACTTGCATGAGAAATTTTTAATAATTTTTGTTCCAAAATGTGCCTTTTTCCCCAAGCAGTCTGTATTACTATGTTAAAATTTCAGAATTAAAATGACAAAGACATTAACATACCCAAATATCCTAAACGTATCATCACTCTGCACTAGAACAGTATTAGATTTGAATGTGGGCATAGCATGCTGGTTCTTCTAAAGCTGCTTCTGAATCAATTTTTTTAACAGTTAGAAAACTTTAAATTTATGATCCAGGATTCCTGAATACATCACAGAACCATTTCCTAATTATGCAAGCACAAAATCACTCTGTTATGCAGAAATGTGAACAGCCCTCCACTGTAATGTATTGGTTACATGAAACATATTGAGCTGCCTTCTCTAAACTCACCCAAAACAATTGCCATTGTACTAAAAAAGCAAATAAAAATGCCTTAAAAATATACAAATCAACTGATGATGAAGTTGGCAAGATATTAGAAGTCGATGTAATTTTCAAATTAAAATGCGTCATTTGACAGTACTTCATTAAAATTACATGTTTGTATTTGAGGGCAGAATCCAGCCTCTTGAACACAAGGGAACTACAATTGCAAACACTGGTAGGGGTAAAGACAAAGTTCAGCAAACTCCACAACATATATTAATTATAACAAAAATTAATTATTATAATTACATTTCATACAATGCTGTTTTGCTGAGCCAATTAATAACACAGGATCTACATTCACTTTTACTTGTTGAATAAATCCAGTACTTATACCAACAAACACTGGAGCATTGGTTAAAAAATGAACTCTGGAACCTTTTCCTATACCCTTAGATTGTTTCTGGCTAGTACTAAATAACTGTTCACTTTCCCTTCATCTCCACAAGAAGGCTTTTTTGTCTGTTTGTTGGGTTTTCTTTTTTGTTTTTTTTTGTTTTGTTTTGTTTTGGTTTTTGTTTAAGTCAAATAAATTTCTTGGTCAGAAAAGCTTGGAAATATTGCTGAAAGGAAAAAACGCCTTCATGTTTATAATTTAGGCTCTGAAATCATCTACCACTAAACTTTTTTTTTTCCTGAGTTCTGGTTAGAAATGATAAAAAAAAGGGATCATGTTTCCCAGCAAGTTCAGCTAATGATGGGGAGCACTAAAAACCTTAAGCTACTTTAATACGTGTATAAGCTGCAAGTAAAACCCTTCTTATCCCAAATAACGATTTCTAAAGTCTTCCATTACACTACTGAGAGAGGAAAATAAAACATCAGCCAATGTATACATGTGCTTTGCCAAGTGAGTTTTGCCTGTTTGGCAATGCTAGACTCTACTATCCAGACAACTCTCCAACCTAACAGTTATCTGGAAGATAAAATGTAAAATGTCATCACAGAGCTGCTAACCCTGATGTTTACAAAGCTAATGGGAGTTAAGTGCTTGCCTCCTACCAAGAGTCCTTCTGCTCGTGTGGAATTTTCAAGCCAAAAGGTTCTCTTGCCAGGCAATTTTCACTGAGAAAGGAACAAGATAAAGGGGCAAAACCAGTAGCTTTGTCTTGGATAACAATTCTTTGTTGTGATCACAAAAATAAAATGGGAAGTGATCTTAGGAGGACAGTTAGACCAGTTCCTGAAGCAGGATCAAGCTGAACTTGAACACTCTGGACATATTTGTTTAATCTGCTCTTAGGAAGCTTCTTTGTTGGATACTTCATGACCACTGGGGATAGTTAATTGCTCAGATCCCCTTAATTTTATAAAACTCTTCAAAAGCCTATGGTGGCTGTCTGCTGACACCCTAAGCCCACCGTCCTAGCACACAGAGAAGGGCTTCTCTTACATTCCTGTAGCTGCTGCTATCCTATCTTCTCTGCAATCCTCCCAGCTCCTTTCTCGACACATTTTGGGTGCTGCATTTGTTTGCAATCCAGGCCGATTGCTTTTCTTTATAATAGCACACCCTGTGGTTCCCTCTTACACCCAACCCCTTTCCTGAAGAGATATTGCCTGGATATGCTGGCTGGGAGGAATCTGGGGAGCTCAGCTGGTCTGACTCCCCACACAATAAGGACCAGCTCAGTCCTTGCTTCTTTTAACTGTCCAATGGATTAATTGTATTACCATTTCATTTTATCCTCATCAATATTGCATCCACACTACGGCAGATCTGGTTTGTCAGGATTACTCTGAATTCCCATGGTGCCTCCAGAGCACTTGTAAATCCTCTCCTCTTGGCACCAATTGCAGATTTAATGGATACTTTGCTCACCCAAGTTATCAATGAAGGCGTTCAATAAACTAAGGACTGTTCCAAATAAAGAAACTGTGGTGGGCTTTCCATTTGCTCTTCAAACACCAGTAATTCAAGGACATGTTATCCTCCTTGAAGCTCTGCTTTGCATACTTAGGAGACCATGTTTTTTCCTCCCTGACAGTCACTTCTGCTTAAAAAAATAAAAAAAAAAACAACATATTTGCACTTGTAAGAACAAAAGGGTGGATCACCTCTGATGAGACTGATTTCTTCTTAACAACTCTTCCTCTATATTTCTGGAGAAGTTTTCTTGGATTGTTGTTCAAAATCAATTACATGTTCTGGCTTCTTTGCAACAACATTTCCTTCTGTTTCATTCAAGCTGCTTTCAGTTGCTGAATCCAGTGCCATAGAAAACAGTTGGCACTTAAAACACAAGAATAACAAATACCAGGTACCACCAAGGTCTGTGCTTGCCATCACATTTCCTGTATATGTTACTCAGTACATGTTTTATCCTGAAAATATGCTTCTTATATTGTGTGGAACTCCAGATTGCATACTGGGCTTATTTCTGCTTTCCCCAATGCAATGCATCTCTCCATAAATATTTAGTTAGGGGAAGTTCAGTTCTTTTCAAGTAAGGCACATAATCTGGCAAATGTACTACCTAAACCCAAGGCTCCAAGTCATTCTTTCCAAAAGCTGAGAAAGTTATCATATTGTTTCATGATATTTAAATGTTGTTTGGTTTTGATGACGTGTCACAGTATGTCAGAGATGTCTCTGAGCATTAGTGTGCACATGGGAACATTGGTCTATATTTTAAATTTCAGTAGGCAGCCATACTAATTCCTTTAGCTATACTGCAAGAATCTAGCTGCAACTTCTTCACAAGGAAATGTAATCCCTTATTTACTGAAATTAAAGAATATATTTTTTTAAGTGTATTCTAAATGTATGCTAAAATCTGTCAGAAATAGCTACAGCACCAGAGCAGTGCCCTCAGTAACATGTTGCAAAGTTCCAAATTAGCAGAGAAATCATGTCACAGTTTTGTGGAGCTTTCAGGGCTTGCTGTGACAGCCTGGCAGTGCCATGTTGCCCGTGCCTGCCTCCCCAGCACCCCTCCTGCAACAACTCTTATCAACAAGGCTTCAAATACCCCTTACAGACCCAAGTCCTGGTTGGTTAGACGACCCCTGCAAACCAGCATCCCATCAGGGCTCCTGTAAGGAGGAGTGTTGTGGGACCCCAATAACTCAGGACCCCGACAGCCATGGGCCCTGTGCTGATGGTGGTGTCCGGGTGCTTCGTGCCCCAAACCGCCACCAGAACAGCCCTGGGGACTTGCCTGGGGCCGAGGAGCACAGAAGGTTTTTTGGGGGATGAAAAGCAGGAGAAAAGGTGATATGGGCCATAGTGCAAATCCAGAGAGTGAGCAAAAAGGCAGGGATGAGGATCAGCACTGGCAGAGCCAGGTAACTGCGGAACAGGGCGAGCGGCCCCAGCAGATGCGCCGCTGCCCCGGGGTGCTGCTGCTCTGCACACGGCTCCCTGCCCCCGGCCCCACCTCGGAAAGAACAGAATTCTGCAGGGAAAGGATCTGGGAAGCCTATTTTAATGTAACAAAGAAAAGAAAACACGACTTTAAAAAAGAAAGAAAACAAGGCGGAAACTCTTTAAAGGTTTGTACGTGAGCATATAGACAAATGCCCAACCGAAAAATAATCCTTGACATACAGTATTTACTACAAGAGATATTACAGTAATATCTCACCACACCTCCTGCTAATGTGTTCTCTGCATGGCATTGTTAACCACTACAATTATAATAAGTTTGCATGTATCAATATCTTGCAGTGCCTGGAGGCACAGCTGTTTTCATTTGTATGTTGAAAGTAGGAGCCATAATGTGGTAGGCGGATAATTCCTCATTTGAATAAGCCATTTCTATTTCACAGTAATGTAAGACAATATAAAAGCCCTTTTACCAAGGTAATATCTTCAGTTTGTAGACAGGAAAATGATATATAACTGTGGAAAGGGTTGAGTATGAAGAAGGATTTTTATTTCTAAAGTAACTTCATTTGTGTTCAAAGAAGGGATTGCCATTTGTGGGGGAAAAAATAAATACTCCTTTTATTTTTAAATATTAGTGCCAATGATACATTTGAAAAATTTAATGAAAAAGCATATTAGTAAAATAAGTCTATGGCAGAACACTACTGACACAGGCTACAGAAATCACATGCAAACCTGAGCTCTTCTGTTTGTACCCTAGGTCAGCCGAAAAGTGACAGCTTGTGACTACAAGTCACCCAGGAGCATCACAATCATTTCAGAATTAATCTAGTATCACCATCTCCCCTAAAAGCTGTTCACATGCTATGTGCTACTAGCAAACATAGCACATGAGTGCACGAGTAGAAATGCTGGAATAGCTCCTATCTGAAGAGGCTGAGATGATTTACTTTCTCTTTACTGCTAATGTTGAAACGTTGGCAATTTAAAGTAATAAATTAAAAAAAAAAAAAACCTCAACCAAAATCCCTGAAGCTTCAGTTATTTTACAATCAGAATTATGATTAGAAAACCAGAACCTCCATGGATTTCCTAAGATATATATAATTACATGACTATATACTTTGGCCTATTTTTCAGTTTTCCTTGTATGCATATTTTAAAACAACATAAATGTTATAAACTCCTGTTGTTGAGGTACTCACACACACTACTGGTATACATAAATTATATATGAACTTTGTGAAGCCCCAATCTAATTCAGCTGTTACTGAAGCATTCTGCAAAGCCTTTCCCGATTTCACTGTAGCAAGAGCGATGCTCCTGTATCCCTTTTTGGTTCCTTTTAATTTAAGAATCAAACATCAAAGAAGTTTGCTCTCTTTCCACGATCTCTTTGAAATCAGCCTTTAATACCAGGCCATAATATTCATACTGTTACACAGAAGTAATACGCAGTCTATTTTAGCCCAGAAGCTTTCATTATCTGTTTTGTAACGAATGTTGCTCACTGTTTTCTTTAATGCATTCCAATTTCTATGCTAAAGAAATTTAAAGTGAATCTTAGAAGATATATAGGAGGTTTTCTTTAATATTCTTATGTTAGAGGGCAACAAGTGTATGAATCAGACCTGAGCATGTTTCTTCTGGCAGAACACAGCCTGTGCCAGAACTGTTGCAACTCTTTGGCTTTGAGAAGTTTAATTTATTTTCTGGAATAATAAACTGCCATTCAATCAACCTTGTGAAACAAAACATAAAACAGGACTGTGCTTAAATCTTGAACAGGAACCAAAAGAGTTTTCCACAAAGGAAACAAAATTAGAAGAGGCATTTTCTATTAAATAACATTAATTATTTTGTTCTTTCGTTCTGTCTGCCTTCAGTATTAATTAGGAGTAACTGACAGTTAATATGCTCCGAGCTCTGCACGGTAAAATTGATTAGTATACTAAGACAAAAAATAAGAATCGTTTTTTGATGAAAAATATCAGGTTTCAGAGCACTGCATGTGGCAGCTGTGAGGAGGGAAAAAGTGTGAAGATATTAACCTATCCCCAACACTGAGCTGGGCATTTGCCCAGTCCTGCTGACAGAACTGTCAATGGAGACGGCTGGCCACTACTTTTTGCTTAAGCACTGCCTTATTTCCTCTTAATTTTTGCTTGATGGTTTGTCCATTTTTACTATAATGCACATGCTCTGCTCAGTAGCTATCGTCTAAATGTCTAAGAAGCTTACATGACTGAAGAAAAATAAGTTTTTACTTATCCCACTTGGCTGCACAGTAGATGTTACACCTTGTGTTATTGATGTCTCTTTTAACTGCAAAACACCCTAGGACCTAAATTCATTTTTTGTGCGAAAAGAAATTTATTACTGCTATTGCTTTTTTTAAAAAAATTATTTTATTTAATATTGTCATATTTATTTACCAGGCTTTACTTCTGAAAATAAAAAGCTCTCCTAAAGTATAAAGTATCAGTTATTAGAAAACTCTCAAACAATAAAATGACAAATCAAAAAATAATAATGCTTTGATTCTTCTTTTTTCTTTTATATTCCAAAGAACTCTATTCATAGCCTAATGAAGGCATTTCCAAATTCAAACGTCTTAGAAATATTTTGGTATTTTGAGTTCTCTCGCATTTTGCAAACAATTCTTTGCCCACTGGTTGTAAACAGCACTAATATAATTCTGCTTTGTGCCTACTAACACAGACTATGAGCCTTATTACCGGGTGGTTAACCATGGCAAATCAATAGGATACAATTGGGTGTGGAATGTCTTTTAAAGTCGAAAAGCCCTTTATTACAAAAAGCTAAGCACGATAAGAAGCTATTGCCCAAAGCAGATTGTATCTTTAATCTGAAATCCCAGTTAGCTGTTGCCGCCAGAGCTGCACTTCCCTGTCTTTTCCCTTGTGGTAAGAGCCGTACTTGAAAATTAAATTTTAAAGATCGCCTAGATACTCCGCTTGGTATATCAATGTCCCTCCTTGCTGAGAGGACAGGGACACAGGCATTTCGGCACGGCGGTGGGTGGACACGGGTGACACGACGTGATCTTACCTTGTTGCAACATGAAGGGCTGCCGGGAGCAGCGAGCTGGTGCGGAGGGAGCGCGGCCAGGAGCCGATGTCAGCGTTGCGCACATGCCTCCCGGTAACATCCCACTGACATTCTACCTGCTCTCTGCACCCCGATTATTTACAAGCTTTCTTCCAGAAAGTCACAACTTTAGGAACGAATAAAACCCACCCCAAATGGAGGACTGGAAGGCGGATCACGTGGCCACCAGGAGCCGGTCCTGTTGCATTACACGCAGCAAGTGTGGATGGCAAACAATATCGGTTGATGTTTATGCCATATGTTCTCGATCTCTTCATGTATCAGCACCAAAATCCTGTTTCTGTACAGTGTAATACCATGGATCCTACTGGGAAGAGGGTCACAGTCTAATTAGGAAAACTGCAGAAAAAACACGGCTCACTAATGAACACTGAGGGAGACTGAATTTTACAAAGCAAGCCCTTGCTCTGGAAGGCAACAAGCATTACCCAGCTGACGTTTTAAGAGTTTTTTAAAACACGCACTCAAATACATCACATTTTATCCCCTGAGCAATTTGTCCATGCTCGGGCTGGCTGCTTCCTAAGGACAGTTGAGGTTTTGAGGAAAGCTGCTGATATTTGTTAGCTTGAGCAGTATTATCGCTCAAAGCAGCTATCTGCCTGCTCGGAAACATTCAGTGAAAGGAAAAGTCATCATCCACTGCCCCAAAAGTGTATGAGCACTGGCCTGTGCCACGGGTTCTGCTGGGACCCCAAAGCAAGAGCAAGAAGTAATGCAGAGCCTGCACACCCGCACGCAGCCTTCAGCAAGTTATCTCAGCAGGCTTCTTCTTATTGCTGATCCACCTTTTCCTTGAAAATCAAAACTTTCCAAGAACAAATTTTGCACTTTCATAAACCCAAATACATTGCGCCTTTCATCTGGGTGGCAAAATCAAGGATCTTTCCCGTATTTAATATTATTAAAAAATTAACATAGACAGAAAACCTTCTATTTTGCTGTCTCTGTTTCTAACTTGACATAGTATATATGTTAATTAAGAAACAAATTCTATTATTAAGACATAAATGAGCTGTTCTCTCATATCCAAAGATCAAAATAAGGCAAATATTCCTATCTTGCCCCAGGGACATGAGCCTCTTCAGCCCATCAGACGATGTTCCTTACAGCAAGAGCTTGTTAAACTTCCTTTTTCCAGCATTAGTCTGGAAACCTTTCGCAATAGCACTGGCACTCTGTATGTGACATGATCCTTCTATGGAAGATGCCATTTCCAAAATTACCTTGCAGTAAGGCAAACCACAAACTAAATCAGCCTGCCAGCACACATCTCTTACCTTTAAAAAAAAAAAAATTATAATCCCGCGATACTTCACACTCAAAGTGGAGACTGGAGGATTTTCCATCCGTACTTTCTAATTTCTTTCTTGTCTTATTTCTTCCATCCTGCACTGTATCAGAGAGCTCTCCCCGCCCCTCAAAAGGAGAAAACTATTGTTCAAGTTTTTGGCTTTTCTCCAAATACAAAACCCCCAATGTTTAAGAGATGGCAAAGACCATGACTGAAAGGGGAAAGGCACCTAACAGGTGGTCCAAGGGAGTTCCTTCACACATACAACTCTCATCAGGAAACAGCGTAAAATTCAGGGGAAGGAGAAGGAATTAGCAAAAGCTACAGGGCTTTTCTACAGCCTGTCACATCTCCCCCCGGCACAGGCGCCCTCGTGTTCTGCTCTGCATCTGCATTGCATTAAACAGGGTGAAGAAACACAAACCAACTTTCACTCGAATCTGAACTCTCCACTCCGTGTCACCCTCAGGACAATGGTGTGAAGCACATATGGCGAGCTCAGCCTGGGAACCGCATGGGGACCTTTCCGGCCAGGAGCAGAGCTAATCCCACCAGTGCCCGCACACGGCTCATGTGACCGAGCGTGCAGGTTCCCCCTGCCCACAGCTGCCGGCCCAGGCACGGGGCTGGACCCCTGGCAGCAGGCGCACGGGCGTTTTAAACTCCGAGTCAGAGCAGGCCGGCCGTGAAGGGAAGCAAGGAGAGCAACACGGGCGGTCTGATTTCAGAAAACACTGCCTAACACACAGGCTGCATGGCTGCTGGTCTCTCCAAAGAGGGGAAAAATTCACTCCGTTGTATTGTTTTCCCCAACCTGCATTTTCATCTGTCGTCAGATATTTGAGTTTCCCTTCACACCCAGGGAAAGAACGTGCCCCAAAACCGCGGCGTTCCAGGCAGTCTGGCAAGTCTCATCCCTGTGGCATGTCCTCACCTCATCTATCTGCTGTGCTAGGAGGAAAGAAGAAAGAGAAAGAAACTAGCAGCTAGTCCTTTCCCTACTTCCCCACACAGAAAGACCTGTCATTCAGAATAAATCAGTTAACAGTCATGATTATGTGTCTTTTTAGCTTATTTTTTTTTTCTGCAACCTTAAAAGTGACCAAAAGGGATCAAAAATAAACATTAATTTTGAAAGTGGATGCACTTCAGAGAAAGACTGTGAAGTCTCTTAGTGGTTCAATTTCAGCTGGGAGCATCTTCATTGTTTTCAGCTAGTCTCAATACCCACCTTTTTGGCACGTACAAGGTCTCCTGACTGCCTGATGCCCTCTGCATGATGTTCTCAGAGGCTGGTGAGATGAGAAAGGCTCACTGGCAGTCTTTAAATATTAGTGGGAGTAAGAAAAAAGCCATTCAGACCACTTGGATCAAAAAATGAAAAAGCATAGATGAAGTAATGCAGCTGGGAACAGATTTTAGCTGAGCAGTTGGCACACAAGGAGAGATATCAAGTAAAAGGCAAGAATATATTTGATGAGGAGCTGTGATGCAGCTTTTCAGGAAATTCTGCTCTCTAATACTCTAATTTGGGATTGTTTAGGCTTGACTTTGTAATTTAGCAGTCAATCTTCTAATATAAATCACCTAAGCACAATTTCTGGGCTCTGATGTCTCTTCACATGTTTAAAAATCTCTTTTTATTGCAGGGAGCACAAAAAAAAATTTAGATTCTGCCCCTATCTCCAGAATTTCTGGATCACAGTATTACTGTTACAAAAAACATCAGTACGTCATCTGGAAAACATCCTGAGAAGTCAGATGCATCAATGCAAGCCAAGCAGGAATGTGACGGATCAATTTGAATATTTAAACAGCAGAATTTAGAAAAAGAATTGGACCAAGATCTCCAGATGTGGGACCATCCCCACTCAGAGATTACTGAATAAAGAACACATCCTGATATTTGGATGGAATATGAGCCTAAAAGTCTCTTGGCATAAACCACCTTCTACAGGGTGGGGTTTGGGAGAAGCTTATCTCTGTATTCCACAAAAATGAGCTTTTGAGTCATGCTCCTATAATACCCAAGAAATTATATGCTGGCAGACAGAATTGTGGTTGGATCTGCTGTAAGAATTCCCATATTTCTATAACAATCAAATAATTGTGCAAATCTGGTGCATTTGAAATAAGTTTTTTTTTTAAATGGAGTGCATTTCATCCATCTCAACCTCTTCAATGTAATGCAGAGCAAAACAGAGATTATCCTCTTCACCCAAGAAAAAACTTTAAAAGCTGTCTTCACAGTGCATGCAGAAAATTCACGTGTATTTTTTCTGCTTTTACTCACAGCCAGTCAGTCCTCCTAAGCTCCCATCCTGCTCCATATAGCAGTACTCAAACAAATTATTTTAAAAAAGGAAGTTACAATTCTTTTTGTAGCCAGCATTACAGCCTGATTTGACCAGGACAGAAAACCACCTTCCTTACTGGGACTAAAATCAGATAACTTCATCTAGAACTTCTTTATGATAGACAGGAAAAATGAGCATATGTCTTGAATGTCTATATCGAAACTAAGAAGTTGAAGATCAGAAATATTCCACACAACTGTGATTCCAAAATGTTGGGGTATCTGGACACTGACGTTTTTGAACAACCAGTAGCAAGACCATTCAAACTTCATAAATAGCCTTTAATATGACATCAAGAAACAATAACAGACCTTAATGTAGCCTTCTAGGATTATAAGTGCAATTACTGTTAGATACTAAAACAGGCCCATATCAATATTTCTAAATTTCTTTTTTAGATGCTCAAGTGCCTGTAGAAATTGAGGCTTCCAAGATTGGCATCATCAAATCTAACTGCCAATATATACTACAGAAATCACCGTGTAGTGCTGCTGCCAGGGTCCAGGAAAATCCTGGTCCCAGGTATCAGGGGGTATAAGTTGTAAAACCTGGATTTGGGATGATAAAGGATCACGGGTCACGCAGTATGAAATCTCTGTGTTACACTCGACTGTTTAGTGATCCTTTCTAGACAAGAAAACCTCTACCAAGCTGAGCTTTGCTTGTATGTCCACCATTCATGCTTCTTCTGCAGCTGGTTCAAGGACTGTGCTAATCAAATACCTAACATAAGTATTTTTGCAGGACATAAAATACAATTTAGCAGAGAAAATAGTTATACTTTAAGCAGGGCCAATAAATCCCCAGTCACCCATATGTGTAACATAGGCTGAAGCCTTCTCACTGCAGAGAAACGCTGGCATTCCTGCACTACTGCTGGCTGCTTCCCTCTAAGGGCAGAGCACAATTACCTGCTTTAATGATGTTTTTCCTACTTTTCTGTTATTCCTACTAGGTTTTGTATTGTAGTCCACAGTGAATGCAGTGGTTTGTTATCACAGAGGGAAATAGTTTGGAGGATGGGACAGCAGGTGAAGAAGCGTTCAGTGCTCGACTCCGTTATAAAGAGATCCTGAGCTGTTTCCATAGGGACATTGGTTTTCAGTTACTTAATTGGATTACCTAAAATCCTCCTGCACAACAGATCAGCCTCGAGGTCTCTTGTCAGATTTAGTGAGCCTTCAGTCAGGTTTTCTAGCAATGATCCAGCCTGCGGTCTCTGTGTTGGTAATGCTTTCAGACACTTTCACCCTCTGACTTGTCTACTGAAAGCAAAGCCTTTGTCCATCACTGGAGCTTCAAAGAGAATAATACACACAATAAGCTTGGCTGACCACTCCAGCAGTATCATACAGATAACTCAGAGGGCTACCTAGATGTCATTGATGAAAACTCAGTAACAAATAATTTAGTTGAGTTTTGTCCCATTTGGCCATGCATTTGGAAGAAGGCATAGTCAGCTAAGCTTTCACCAATACAGGATGATGTTTTCTGCAAGACATTTTCTTCTGCAACAGAGCAGAAGGTCCAGCTCAGTTATCGTCACCTAATAAAATGCACTGATGTTGTAGAAATTAGAACTATTGCAGAACTGATGTTAATTTGCAGCACAGGAAAGATTAATTAATTTTCTCCTCTAGGAATGAGTGTGGCTCCGTACATGGAGCTAGAGAGCCCAGCTCTTCAGCAGCTCTGTCAGGAGCACGCAGAGGTACGCAAAAAAGCTCTTTCCCTGTCTTATATGTCGGCCCTGAGGGGTGTGATGGAGACAGCCAGTCCCAAGTGCCCTCTGCCACGCTGCATGTGAGCATCACACTCTGCTGCCCCTTCACATGCCTGCCTGGATTAGCCAGTGTCAACAAGATAGTTACACCCTTCCCTATATGGGCACATGTGGGGCATCCAACTCCATGTGCACCACGGGGGAGGGGCTGCAGGGAGAGGACAGACAAAACACAGGCTTGAAGCCTTAGGAGGCAATGCCAATCTACTCCTGACTCTTGAAACAGGATCAGAGACCCTGGGAACAGAGCCCTGGAGCGGAGTTGAACACACTGAGCAGATTTTGTCCTGAATACGAGTCACCTGATGGCAAGCTATAAGACAAGCCAGCATTTTGGTGCTGCCAGCCTTTTGGTTCCTCATCTCTCACTCTATCCAGGTTTTGCACAGCTGGTGTGGTGAGTACAGCAGCCTTTGAGCATCTGGAAGCGATGCTCAGGGGGAAAGGCTCAAAGATCTCCCCAGTCTGGAGTATTTCCAGGCAGGGTGCATTTATCACCAGTGCTGCAAAGGCAGGAGGGAACAAACCCAGATTGTGCTGGGTGCTCTCCCTGCCCGTCGCATGCTGTGTTTGCTCAGGAGAAGGTTCTTGACCCAGAGCATGAGCAAGGACATGTCCAATGGTCCTTTTGGCCTCCTGGTTTCCAAGAAGGGAAGGACAAACAACACTAGGTCTATAAACAGATCATGGAAAGGAGACACATGTTTAAAATTAAGCTAAAGGTTGGCTTGAAGCTGCCCTAAGGTGGTAAGTCTGGGGGTCAAGCAGAAAATGAAATTGTCAGCAAGGACACGAAGAGGGTGGTTGGTTAGAGTGTATGTTCTTCCATCTGAGGCATATACCTTAAGTAAAAAAAGATACTGAAGTATTTTCACATAAATCAGCTGAATGCGAATGTGAAATATTGCCTGAAAATCACAGGAATTAGCCTGAGATTTAATATCAATACTAACACCTAGGATGAGCCATTTTAATAACATCTCCACTCTGCTTCTACCCAGGAAAACATGCTGATGCAGGCTGGGAAATCTGAGGAGCAGCTCATGTGATGCAGACTCCTGACATTCCCCCAGACATGACTAAGCTTAAACAAGTGGCATTATCTGGTGCATTTGAAAGCAAGAAGTGAACAACATGATCATGGGGTTTTTTTTTGGTACCTCTCAAAATGTTTCTGCTCAGGATCAGGATGGGGTTTGTGAAGTGAAGGACATTATGAACAAATTAAAATTCGCTTGCAGATTTCATAGTCTTTCCAGCCTTGAACTTAGAAGACAGTGCTGAGAGCTAACAGCATGAATGTATAAAGCAGTAATTCTGTGAAAATGCCTATAATGGGACTGACACCATACCCCATGACAAAAATAACTACAATTCCTATCACAGAAAACACAGGCTTAGCTAGAAATAGAGCATTAAAGCAAGCACTCTCAGTCAGCTGTGCAAGCTTTACATCATCGCAAATACATTGGTATTTTAAGTCTGCTACCTCCAAATGTAGAATTAAATAGTAGGTCACCAAAAATTCTATTTGTCAATCAGGAAGCTGAACACATAAGTGAGCTTTGTATTAACCAAAAAATTGAATGAAATGAAGATGAAAATGAAGGTATGATGTGCATCCCAGGTGCTATTACCCTGGTGTGTGTGCTCAGCTCAGGAACACCAAGCTCAAACAGCACCTAAGCCCCTGTGCAGGCACACCCTAAGCCCCACACCGACCAGAACTCCTGCACTGCAGTTTCCCTTATCCTTAGCATGGGATTAATTTTATTCTACATTCATAAGTGCTTCTAAAAAAAAAAAAAATCTCAATATTACAAATGAAGACTTCTGCTTTTGAAGAAAGTAGACGAAAGAGATTATACTTAATTTTAAGAGATTTTCAAAACATGTGTGGCATGGAGTTAAACATAGCCTCTTCAAATACAAACCAATGTATTTTTTCCATCTTAACAAACTTGTCATTTCTCCTCTTTCCTACCCAGACTTTAGCTCAGCAACTATTGGAGGTGCTCACTGGCTGATACTGCCACCCAATGGCTCTTCAGTCATTCACAGATTACAAAATAAAAAAAATAAAATCAAGGCAGATGTAATGCAGAACCAGTTCTGCTTCTGCTATGGGAACAGAAAGTGCCTTCATAGTAGGACATTTCCACTAAAGAGTTCTTCTGAAAAATGATCATATAAAATACATATCAAAAATACTCCTTTGAGAACGGTGGAAATGGAGTTAATTCTCAGAATTTCAGCTGAATAGTCTTAATACCATCTCCAGCAATAAACATGAGTGAGTTATTCAGCTGACATGGACACCAGCTTCCATACCCAGTCCTCAGCCAGGCACTTCTGAAGATGTTCCCTCACTGCAGGCTGTGTTTACAGCCTCTTTCTCCTTCTCCTTTCTGGCTTTCTAGCTCTGGCTACACTTTAGCCCTTCCTGACATAAAGCAAATCTGAGCAGCCCTCAAGACTTTTAAATTCAGGGCATGGAGAGGGATCCAAAAAATTGTCTTGTGGTCTCTGAATATGTATGCACATATGTAGAGAAAGGAAAAGGGTCTTCAAGAAGAGACACAAAATTAAAGATTGAGGAGAAATAGAAAACTCTGTGTCAATTCCTGCAGTCAGCTCTGTGAGACATTTCTTTGCCCACAGGTGGAGGAGACCCCATGGTGGAGAAAGCAATATGCAGCTTCCTGTGAGGAAGAAGATGAGGGTTTACACCTTGACTTTGCATTTGAAGTACGGGAGGGGGGGGTCCCCCTCTCCCATCCCAAGNNGGGGGGTGGGGGGGGGGGGGGGGGGTGGGTGTCCCCTTCTCCCATCCTCCCATCCCAAGTGGTCCTGAAAATGTCCCCCCATCCCAGGTTGTGAGAGCCTGACTGTGTTTGTTGGCACCATTTCCCTCACAGCCAGGGGTCAGGTGGCTGCACCACAGCCCCAGCCTGGGCAACTCTCTGACAAAGACCAGCCTTGAACCACTCCTGACTCACAGCCACCACCAACACCCAGCAGCCACACAACACAGAGGCATGGAGAAGTCTTCAGGAAGCAGGACTGCAACAAGAAAAACAAGTGATTGTGTTTTTCCCTGAAAGGCTATGAAGTGTTACATGCAGCAGAAATATTATTCTGCACTATTATATGTGCTACAAGGTCCCAACAATTTTACTTTAATGCAATAATTTGATTCACAAAGCAATGTCTAGTAACCAGTACCTTTTTTTTGTCATTTTCTTGTTAACAAACAATACTGATCCTGCTTTATTTTCTGCAGTTGTGATGACAAGCATCTCCATGTGTATTTGCTGTGTCATAAGCACTAGTAAAATAATTCCCTTCCATATATCAGCAAATTTTTTCCCACACAAAAATTATAAGTACTAAAAAAAAATTTCCTTTTGGGAAAAAAAAATTAAGTACTTTGTTCTGGACTCACAGCAGTTTAAGACACCCACAGGGAATGCACTGAAGTAACAGAGGGGCTACAGCTGGTCTTCCTGCTGTGTGTGCGTGCAGGGCATCCTTCTTCCCAAAGTGGTACTCGGTGAGTGAAGGTGGAATAACCACTAGATGGGGATGTCTGGCTTCAGAAGATTAGAGAGCCAAGAGTTAAAAACAGAGTAACAAACTCAGCAAGAAAGCTTTTTCAGAGTATTTTTTTTCAGAGTATTTTCCTTTCAATGGAAAGGAAAAAAAAAAGAAAAAAAAAAAGAAAAATTGGAATAGAGAACACATGCACTTGCCTTTTCCATGTCTTTCACTGGACTGAGTGAATGACCATGAATTCATTCACATTGTGCAAGGGATAAACAGTACAAGAAAACACAGGTAGAAAACAGTGTGAGATCAATGTGTATATTTCCAAACTGACCTGAAAATAGTTTCAACAACTATCCAGGCAAGAGTAAACTGCTGATGTATCTCCCTGACCTTCTAGCAGGTTGTCCCACTTCTGACCATCTCTTCTCTGGTAAGGGATCCTTTGCAGTTCCACCTGCTTGTCCTTTTTTCCACCCTGGTATCCACATGGATATTCTGCTCTTCCCTCCAGCATCTGGTGGCCAAATCCTGCCTCTCCACAATCCATGTCTTTTTATCAGGCTACAGCTAGAACTTCAATATGCATCTCCTGACTAAATTAATGGGACCCACACCTTCATAAGATGTGCATGGCCTTCATCCCTTCCACCATGACAGAGCTCTTCAAGTGGCTCTGTAGGTCCCAGGGCTTGAAGCTTCTCTTGTAAGTCCTCACCCTTGAACTTTTCACAGCATTTCACAGCAATGTTTTTTCTTTACCATTTTATCAGCTTTGAGGCCCGCTTGCTCATTTGTCCCTCTTTCTCCCTGTGACTGCAATGCCTTCTGCACTAAAATCCAAGGTCCTTTTCCCCCCATCTTCAAATCCTCTCTTCCAATATTACCCTCCTCCCCAGCCAGTGGCTAAATAATCGCAGAGCAGCAGAGCAGTGGGGGAATTACTCAGAGATGCTGAAATATTTCATACATCACTTGAAAATTCCAGTATATGTCAAGACAAGGCACTCTGAAGTCAGATTCCTTTACAGAAGACACCCCTTAGGAAGAAGAGCCCTCTTAGGAATACAGACACATTTGGGGATATTCCAAATAAACCGGATCTTCCTTTTTCCAAAGGTGAAAACTACTTACTCAAATAAAAGATTTCTAACTGATATTTGTTCATATTTAAAAAAACACATGAAACCTTTTAAACAATTGTCTTTTCATCAATTGCTTTTTCTTGTCTCAAGGTAAAAGGTTACAAACAAAACACCACTGTTTGATGCTTTGAAAGTAGCTGGTCATCTCCTTTTAAAACACTGTTGTGTAAGAGTGAAAAATGGCACAAAACTAAAAAAAAATATTTAAAAATTTTCCTTCAACCTAAGGTACAAAACCTTGGATTTATTTTTAAAACTGTGTTTCAGAGATGACTGATTAGATGATTTCTAGTCAGGCTTTCAAACACTTGAGTAAACAAACAAAAGAAATAGCCAATGTAGTAAACAAACAAAAGAAATAGCCAATATCCTGTATGCTTTGTCACAGCTTTCAACAACTGGAAAGTAAAGGTTAATACAAAAATCACTGCAGGCTGTATTTGTGACTACCATTCTTTTCACCCAAAGATAAAATATTTATTGATCTCAGCAGTACAGACTCAGCCTCCTCTGGGCATTTGCTGTAACACCTTTGAGATCTGAAAAGATGCTGTTAATGGTCACATGGGAGCCTCAGTGCATTTACAGTGCAATTCTGTCATGCCATAGTGACAGAATTAGTGACAGAATTAAGTTTTTCAATGTAATGCTAAAACTTCTGTACCTTTTCACTGGTAAACATTCAGTCAGACTCTTTCTAGACTTTGACATGCTCTGTATCTCACTGTAAAGGAGCATTTTGTCATTTACAAGACAGCATTCCCCATGCTCTGGTCCTGCTCAGGGCTCTGTGCAGCCAATTAGGCTGTGGAATTCCCTCCCATCAAGCATGAAGAGAGTAATTCATTGCATTATGCTTGAGCATACCAGTATCTGGGTGGGCACTCCTATTTATTAAAAGAATAACTGTATGTGTGCATCAGAAAAGACTTTAACTACAGCTCCATGAAAGATCCTGTGCAGAGATCTCTTGAGGAGCTGCAGACAATACTCCCAAAAGGAAACCTGATTCTATCCTCGGAATTACAACATCATCCACTACAGCAAGGAGGCATAAAACAGCTCATTAGCAGCCCTATCAAGTGACAGACCTAAAGCCAGCTCCAAAGTCATCCACACCTGTCTGCCTATAGTGACTGCCAGAAAGCCAAATTCCTTTGGGATTAGAATCCTTGTCCCTTTTCTACATCTGGATCTTACAACCCCAATTTGCTCCAGGGAATCACAGGTTTTAGAGCAGCATGGTGCACAGCAAGGGTGAAAAGATAAGCAGATGCTGTAGATCTCTCCTCACAAATGACCAAATTCCACACTGCTTTATTTTATAAAACCAAAATGCCACTAAAAATACCCATCAATTTTAAATAGTACTGTTTGAAGTAGCACAATATTAATTGCCCAGCAAAAAATACACACTTCTAGTACACCTGGTTCATTTATGGTTATAAATTAAAATGCACAAGCCCTACCATGATCTTAGGATCTCATTTGTAGTAGGCCCCCTGAGGTGTTCTTTTGGTGGAGTAAGAGCAAACAGTATTAATAATATACCAGTTATTGTGCAGTTTCACACTAAGCTCCAATACCACAGTGAAAAGCCTTAATTATGATAAAGCTGGGCAGAACACTTAAAAGCAAACCAGAAAAATCTATTTTTCCATGATATGATTCACAATGAACTGAATGTGTCATCAGTCTCCCAGGATGTTTTCTGTAATCAGTGGGATTTTTTTAACATGCTTTACATACAGGCCTCAGCAGTGATCTATCAAGAAATTTGATAGTAAGTTCAGAGAAATTAAACTAGCAACTGGCATGCACATGTATATGTCAGAGACTCAGTAACAGGACTACAAAGATCACATCCACATCATTCAACTCTCTATAGGAAGATGGGGACAGCCTCAATTAGATCAGACAGTTTTATCCTTCCGGAAATCTTCCCTAATTGTAGCAAACTGCCAGCAAAGTTATGATGAATGGATAATACAACACAGTAGAAAGGGCAAGAGGAGAGAGATGTAATTTTTTTTTCAGACATTTTAATAAGGAATTTCAGATCATTGTAATGATGTCTTGGAAGTGTGAAAAAGGACTCCTCACTAACGCCAGCCTTGTTTGTTTTCCTTCCTGGTATAATTAGCATTATTACTATCAGAATTAACTGCACTGCTGCAGGGAAGGACATCAAGCTAGATGCAATAGAGCTGTGATCGTGCATAGCTGTAATAAGACCAGCACCACCAATCCTATACAATGGAAGAAAATTATACAGCAGAAAACTAAAACTCCTCACACTGCCAAAACACTACAAGGTACCACACCGAGGTACAGCATATTTGCAATCCCAAGTGTGAGAATTTTTCAGAAAAAATTACAGTCTTGCAAGAAGTAAAAGGTAGAAGATGCCTTTTGAATATTTCCTTAAATTATTCCTTCCACTGCAGGAGTATAAACCTACGTGTTTGGAGTTTTTTTCCTACATATTAAACTCAGTTTTAAGTTTTCACCCAAATAACATTGAATCTAAATAGGTGAAGACATGAAAAGAAGGCCTGGGGCTTTTCTGCTTGGGTGAGAAACAGATTTAACAACAGCCGGAGTTCCTTGATCAGTTCACTACAGCTTTCTGATTGTCTAGAACTGCCTAAAATTGCAATTCTAATTGTAGGCTTAATTAATTCCTAAAAAGAAATGCCTGGTTTTGATGTAAGGAAAAGATACACTGGAGGACCATTTAACCTCTCTCTTAGCTTACAAAGTCTAGCAAAAGTTTGAATCACAATAATGATCCTGAAAGGAAAGTCTGAATGGCAGCATCCACATCTAAACACCCACTTGCTTCCCTCCACTGCCAAGCTGGTATAGATTCACAGCCAGCACAAACACCTAACCAGCACCTTCCAAATTTTGGAACAAGCCTGCATGAACAGGAGGCAGGGCAGAGCCAGAAGCAGGTTTAAGGAGGCAGAGAGCTGGCCTGAGAGTGGCACAGGAATTCAGTTATCTGAAGGGCTGCATTCCCGGCCCTACAGAAGGGACCTACAGCCCCAGCTGCAGGATGCAAGTGCTCAGAAACCCGTTCTGTTATGTTCTAAGTAGAGATTCACACTGGAGTAAAAAATCACATATCATGGCAAAAAGTTTGTGAGAGAAGCTCAAAAGTTCCTTATTACAGGTGGAACAAGAATCTACTTACTAGGTTTCCCCTCCCTGCCAGAGCATTGAGACACTTCAACTATTTCTCACTCAGCATTTTGCCTTTTACCTTAACAAAACATGCAGAAATTTTAAGGAATTTGACCACCCTACCCATGGTTTAAAAAATCTCTATCTCTGGTTAAGAGTCTATTTAGTACAAATGTGCTAAGAGGTATCACCTTCAGTAGGGTTTTTAAGAATAAGTACCTACCTTCTGAAGATATAATAAGTCAGATCCATTGGAAACAGCTGCAGGTTCTTCTAACACTTGAAGGGCACCTTTAAAGAAACCCCTGGAATCTGTAGCTGTAAAGCCTGGTGGGAGAGCCCAGGGTTGTGCCTGGCCACTTGGTCACACACACAGTCTGAAAGCTGATGCACTGGATTCTACTCTGCACCATCACCCCAGCCTTGCTCAGGCAGAACTTCAGACCCCACAGTCTGTTTGGGATAATGCCTTAAATCCTAACCCATGTCCCCCTTCCAAAAAAAATGTACACTAACCCAATTCCTTTTGTTTTATCTGTTACGCATAATCAGTGTTCAACTGCACAGTAGATGGCAGTAAATCTTCACTTGCCATGTTAGAAACCCTCCTGCCTCCCTTAAGAATTCAAACAATTTGTGAATACATTTAAGGCATTTTTCAACATACTGTAGAAGTAAACTCACACTCAGCTACACGACTTCAGCTTTCTCACCAACCTTTTCCCTAGATGTAAACACACTGTTATTTCATGCATGGTTCATTCTCAAGAGTTCTTTTATTTTGGAAAAGCAATGGGATGCACACGCAGTTTAGTGTTCTCAGATGAAGACTGGCTTATTTTGGTGTAAAGTAATCCAAAAACTTATGAAACGTTAAACAGAGGATTCTTAACCACAGCTGTAAATGTGTTGACACACAGAGAGTGAGGAGGGGAAAAAACATACTCGGTGTTGCTGACAATATGTCAAACAGCATTACCAGAAAGAGACAAGCTGCAGCATGTGATTTGGATGACACTTTGGGACACAGAAATACATCTTGATTTAGATTTTCTGCCACAGAAGAGCATCTTCTTCCTGCCAAGCCTCTGCAAAGCTCTGAATCTCCCTTAAGTTCTCTAATGTTCATCGTTTAACCTCTTCTATCAAAGATTCCATTTCAGGTTTTAAAACACTCCATGTCCCAGTTCACAAATAATAAATAATTTTACAACTACAGATATGTCTGAGTAATTTATAGGTCACATAAAGCCATAAAAATTGAGCCAAGAAATTATTTTCAAAGAGGGTTTTACCCAGAACATCAATTGGTAGAGGTACCTCCAGTTCCCTGCCTTGGTTCTTGGGTCATCATCAAGTAAATGAAGATTTGCTAGATAAGCATTTTGATCAAGTTCACTGCCAGTTAAGTGTCATTTTTGCAGTGAAATTGTAAAATTCCTGCCCCCCGTCCCCCTCCCCCACAGTGAGGAAGGCAGCCCTTGAAGTGCCTTCTCTTCCAGTGTACAAATTCAGCTCATCTCCAAAAAATATTGTCTTGCTGTATTTCAGAGACTTCCATAAAAATCAGTGAGAAGCCATAAAACAATCTCTCTTTACAAATTAATGATGATACTAATTCAACCAAATTAATGTTGTACTAACTTGTAACAGCACACAGAAATCTGGTTTATATCACATCTTTCTGACTGACTGCATTCCAAAATAATTTTGGTGCCAGCTCTCACATTCCCAAAAGTGTTTTAAAAAACCACCTTGCAACCATCTGTAGAGGTCTCTTAGCTTGCATCCAGCAATTGAACACTGACTCTCTGGGAATTCTGGGCTAGCATTCAAGATCAGTACCCTGGCATCTGCACAGGGCAGTGCAGAAGTGTGAAATCTTTGGGACCCAAAACTCCACCAGAAATGTCTTCTGATCACGCTTCATTTGTATGAAAGTCAGTCAAAGCGCTCCTGCCCTTCTGTTTCTCATGAGCAGCAGCTGAATTGCCTGCACAAAGCAATTTGCCTGCTGCACTAAAGCAATTGCCTCTGCATTGCTCCAGTGTGCTGGGGCAGCAAGGACAGAGATTTATGCCAGGAATCACAAACAATACTGCCCTTGTACCCTCTCTGTTCCAGCGTGGGACTTCCTTGCAGGGAGTGGGGAGTGCTTACCAACAATACAACTTTTCTTCAGCAGAATAATGTTGTAGATTCATTTCTCTTGTAATTTTGAAGTACTCTGTACACAAATTTGATCTTTTCTACTTTTTAAAAGACACAATCAGAGAGGCCTAGCAGCCATTTACTGCAGAAACAGAAGGCAAAGAGAAAGCTGCCTACGAACACCAGTCACCACATAGATGAGCTGGATGTAATGCTTGAACCCAAGAAAAAAATTAAGAGGAATTTTTCCTTTAGATGTTCACAGCATTGTTAGAAGAAGAAAGAGGAAGAACCTGCTTTAAATCAACCAATTTAGTGGGGTATGCAAAAAATCTCAATAGTTTCAAGAAGCCCAGTAAGAACATGGAGGTTGTACCTGTGATAGGTCTCAAAGCTCCGAATTAAAATTTACTTCTTTGCTCTATCAACAGCAAATGCTTCATCTCCCAGTCCCAGGGCAAAGCCCTCTGGCTTCACACTATTTCACAACATCTACATTCTCAGCAAAAGCTCAGGATCCTCTACATCACCAGAGCAATTTCAGCCCAATGCTCTCATTCAGCTCAATGTAACTTGATTTAGGTGAAGCACAGAGGAACCTTATCAATTGTAATCTGATGTTTCACAGCTTGTGAACATCTCCCTTCTCAAATGCTGAACTGGACACCTAATAGGGCCACTTAAGATTTCCTTGTCACATTTTTATAAAATCCCCTCACAAGATAATCTGGTATCTTCAAAGTGACATTATAACCCATGACAAGGGCTGATAACTTGTTGAAGAAAAGGCTCTAATATACTATAATATAAAAGGAAAAAAAATTAAATCATGTCACTCTTTTCTTACCCACTAATACTTCCAGGCCACTGAAGCATATTCAGTGGGTTATTGATAGATTTATGGTAGTGGAATAAATCAATTAACCATTTCTATTGCTTCCAGTATAAGCAATACTGGAATTCTTTGGTCAGTTTAGGCCCCAGACACGACACATCAATGAAGTTCTGCAGTATGGAATTACATTTATACATTTACTGCAAAGAAGCATTTGCTTCACTCTCACCAAGGATGAAATGTTCAGGAAAAGAAAGCTAAAATCCTTGTGGTGACATGGACACACTCACTTAGGAGAAGATAATCTTTCAGTATGAACAAAATGAGCTAGACAAACCTCTCTTCACACTCCAGTAAGACACAACAGCTGAGTCATATGCATTATTTACAGGGTGTCCACTGGACAAGTGGACAATGCCCCTACAGAGCCTAAATACCTTCGGCTGAGAGAGAACTACAGACAATCCTCTGATACTGCCACAGTGAACACACAGGATCCAGACACTCACAGACTTGTGACCTTTAGCACAGCCCATCACAGGCTGCTCACCAGCATGTGGACAACCCTGTTTATGGCATCATCAAACCACTCCCCTGTCTGAGAGCTTGGAGACCAGCACACCTGAACCATCAAATATCTCAGCATTCCTCACATGGTGCTCATTTTGCTCTAACAAGACGGACAAATCAGGGTTATCCTCAACCTGCCTTGGTTTTAGTTCTGACACAGGTATGGGTATAACACAGAAGGAAAAGATGCCGTGGTATGAGGAGCCAGTACTCACAGCTGACTACTGGTGATCAGATTATTTCCACGACACAAATAGGAACAAAAAAGGGATTTTAGCAAAAATGTTTGCTCAGGAGCCAAAAATCAAAATAGAGGAGGGAGCAAAGCAGTTGGGAATGATGAGAGATTTCACTTTTCACCACTTCTCCCTTTTTAATCCTTTTATTGCCTCCCTACTAGATAAATGCAAATTGAGTTCCTGTCTTTGTCTGAAAACTGTTTTTTCAGTCTTCCCCTTTTGCAAATTTTCGTTCAATCCTGACACTGACCCGTCTGCCTTTTCCACTCCTCTTATCACAGATTTGCAAAGTTCAAGTCTGGACATGCCAGGGGCTCACCCCCCATTACCCTGCATGCCACAGCCTGGGAGGCTTCACCTGGTTAACCCAGTAACATGTATTTGTGTATTTGTGTGGAAAGCAAGGCTTTCTGCAAAACACCACTGGTTTGATCTAATACCCCTTACTATTGGAATTTTATTTCTACTTAAATATCCTTTTCTGAACTTACTCCTTTGGATTTGGCTTTAGAGCATATTGTGTTAACAAGGGCCCAGCTTGCTGCACAAACTGAGGTTTCAATCTTATTTTTATTCAAAACTGCAGCAATTTTTATGCTTCTAGTGAATAGCATCTGGGTTTACTCCAAACTGTTGGTGGAATTGCTGAATAAGACTGTTTCCAAGTCTCTATGAAAAGATCCCTATTTGAAGGAAATTCACTGCTGCCAATGCTTCTCAGACTTTTCAAAGTTTGGGGCTTTTAATACAGTAAGAAGTTGCTGCACAGAAAAATGTGGTTCTTCCCTAAAAATAAAAGGCCTGGGAGATATAAAGCAAAATACATGGCAAAACATGAAATCTCATTATCTATACACAAACCTTTATCAAACAAAACTAAAAATCTTTGGGGGAAAAGAATCAGCCAACTCCTTTTAAGAGATTACACTGACTGAAACAACTATACTTCCACCTTCTTCGATCTTTATCAATTGTATTCACCTTAAAAATTCCTGTGATATGGTTCCTTGCTTGTATCAGACTAACCACACTACAGCTACACAGACCATTCCAGTCATCATTTTCCAATGCTTATCCCTTTTTCCTCAGTTTGAGTTTATTGCCACATTCCATGATTTTTAAATTAGATTCTCAGGGCAAAAATGTCTGGGAATTTCTGGCTCAAACTCTTCAGATTCTTTGGTGCAGGTAACCAGATAGGTTGATTTTTAGTGCAGTTCTACTAGGAAAAACATTACCATATTCTCATTAAATATTGACTTCAGTGTACTGTATCCTTCTGATTCAATACACCAAGGTTACCCTGCTCTTTTCCTAAGAGAAATGAAGTATTTATTGGGAAGCAAGATATTTATTGAACAGTTCTGCTTTTTTTGCATGAATTCTAGCTCCTTTCCAGTATTTATCTGGTACTGTGTCTCAGTCCTTTCTAGTGTCATTCTCCTGCAACATCTAAATTCTTCCATCAGCCATAGATTTTATTTTAAACTTCCCAAAGAGAACACTCCTGTTGATTTTTCCATTATTGAGTGGGAAGAGTGCAGTAAATATTCTGCAAGGTTTCTTTACAAAATCCCAATTTAATTTATTCACTTCTAATTTTTTCTTCTCAATTTGTTCAGAAGATCTTTCCCCAGAGTGATGAAATTCAGCATTTCTGAAATGCCACATCAGCATGTTAGCCATCCAAACCAGCCTATGCCTCTTCTTTGGGAAGTAGGTCAGGCTCACTGGTCCCTAGGCAACCACCAACTCTCACTCTCTTGATCAATTCATTTGCATCCCTGTTCATGATGTCTGAAATGGGCTCAGCTGCAATTGTGTGCTATGGTTTTTGCATTAGAAGGTTATTATCTGTTTTTAGCAATGATAAGTGAGTTATTATTGGCTGCATCAGATCTCTGGCACATTGAATGGCCCATTTTTAAATATTCTATATCTGCTTTTCTTCTCCTCCCACATACTGCCATACAACAGACTAGCTCCCATTGGTCACTGGCTTTATTTAATGGATTCTTTTCCAGACCTTGATTATCAAACTAATCCTTATGCAGTCAAAACTGAGTGGATGTGAGTCTAAGAGTTACTCATCAATTCTTTAATACTATAACATCCAGCTTCTTTTTTTTTTTTTTT
>VYXF01008677.1:342719-361845 GCA_013397295.1 Polioptila caerulea
GGTGCTAATCCTTTCCAAGAGTCTGAATCTGGAGGAGCACATGAGCAAAAAGGGAAGTCACAGAGCACACCCCCAGCAAACTGCATGGCACTACAGACACGCACTACCAGGGATCCTTTCATCTTTGAAAGGATGAGAAGTGAACAGGCACCAGGCAGCAAGGCAGGGACCAGAAGGCACAATGACAGAGCTCTGCAAACCCGCTTCCACTGGGGCTGGAGAGATCCCTTGCAGGAGCTGCATCGAGTGCTCAAAGCTGCTGTTCAGCCACAGTAGCCTGACCTGGCACTGGTTCAGCCACTGAAGTACCCCGTGAGTTTTATGACCCTCATCACACAAATAGCTCCCTGAGGGTTTAGCAATACACAATTCTTAAAATCACTGAGAACATCAGTTCCCTCCTGCTGGTCTCCCACAGCCCATCAGAGCTATGTGAGCAACTTCTCTCTCAGTAATTTTGTGTTAGGGGATCAATCTGTTCACTGCAAGCTGAGCTCAGTTTGTACATTTGACTTAGCAATACCACCCAATGCAGTAAATTAAATGTTAATTCAATGCCTTTATATCTGCTTCTTGTAATGTCAGACATGCTTTGCCTTCCAGTTTGTGAGGTACAGGCTGCTGCATGCAGAGAGCTCTGCAGCTCTCTGGAACACAGCCCAGAGTTGTGCTTGGGCTCTACCATTAGGAGAAGTTCTACTGCTTTATAAAGAAACAGCTCATAAGATGCTGAACACTTTCCTTCCTTTCTCCTGACAATTATCTTCTCATTACAGCTCTGAATGAAAATGAAAGTCAAGACTGTTTTTCTTAACTACTTAACTTAAAGACATCTTGTACAGGTAACAGTAAAAAGCTAAGAAAATCCAAACTGCAAACCTAAAATTAAATTATGATGGAGAGACTAAAGTCAGCTACCAAAACATGGATATTATTGTGTAAAGGTAATAATTGTATCACACTCTCTCATACATACTGTAACTACACCTGTAGGATTACAAGAAAGGATGTAATATAAAAAAATTAAACACGTATTTCCTATTGACGTGGTTCATACTTGGATTTAAAACTAGTGTAGAGGAAAAAAGAAAAACAATAATATGTGAAACAAAGGGAAATGAGAATGACATATTTTTCTAAATGTTCTTGCAGAGGTGTGATGGGCATGAAACAAATTTTTTTCTATATTTGGTTGAAAAAAATGTGTCACTTCTGGTTATCTGTCATAAAAGATACAGAGAAGTAAGGGAAAATTTCTTCATAGTGATTAAAACTGGCATTTAGATCCCAGTGCTTCAGAAGAGACAACCACGATACAAGACCAAATCCAACCACGGACTAACCCTGGCCATGGTCTGCCCTGGCCCAGCTCATGGAGGGAGGGAACAGCCATTCCACACAAGCAATGTCAAGTGACAGCAGTTTTACCTGACACATACTCAGCAAATGCATCAACAACACAAGTGAGGTAGATGCTGCTCAGATCTTGACTGGAGAAAGCATGAGAACTATTCCTCCATGGGAATAGTCACCTAGTCACCTCCATGGGACTGCTGCACTGATCATGGCTTGTCTTAATATCAGCATTAGCTCTCCAAAGCAGCAAGCCAAGAAGCTTAACAAAAACAGGCATTTAGGGAAAGCTGTTCTCATTCCTCCATATCTCACCAGTTCCAGGGACCAGGGGTTTGGGGCCTTGGCTTTGTGTGTGACTGGTGTTCACATAGCTGCGGCCTTAAGACCTGCTGGGCATGACGGCCTGCAGACACAGCAGATTTCCATCTGTCTTCATCATCAAGCTGTGGCTGTCAATCCCACCAGCTCCACGGGAAACCTTGGTGTTACCAATCAGCTCAGCCTACTGTGCACACGCCACACAGCCACAAACCATAAAATTATTGTTTTTACAAGGGCAGTGGATTTAAAATTGCGTAAGCCCTTCAACTGAAGAATGGGAGGCTATTGCACCAACTTAAATAAACATGTAAATGGATGAAAACATATGCACCAGTGTCTTGGGATGTATTTGAACCTGGAAGCCACAATATATATATTTATGCACAGAAGATAAAAGGTATTCTGTATTTCTCACAAAATTGTTTATAGAGGAGCTGTCCTTTGAGCAGCAGTTCACCACACGACCTCTGAAGCCAGCAATGGCAGCAGCATCTTCTGGAGATACAGAGACACAACAGGTGGGAGAAGCAGACGAGACAAGATTTCTTTTAGGTGTACAAAGTTTGTATTTCATTCATGCTATTTCTGAAATGGAATAACATCAGCAAGTACTCATGAGGCCACAAGTTAGGAAATTACATCATATATTTGGCAAGGACTGCAGGATATAAATAAATGTGAACATCAAACCTTTCATAGAAACAGATGCAAAAAGGGATTCATCAGCCCCTGTGCAATTTGCAGTTTGCAACATTCATGTGTGGAAGTACAAATTGTTTTTTGCTTCCCAGGAGTCAAGACAGATTTGGCAGAACTGGGCTGCACATTCCTACATGAAGGGCAGTGGGTGACTGTTACAAGATGCAGAGCATAGCACAGAACCTAACTCAGAAAAAGCATAAATCCAAGAACCTATGCAAGGAACTTTTTTCTCTCTCTCCATTTCCCCATTCAGAGTAGTCATAGAAAAAGAAAGTACTCTGTGTGCTACAATTTAGTCTGAGTAACCCTTACAAAAAATTCTCTGTAGCCAACCTTACAAAAGAGAAACTCTACCTGCCCTCTTCACTCCGTATTATTTTAAACACATTTGGAAGTAGTTCAATACCTAGAGACAGACCCTGCAAAGATAAAAACATAGGAATAATTTTATTACCACAACTTGTCTTACAGGTCCTTCTTGGAGCAGATGTGCACATGTGCTTCCAGAAAAAGGCACTGTGAATCAGGTCTCACTTAAATTAACTCTATACAAACTTTTATTGCTTCTTCTGCTTTTATAAAATAATGACTTAGCTCCGTGGATGAAGGTCGGCATAGATTACTCAGATCCACAGGACACTGGGTCACACTTGTCCAAAACTACTGGCATCCTATGCCATTAATTAAAAGGGACAGCATGGATTCACTTCTGCTGAGCACTGGAAGGAATAAAATTTCAGTTTAGCAGCTACACAGTTTTCAGAATAAGGTATTGTAAGTAGACAAACCTACCTGTCAGGCCAAACAATTTGATAAATCTTAATTCATAATAATGCAAAAGAAAAACCAAACCAAACAACCAAAGCAACAACAAACCAAAACCAAAAAATCTCTTTGGAAATAGTCTTAACACTTCTCCATGTCGATCTTTAGTAACTTTCCTTCTTCCTTCCCACTCCAGGGGATAGGCAACAGCCTCGAGATGTTGCTGAAGAACAATGCACTGGAACCCCACCCCTTCCACTAACCGCTCTGCTTGGATGAGGATAGCACTTTCCAGTGACATTATAAAACAGATTCCAGGCAAAATATTTCATCATATCTTACTGCTTGGCAACCACAGCAAAATATAGAGGTTTTGGTATGCACTATGCAAAAGTATACAGAATCAATTCTTCCTGTTCAGCTCCCCCCCATCTTGTGACACAGAAGTCCTGATTTCTAATCATGAATTGGAATCATGATCATATAAAAATAACTACCCTGCAGCATAAAATTCATCTAAACACAGAGAAACAATTTCAAGCAAATGGCAGTCTTGCTGATTGAGATTTTACAGATGTTGCAAGGATATTGCTTCCCTGCTTCTAGAAATGCCATCATTTTAAGGCATAAATCTAAACACATCTTTATAGTGCTGGCCTTCGGCCTTCATACATGGCTGCTGTAATCATCCCTCCTCTAATTTTTTTAGCTTTCCATAAAGATTTTACTTATTTTGATCACAGCCTCTTACTCATTCTCTCTTGCAGTGCAGATAGTAAACACAAATGTTATCTAAACACAGAAATCCTTAAAGTAGATTTCACTGGGGTTAGGGGCTATTTTTAGCCCAGCTAGCACAGAGATGCACCAAAGTGTTTACTAGCTTGAACATAGGTCATAAAGTCTGCATTTGTCCTTACCAAAGACCACCTGCAGTTTAGATTATTTATTATCACTGACAACTGTGTGTTACTCTCCAACAGGCAAATACATTTAACCCTTCTCTATCAGCCATAAAACTCTTGAATGGACACGGCAGCAGTGACCTTTGTGGTGTTTCTCAAGGGTGTCTTTCCATCCTTATGCCTCTGGAAACACACAGGGGACTTGCTGCCCTCAGACTAACAGGCTTTTCATGCTCAGATCATCAAAAGAGAAGCCCCAATTGCACATGCATGGCCAAAATCCCTCAGGAAACCTCACAGAAACATCAGGCAAATTATCTGGAAAGCAAAACAAGCCCATCTGCAGAAGAGGAAAGAACTTGAGAACTCAGACCTGAGAACTGCATATGTTACTGTATATCCATCACTTCACATTTTATCTGTTCCAGCATTATTTAATCTCAAATTAACCTTGCAGGTAATTATAAGTCCCTGTGAAATATTCAGATATGAAATGCAAAGCCCCTTGATTTGCAGAGGATTGTCAATCATCTCCTCTACTGCCTTATTACCTATTCTGTTTGTATTAGTTTCCTGTTGTTTGCCACTGTCACTCCACGCCCCTATGGCAAATTCATGAAGATGTTCCTAAAAAAGTCTCCTGTCCTACCTCTCCCTTGCTGACTGCTCAGGGTAGGAGGCTGAAGGAAGTTGCAAAGGGTAACAAGACTTTAATTGATCAGATCTGGGCAAATACAAGGATTTGATCAGAGGTAGTGATTTACAGGATCAGGACTCAGTTGCTCTGTGGTGGCTCTTTTCTGCTCAATTCAACAGTGACTGCATCTCAGCCCAGAAAAGCTGGTCTACAGTTCAGCCCTGAACTAATACAAAGGATGGAAGGATGAATTCATGGTTTTTCAAATCAAGGAGGCTCTCCCTGGGCATACTGGATTATTATATTTGCTTGCTGCAATACAAGTATGATAAGCTTAGATTTGTAACAACCCCAGTTTTCCTCCACAGTCAACAGATAAAACTGGTGGTCTACAAGCACAGTCACATGATGTTTATGATTTGTATTTTGGATTGCCTAGATTGGGAACAATGTAACATTTCTCTATTACTTCTTACCCCAAGAAACAAAAAAAAGATAGTACTTTTTTTATAAGGCTAATGAGTAGAATAGAGCTTTCGAAGACAAAACAGGTTCCCATTTTTTCTCCTCTTTATAATTAATTAATGAAAAATAATGCATAGAGCATCTTGCATCTAAACCAGGTGCACAGCATCACCTGGAATCTATTGTCTAAACACAGAAAACAAATCTGAAATCTGACTTTCAAAACAGAATGATCACTCCATTCCTCACCAACTCCAGTTCACCATACAATTTTTTCTGGATGAATTCTCATTTGTTAACTGAGTGAACACAAGACTTCTTGCAATTAATGTCCATGAGAACCCAAGCTTAATCTGTGTCTCTTGTCATGCCTAGATGAATACTAACACTAATAATTTTACACAGTGAATTATTATCTACCATGTAAATAACTACCATGACCTCTTCAATGTCAGTCCTTAGTTAAAGAGTAGTCTAACTAGTCTAATACTCAGAGCAATTAAAAACAACTATCCTGATGTTATTTCAAACTTAGATGAAGCCAAGAGAAAGATTTCTATTTATTTCAAAAAATAATAAATTCTTTTAACTATATACTCATGGCTTTAAAAATGTTGCCTCTGCTGCTGAGTCCTAAATTCATTTGCAATCAAAATATTCTTTGTAAAAGTACTGGGCAAGACAACCCGGGCAGGTGTCCTGGGGTTTCCTGCCAGACCACTACAGTCTGCAAGGTTGGGCTTCTGCTTCTCCACCATCAACCACCAACCTGGCAAGCCCTGGGAGAGCTGGCTGTGGACAGGGCTTTTGGGGTTGATCTGCTGGATCTTGGTAAGGTAATGGGCAGTGCATGAATGCATTTTGCATTTGTGGAGGCAGGAAATGCAAGCATTGGCTCCACTCCTGGCTCCATCCCAGGCTGGATGCTCTGGGAACTCAGGCACACACTGAAACCACCAGGAACTCCTGCTTCTCTGTGAAGAGCTCCTCCAGCTCAGCCTCCTGAGCAAAGGGCCAAAGCTGCAAACAGACCTCAGCTGCAATGCAGCCACAGATTCAGAGCCAGTGCCTCTCTCAAAAAGGAAGCTGCTACCTGATTAATTTGAGAATTAAAAAATAACTAGTCAGAAATTGTATACCTTAAATGCTTGCAAGAAGCAGCCCATTAGTTAAGATCACACAAAACTTGCTATGTTTTTTCATAGAGGGACATTGCTTTAACAAGCAAGCTGACACATTCTGCACTGGCTTTATCTTCTAAATGATTTCATATTTTGTGCCAAAGTCAGCACATTATAATAATCTTGCCCTGGAATGGAATGTGGGAGAAATTATTTATTACAAATATTCACATACATATGTACTTCTCAAAATAATCTGATGTTTGCTCATAGTAGTAGCTGGAATAATAAATAGATTAACAACTTATTATCTCTCTCTTCTGTGAAGATTATAGTTCTCTGCTCCTTGGCAAAAACTTTGGATGGTGCTTCACTGTCACATACTTTTGTACTATGAAGCTTTTGTGTGAGATGTCAGATTTGTTACAAAAATCTTCAAAGTGAATGAAATTTTAGGCTGTTTTATTCAATTGATGCCATTAAATATCTTCAAAACCCATATTCCTATGCAATGCAGCTTGAACTGCAAATGACTTTGGTAAGTAACACTTGTTCATAATTCTTAAATTAGCTTACACTGCTGAGCCATATGGAGCCCAAACTTCAGCCTGGCTGCACAATTGATTTAGAAAAATACACACAACTGAAATTAGGGATGCCAGATTTACCACTGGGATATTCTGCTGCATTTCCACTGATCTCCATAGCATTGGTTAATAGCGAAGGTCACTTTGCATTCCAGCATGCTTGAACAACCCCCTGAAGAGCAATGCCTGGGGCTCTGAAGGGCTTCTGAAGACTCACAGAGCAGAGGGGAGGAGAACAAGGACAATATGTCACTGATGCCTTGAGGTATGGCTTCATAAACAATCAGGGAAACCCTTTGAAAAGAGATTGAGTTCTAACAGGTTTTCAGAGACCTGATTCATCAAGAGTAAAAACAAGGCACTTTGTGCTAATTTTGTTAGAACTTACTGATTGCCACTACTATTTAATCAGCATGCTTAATGTCATTCCTTCTGATGAATATTCACTTACTGATGAACAAACCTTCTGTTGCATTTGTCAGCAATAATCAGTTCTTCAGAGGAAGGCTGAAAGTGCCTCACAGCCCTCTGATGAACACGCTAAAATACACCAAGATAACCAACAGCAAGAAACTGAAATTGGCTGTTTAAAGGTTATGTTCAACTGGCCAATGTACATCTCCTCAGACCCTCATGATGTCTGAGACATTAAAAGCCCTTTTGGTGGTGTGACCTTTGCACCTACCTTTAGATTTACCAGGGTAATCTGTATCTCCTGCACATTAGATCCCTGCCTCTTTCGTCCCCTCAAGCTTTCAGTTTTGCTTGGCTAAAGATAAAGGGGGTTCAATACTAGGAAGGTGAACATGCACAGTTCCTGCTGCTTTTGGGGAGAAAGGATCAGAAAAATAGTGCTACTCCTACATGTTCATATAAAAAAAGCAGTAAAACTTGAATTAAAACCATGGTAGAGGAATGATGCATTTTGGGAAACAAAACAGTAGATGATCCCCAAATTTAGAAGGTTTATCCCACCATGCCCCGAATTTCAGGAAAGCCCAAGAAAAGCTGCTACAAACCCAGGGGAATGGAGTTCTCCAGCTCAAGTGCAGCAGAACTAGGGCACTGATAAAAATACACAGGGATTAAGCAATGATCTTACAATACTTTTCTGAAGATTAGTATAAGATTTCTTTCTTAGATAACTATTACATAAGAGTCAGTCCCATTTCTTCCAGTCATCAATAACTTCATGCACTGTCATTAATATATCTCTAATTTTCTTATTCCTAGGGAAGAGATCTCATTAGGATTTGGTGTAATGCCTTTTTCTCACACAATCTTATTGTATAGCTTGTTGGCAAATGTATCCACCAGAGAACAAAACAGAATCTACCAGATGTTCCTATGTTACTGCTCAGGAGCAGATGCTCCAGCACAGAAAATTTTCAGATTATCAAGAATAGGGTAAGATGAATGTCATAGCCTCTGGTAGTCTATGTAGGGACATAACAGAAAGACAGAATAGTCCTCTGATGCAACAAAAGGTACTTTAAAAATGCTTTTAAGTAATTAAATAGAAGGTTATTTCTAAAATACAACAGACTGAGGAATTCATTCCCCCAGCTGATGAATTTGTTTCCTTAATGCAGAAACAGACTCAGGAACATGGTATAATCCTTCCTCTCAGTCTCCACACGTGCCAGCGAATATTTCCTTTAGGGGCATGGATTACAAGGTATTCAGACAAGAGGCTGGAACCAAGGTTTACTGCCTGAGCAAAACATTAGGCTGCTCTTCAGTCTGTTTTCTTGAGGTCAAGAAAACTTCTCTCCTGCTCTAGTAGGATGGAAACATCTGGGATGTCTCACTTTGACAAGTCACAGAACAATTAAACACTTAGAAAGGAAAGCAATCCATCAGTTTGTGGGGTAAAAGAGATTAACATTTTGTATCTCAAAATGCAAGGGTGGCTGAAAAGTTGTGCAAACATTAATGAAACTTCAGATTGCAATCCTGTGGTTGTGAACAAGAAATTGTACCTTTTATCTAACAACAAATAAATGCAACTCATGCAGGAAAGGAAAGATATCTTACATGAGAAAACAAGCAGCAGGGGAAATTAGTCTGTAAAATTTAATTCCTAAGATACTTATGCATCTGGCATGGGTCAAGCACTAGAAAAGACACATGAAGGAGAAAGGTTGTGATGGGGATCCGTGTCGCCAGAGCTCTGGAATGCTGCAGTGTGTGTTTAAAGAAAGCCTTTCTGAGAATTGCAGGATCCACATAGCACGGTGCACACATGGTGCATAGTATGGCATTAACTGAGGAGAGGATCTGAACAAGGAAAACATCTGCATCTTCTCCTTTTTACATGGCTACAATGTCTCCTTTACAAGGGAATTAGGTGCCCCATCTGCATCAGAGCTAGCGCTGGCCAATACAAAATTTTTCACTGGAAAGGATTTTTTTCTAAGGACAAAAGCCGCTTTGAGAGTTGAACTTGAAGCTATTCTGCTCAATAACATATTTTTTTAAATAAACTCTGATCCAGTTTTCCTGATTTTTTAGCCTATTATGGTAATTTTTGCATTTTTTCAATGCGTTTTCAGTGTTGAAAAGCCACAAGTAGGTGAACAAAACTGATCATGTATATAAGTACCATGAGAGACCTGACAAAAATAACATTCACCAGTGAAGAGGCAGCCACAGGCCATATGCATGTGGGTTTACCCATTTCACTGTGCATGACTTGGCTGTGTAACACATATTTCACATCAGCTTCTGCCCTGACACTGTTCACATCAAACCCTTGTAAGAAGATCGACAAGCTCTTAGGAGGATATGAAATTACTGACACAACAGAACACACATAAGCCATGGCTTAATTCAGCAGTGTCCTTAGGTACCTTTTCCTAGAGTATTTCCAGTTTCCACAAAAGTTTCTGGAGAGCAAGAGAGCAATATTTAATTTAAAAGCAACAGTTTAACTTGAGTCTTACAGTATTTACATCTATTTATCTTTTTTTCCTTGTAAGGTTTCCATGCGACAGGAGAGTAATTTGCAACTGATAGCACTGAGATGCATGACTTTGCATACATTACCCACTATGGTGCAGCATAGAGATATTTCAAGATAGCTTAAAATAAACTGGCTTGAGCACAAGAAATGGGTTGAGATGTAAAAACACAGAGCTCTGCCCACAGCCTCATCCATCCCAACGAGGACCAAAAGTGACTGGCACAGCTTGCAGATACCTTAGGCTTGGATCGGTGCCCACCTCTGCCACTCCTACCCCATTTTGAGCAGGCATTTTATTCCATTTTAACAGCACTTCTGCAGGGAAAGCTTCGGCTCCTGCTACCCATGTCCTCAGTGCACAGCCACTTGTCACCAGCCCTTGCAGCAACACCCACATCAACATCAAACAGGCAAACCAGCCTGTGCCACATGCCACAGCAGCAGCTGCGGCATCTGCAGAGAGCAGGAGCCTAAAGCCCTCCCTCAGATCCCTGTGGAGACACTGGAGACCCTGCACTGGGACAACCACCATGGTAATGTAACAGTAAGGAGTAAAGATTTCGTGTACCTCAAAGGTGATTTACAGCGAGTCGAGAAGGGGAAAATACATTTTCCTCCAAATTTGTACGGCACATGAAATTTCCTTCTCAGCATACCTAGGTCCTTTCAAGATATAAAAGTTGTAGTGACTGAAAAAATAACAAGATGATGACATAAGAATAATTAGGTGTCTGAGACACAAAGCTATATTAATACTTCCAGATTTAAAAAAAAAAAAATTGTAAAATTTTCAATGTCGTCTCCTTTTTGGCCTAAGCAATTATATGCTAAATGTTTTTAAAACTGCAAATATCAAAGAAAAAGAATGAGATTCACTCTTTCAGTGAAATTCCTGATCGTGTAGGAAGAAAGTATCAAAACCCCAAAGAGTTAAAATATCAAAAATGTAGTATACTTTCAAATATCAAGTGCGTATTTAATCATTCATCAAGTTTATCTTTTTCCAGTTTCATTTTTCAAGTGATCTTCTCTGGCTCTAAAGCACTTCCTAAACATCACTTCCATAACGCCACATAAACAAACAATGCACTTGTATGCAGAGTGCATTTTTTATGATGTGCTACACCAAGATTTCCTGAGGTGTGCTCAAGAAAAAGGCCACATGGAACAGGACTGTTTTACACCTGCACAACCTCATTAATTTTCAGTTCCTTCTGGTTTTTGGGAGGTTTTTACTGCTTCAGTTCAATTTTTATTCTACTCTTTCCTCCAATCAAGAAAGGAATCTATGAATTTAAATGGTAAGTCCAGGAAAAACTCTCAATTTATTACAGAGGCTTACATAAAAGCAAGAACAGCCGCAGTGGATTAATGTATTTCCTTTCCCACAGCTTTTTCACTTAAACCATAACTGTGCATATTTACTGCAACTCTTCCATCTGCCAGCGGCATTGTGCTGACACATCCGGCACACAGGCTGAGGACTGATGGCGAGGAGACAGGTCCCACCACTGCTCTCAAACTCTGTGATTAATATAGCATGAAAACTGGTGAAAAGCCACATTTATAGACATTGCTGACTATCAACAGTGACCCAAGCCCTTGTTATTTCAGCCCTTTATCCTAAACATGAGTCAAGTCTTTTAACAACATAAAATGCTTATAAACTAAAATAGATTGTCATCAAAAGCTTAAGGGTTATAATCAGACTTGCTCCTTTTTCTTACAAGTCCTACATAGCCTCTGTATGGGATGAAGAAATGGCTCATGCAGGCATTTGTTTGTTCTTTTATGAAAAGCAGCACAAACCAAAGAGGAGGTACTTACCTTTTGACAAGGTCAAATAGAGTCCACATCACTGTCAGGATTTATCCTTTGAACCCAGCCCTTTCAGCAGGCATATATATAAACACACACACTTGACAATATGGGAAGTGTTACTGATAGATAAGTTATGTAAATGATACAGCGTACTATTATCACCTCTAAACTTATTCTCAGGGTTCAGAGGTTTCTGGAAGAGATCAACCAGCCTCAATGTCACTCCAGTGCCCCAACATGACAAACCCACTAACTGCAGCAATGTCACAGTAATTCTTCCAACAGCTTGGTGACCTCTTTGCAAACCTCTCTCCAGCCTAACACTGGCCTGAAAAAACCTAGCTCATCCCCAAACTGAAAAATGTGTAGAAAAGCCTATATGCTGCTTCCACGTAGTGAACTTCAAGAAAAGAGATATTTTCTTTTCTTGTTTGTGATGGCAAGTCTGTTTTGGGGGATGGTTATTTCTGAAGTGTCATTCTTAATTACTAATTAAACACATTGACTGCAATTCTGACACTGACATCAGAGGTCCACCAGTTTCAAAAGGGTTTCACCCCTCTTTTATATTTTCTTTCTGTCAAACACTTTATACATTACCATCTTGGGGTGGACAAACTCACAGCAAAACGTGGCCATTTTAGCAGCTTGACAGGGCCACCAAAAGCCACTTATAATCCCAGTTGTCAAGAAAGCAGAAATCCAGAGGTCATCAGACTATTGGAAAATACAGCCATCCCAACCACCAGCATCCTACTGATTCACCAAGCAACAGCAACACAGCCAGAACCAGATAAAGTAAACCCATGTAGCTCCCACATCATGATAACATTGACTTCTTCCAGTGCTTAAAGTAATGCAGTCTCCTTTTGCTGAGAACATAGGCAGGCTTGGTGATACAGGTGTTTATTCTCTGGGAATACAGATTGGATATATCAGTTTGCTGTGCAGAAGTCAATAAAAGCATTCAACATCAGATACTTCCAACTGGGCTTTACAATAAAAACCATGCTGTGAACACAGAGAGTCCTTCCCTGCCCTATGAAGTTTCCTGGCAGGTGCTTTTTCCTTAGAGGTGACTATTACTACTGATGATGCACATCAATGTTTTTCATGCCCATTTAAAAAGAAAAAGCTGCAAGCTTTCTTAACTCTCTGCTATAAAACTTAATCGTTTACATCTTAGCACAAATCATATTTCCATGTGCCACACTAGTCTCATCTGATATCAAGCTGTGAAAAAAGAATCACCTACTGATCTTGACAGGCTTAAAGGTAATAAAACAACTTTTGGTCAAGAGTGTCAGTTAAGACAGCAATCTCATAAAGGAACCTTGTAAGAAATAGCATCCATTGCTGTTCATAAACACAAGCTTGGTTTGGATATATTCAATTACAAGCAAAGAGGGATAATTAAACAGTTCATGATATGGAATGGCTGAAACATGTGCAATCTTATTTATGTTCTTTGCACCTGTGTTTTCTATGGCTTAAATTATAATACTGATCTTTTAAACTGTACTCAGAGATTATCCCAGTTCATTCACATGGGAATGATATGTTCTATTTTTAATTAATATGTAAATTTAAAAGGATGCAAGATATTGCAGAGCCTTCTCACTAGCCAAATATATACTGGCAAATAATTATTAAGATATTTACTCTTGTGTCAAGGCAACCCAAATACTTCCAGAAGTAGCCTGTGTGCCCAGTTTACTTGCCAGTGTTATTCCTCTCCTTTGTTCTCTCCACCTTTATTTTGTTCTTTTTGGTGTTTCAACTCACATTATTTAATCCACAGTGTAATGGGGACCTCTTGTAGCTCAGTTTTCAAAACCGGTTGTAACCTCTACCCGTGTAAGCTGCGGTTGCATTTTCCAGCGCCCGGAGCAATGAAACCACAGAACCCTGGCTAAAGCCCTCTAATCCTTAACAAAGTCTTTGAGGTGGAGGCACCCACTGCTGTGGATGTGGGCAGGGGAATGGCACAGGGAGCTCTCGGTGCCGTGCTGGTACCGAGGGGGACAGCTCTGGCTCCGCAGTGTCCGCGGGGCGAGGGGCGAGCGGTCCCCACTAAACAGGCCAGGCGGGAAATTCGGCAGGTTTGCTGCCACTGCCCACTCTTGTCCCAGCACCGACAGACTGCTCCTGCCCTAAATATCGTGGGAAACAAAACATCCTCGTGCTTTTACTTAGTTATTACATGTTTAATTAATTTTTGCAGTATCATGGTAGATTACTCCGATGTCTGTAATTTCATCCACCCTGTATTCCAGTCATTACTTTTAACAGATCTTACAGGGGTTACAAAATAATTCTCAGGTATCTTTATTTTGCATGTTTCTTAAAAGAATTTGAAAAGAAAGCACTGATAATTGGTTTGGATATAAAAATTGAAAGAAATCTAATATAAATTTTATTTTTAAAAGAAGCCAGTTAGTTTTAAGCCTCCGAAACTCAAAGGAAAAGAAAGAAGAGACTGTACAATACGTGTGTTTCTAGACAGGGAATTCATAATGTACACGACTGCTCTTTATTTCCAGTTCATTTTCAAGTGCGCGGGTAACACACTACGATAGTTTTTGTCTGGCGAACACTTTCCCGCAAGGTAGGGGGAATAAAGGAAAAGTACAGTTAGACAACTGAAAAAAAAAAAAACTAAACTACTTTCAAGATATTTACATGCAAAGGAAAACAAATTTATATCCTTTAAAATTTTAAAATACAACCTTAAACCCACTGTAATAATTAAACATTACCATTAATTGACTTCTGTATTATAACGTAGACTAGTAGTAATTTTTTAAAAAATTATGTAATGATCTATTATATATATATATATATATATCCCATAAAAATCTAACGCCAAACACACCTAAGAATTTTCTGGCACCAAAAGCTTATATTATTCAAACTTTGAAGTACATTGACATTTAACTATAACATCAAAATGTTTTTGCATTCATTCCCTGTATACTCTGGACCGCACAGAACTTTCTGAGCTCAGTGAGAATTTCAAGAAAATTTCTTCATTGCCAGAATTAACTTCCGAGGAACAGAGATTATGTAACATTTTAACTACTCCCACATATTGATGAAATGCCTCGTTCAAGAGATTATTTTTCCCTTACTACCTTCATATTTGCTGTACTTTCCTCATGCTCTCCTTCTTAGGAATATAGAGAAATATACTTAAAATTTACTTTAAAATATTTTGAAAATAATTGATTGAAAAGGATAAGAAAACATCAATTAAAGCCAGGTATTACTATTTTTTAAAAACAAGTTTCTAACATAAGAAAACTTATTTTTAGAGCATTCACAAATAATGAGATGTTTTAAATAAGATTTTCCTACTATGACAGTCAGCACCTAGGATTATTTTCATTGTGCTCTATTCCAACAAGCATAGCAGCTTCTAGCTGTATGTGCAACTCAATCCTCTCAGGTAAGCAATACAGAAAAACATCCTAGAGATTGAATAGATTGCCTGCAACATAGTAATGGAAAATTATTCTAAAAGTTATAGCAACTATGATACTTTCTCCCAAGTAACTAGAAAAACATCTGTTATTTACATTGGGGTTTTTGTTTATAACTGTTACTCTTTCTTTTCCTTTTACCTCTAGGTGATATTTTATTTCACAGTAAAAGGAAGTGTACAGCCAGTTTTAGATTATGAAGGATTACACGGCATTAAGATTGTCAGAAGAAAGAGTGAAGGCAAACTGTGAACCAGCCAGATTAACACCAGTGCTGTCACCAGGATTTCCCTTCTAGCACCTAACTTTTTACATCTAAAATATTCTCTATTTTTTTAGATTTAAAACTAAACTGTCAAACAATCTTATCATTATGTGAACTTCTGATAGGTCCAGTGCTATAGTTTCAGTATTTTGCAGACTTCTCTGCTAAGAAGGATATAACAAACCCATCTGAGACATTAATTCTTGTAATTTACGGCTTCTTAAAGATTTTAAGATGAAAATTATACAACAGATGAAACAGAACACTCATTCTTAGTAACCAAAGTTGAATACAAACAAATTTTAATACTCTGTGCACATCACTGAGACTTGTACTCAAGAAAAACAGCAGAAAATCAGATGACTGAATACCCATGAGCATTCTTAACTTTTGGGATTTACCATAAAAATGAAACAGCAAGAATAAACACACTCAATTGCCCCTCAACAACTGCATCACCCTCTTAATTGCAGGGGTTTTCCAACATTAAAAACATCAAAACCAAGTTGATGTACTTTTAAGATTATATGGTATAATAAACGATAAGGAATTAATACAAAAAGCAGTCATTAACACACTTATCTACTAGTTTCAATAGCACATAATTTCAATTATGGTTTTCAACCCTTTACTTTCAAAGCTTTCCTACAAACTTTAAAATTCCAGAAATAAAGATGACCATAACCACATTTTTTTATTACAACTGTTTTGTAAAATTTACTGCAACATGTATTCTGAAGTGCATTCTTTATTTTTATATTTAGTAATTCTATGCTACTTAACATACAGGCAGTTAGGCCACTGATTAAAAAAAAAAAATCTTTGAAATACAAAGTAGAGCTTTTATAAGTTTCCAGNCACTACTTAATATGCAGGCAATTAGGCCACAGATTAAAAAAAAAATCTTTGAAATACAAAGCAGAGCTTTTTAAAGTTTCCAGACAGGTTTTGTAACCACTATTCCTTAAATCTAGCAGTGTTAAGAATCAGGCCATGGTAGCCCATTTATGGTTCCCCCATTGCAAATGAAACAAAGAAAATACATACCCAACAAATCTTTTTTAAAATGTCGGGGCTTCAGTTTGAAACTGCACAGAAACAAAAAAAACCCAAAAACTGGGCAGATACATAAAAACCAAATTCAAATTTAATAAAAGTAAACAGCGTTACTTATGTAAAATTTTGACAGAATTTTCTGACAGCATATTTAGTTGGAAACAGAGACAGATGAATTAATATGAAGAAACACAAATTGTCAACCAAAATATTTCTTCCTTTTATTAACTAGCCATTTATCTTAGAAACTGTTGAAGTACATTCTGATAAAAGCTGACTGCTAGTATGATGTACTTGGGCCATATTCACTGCATATTGATCAGAGGAAACACTTTCATGCTCTACTGAAAATGAACATGTATTTTTTAGCACTCTTTCAAGCACAGAAAGAACTTCCTTAAACAACCTGAATATGCATTTAATATTCTCTGCTTCACTGAACATTCACACAAATTAAATCAACTAAAACAGAAAGCAATTGACAAAAATAAAGGCATAAATTTGATACGTTGGCTTACAAAATTCTGAGTGGACAATGAAATGCAGTAAAAACTAGTCAAATATTTTGCTTGGTTTTTTATTATTTTGTTTTATTGCTTTTGGGGTTTTTTATTTAAATAAAAGCTAGAACCAGTCTCCCAGTCTAAACAGTCTTCCAGAAGTTATTTGCTGAAATTTTTTTACAGTTTTCCGAGGGACGGCTGAGTTTAGATTTTAGGGTTCAGAACCTTCAGTGGAAAATCTGCCCAAACTCCGATCTCCCAGACAACACAGAAACTTGGCCTCTAAAGGGATTTAATCTATCAGAAATCAGCTCCAGAGATAAGAGTCAAATGCTGGGTCCAGCAATTCCAGGTGTTCCCAAGGCCATGTTAGCGTCACAAATGGAGAGGATTTTACCCTTCCCCACATCCTGTTTAAAAAGCAGATGTGGGGGCTCTCTGGACCCTGACAGAAAACTCTTTGTTCCCAGTTGACTGGAGGGCATCCAAGCAGTCCTGCTAAAGAAACGGCGTTTCTCTATCCCGGTTGTGTTATGAAAATTGCCAGTTCCATTGGCTCTTTAGAGGGCACTTCTCGATGAGAGTGACCAAGGTTACCAACATCTCCACAGGTCTGAGAGTTGGCTCATTTTAAGGTGCTTTTTGTTTTGTTTTTCTCTCAAGCCCAAAAACACAAGTGAATAAATTTTCCTGAATAACATCTCTAGAATTGAAGATCTATTGATGAGAATTAATTTGGCTTGGGTTTTAAATTGTCTCATGTCATCTATTCATAAAGGAGTATTTGCAGTCACTAACAATGCAATGAGATAATTTTCCTGTGCAACAAAGCCAACATTCCTATTCTTTCTTTAGCCATTTTATTGAGAAATACAGCATTTATTCCTTCTGCTGGTTCTTTAACAAATCTTAATACTGGATATTAACACTTACTTTGCTTAGATATCAGCGAGTAAGCAGAGGACTCCCTGGGAGGTTTCCTGAAGCAAAGACTCAGAAAAAGAATTGCTAATTCTAAAATAGAAATTTTCAAGCTCCAGGGGAAATAATGAAAAACATACAGAAAACCTCGAGCCAACTGATTTTGGAAACTTTGCATAAAATTAAAATTCTGAGGGAGTTGAACAGGATTCTCTAAAATATCAATTTTTGGAACAATCTCACAGAGAGATATGAAGAAGACACTAAAAGGAATAAAAAACATATTTTCATTTTCCTGAAATGGAAAGGCTCATGCTGCTTCTTGTTCTTTGAGGGAAATAAGACAGGATATATTTATTGGTATAACTTAGTGGATAATTTGGTAATTTATTGGAGTTCTAAACCAGCATGATTTGCTTAGTTATATATCTATAATATTTATGCACTGAGTAAAAAGGCACACGTAAAGAACTGTTCCAGAACTAATTATTCCTAAGGAATGCAATTCCATCCTGATTTTATTAAGTGTACTTTTAACAACGGCTTTGGAGTATTTGCAAAAGCTAAACAAATCTCATGTCCCATCAATGTGGTATTTGATATATTGTGCAAGTGAGTAATTCACAGCTTAAATTCCTTCACAGGTTTGCTCCCAGTGCTGTACACAGCAGGTCACTGCCACTACGGACAAGTTTTGCTGCAGTTTAGCAGCAAAGTGTTCAGTCATACAACACGGCCACAGCGACAACATTCTGAGTGTTCTTTGCCCCTCCATTTACTGGGAAACATTTTACTCAAACCATATTGAAGACCAGCAGTAAGATCTGATAAAAAAGTAGCCTCTCCAACTTTCACTCCAGCTAAAATAAAAACACAGAGATCATTTCTTTAGAAAGGAAACTCCAAGTGAAGGACAGCAAAATATCCCTGAAGGAATCTGTTACATTCAGATGGTTCTGATACTCTGCTGACTTGTATTACCTGTTTGATACATGAAGAGCCCGAAAGCTGGGGTTTGGAAAATTTAAAAAGTCACCATGACAAATTTTAACATAAAAAACATCAATGTGTTGCAGATGTTAAGCCATTTCTACTACTCAAGCAAAATACTTTGGCTGTTTAAATACTTCAAGATAGGTGGCTTAAAGAAATAATCCCAATTCTCCGACTGCAGAGGTGGAAAGGACCTGCCGGGGACCAAAGCAGCTCATTCCTTACCACAGTTCAGTTTTTCTGCTTTTTTTTTTTTTTTCC
>VYXF01008677.1:361936-387562 GCA_013397295.1 Polioptila caerulea
TCCCACATTTCTTTTTTTTTTTTTTTTTTTTTTTTTTTTTTCCCTTGTAAGCATTTTTTCTTTTTTTGACAGTTGCAAAATGAGTGAATGACACTAAAGAAAGTTGACGCTTTCATTTGGCAACTCCACAGATCTCTCACCAGGAGCCACGAACAATCCACTGAAAAATCCGACAGCACACTGTTGAACAGGTAAACACTTTTGTATCTACTCATCTTGTCCTAGGAGTCACTGGGGATTCATCTACATTTACAATCCATAGGATTAGGGAGTGCTTCAGAGCAGCCTATGTTGCTAAATTTGTGATTTTTTATAAAAGCATTTCACAAATCTGTGTAGTCAGAATTACAAACTCCCAGGACAAATACTGACCACACTCTTTGATTGTGGTCTGTCTGATTCAGATTTTTCAGTTAATAACTAGGACTGTTTGTAGTTAACGTAGGAATATCACTTGTGGGGATGACTGCAACAGAAACCAGTTATTGTAACAGTAATTAATGAGATACACCAACGAATTTCTCCTGAAATAAATGAAGATCTTTTTTGCTTTGGGAGAAACGGGGGCATAATTAGGCTACAATTCATTCTGTGGTTTCCACTTCACTTCTGTTTTTCACCTGACACCGAGAAGTTATCTGTAGTGATACAAGTAAGAAGTATGATATCAAGGAAATATCGGTTCAGCTCTTCTAATTACTTTTTAAACTTATTCAAAGTATCAACTTGTAGCACTTTTTTATCATTAGGCACAAAAATACTCTGAGTTAGATTTCATAAAACTCGTTCTAACCATTTTAAAACAGTTTGCCCAGGTCCATGAGATTTAATATTGCAGATAAATAACATTGAGACATATAGCAGTTAATACATTGAAGATGTTCAGAGATCTTTCACATGCACTACTGGACTGTGTAAACTGCCTCTATAACTGTGTTCTCTGATTAAGAACTCATTTTGAAAGGATTTCAGTTTTCCTTTGTTCACAGCAGTATTTTCCCCTCATACAGAGATTTTTGCCCACTGTCTAAGAAAATGACATAGATGTAGATGTTAAATAATAGTTTCTCCAAGGCTTCACTAACACAGGGTCAAATATATATATTTCTTGTCACCTTCATTTTCTTTTTCAGGTATAATTTACCACTGCCAATCACACAATAATTGCTCATGTAGGTAGGCATGTCAACAACTGACATAAAATAACCTCCATAAACTCTGAAAAGAGTATTTATCATGAGGAAAATACTCCTGTGATGTATTTTCCATGGTATGATTAAATTAAGGAGACAGAGGCAACTTGGTGATTATTAATAATTACATTTTTATACAGTCTGAACACATACAAAGAATATTTCATTTTTATGTTAACACAGAAGTTCATGAATTTTCACTTCTGCCTTCAAAATTCTGCTTAAATTTTGCAAATGTGTCTTTAGATAGGGAACCATCCCCAAGTTAAATGCCAACATTGAATAAATTTTTTGTTCTTTTTATCCCTTCCCTTCCAGTAAAGGAAGTTGCTATAATATGTAAGAGACTGAAAACAGAGGAAAAACTACCACTTTGCCAAAACTACCTATATTTATCCATAGTGATAACAATGCACAGTCTCTTAGGAGATTTTCTTCTTGTGTATTATTTATATCTAAAAACAAAAAATAAATTTTCATAGTTACAGTTCATTTACATTATTTTATTCTATTTTTTTAAATAGCAACATAAATAAAGCAAATAAAAATGTGCAGATTCTCAGTTATATAATTCTTTATTATTAATCCACAAACAGAGACTGAGTAGCGACTCTGCAGTTAAACTTCTTTGCTCTTTCAACACTGCAGGGGCCAAGAATTTGGGGCAGGGGGCAGTGTCAAGCCAAAACCCTAAATGGTTAAATAAAACCCATCATTTCACGTAATGTGCCTGAATCAGCCCACTGCCACACTACAGCACAGACAAAGCACTTTTTAATGCATTCTAACAATTTGCACAGAATTTGATGTGTTCTTTCTAAGGCTTCCTTCAATGCCTTACCTTTATGAGGGTCTATATGAAGTTTTTACCACTTATCTAACAAAAAAATCTTGTAAATAATGCACGTAAATAACTTCTCCTTAAATAAAACATTATATAATTGCAGAGGCCGTTCTTAAAAAGGAATTAAGAGGAATTAACTGCTTAATTTTAAAAAACCCCAAATGCACCAGAAAAATATACTTTGAAAGTACACCTATAGAACAAAACCAATAAATAAACAAAATATATATTATTAATAAATATATATAACATGAAGTATTGTATATATTATATTATATAAAATAAATTTAAAAGATGTTTATAATTTTTTATACTTCTTTATTACTTTATACTTTTAAACTTTTATACTTTCTACTACAAGTTGTTTACACTAATTCATGCTTTTAACAAATCTCTGTTTAAGGAAGCATGGTTTCCTTTCCTGGTCTCACAAGCAATGTTCTCTCACAGCCCTGTAGCTCACTGAGCCTTGCTAGAGACTTTAAAGAACATCCTTAAAAACAGAGAAAAGTTTGTGACTTCTCCTATCTAGGTCTTTTAAATGCCAGCACTATCAAGCAGTCAGCCCAGGACCCAGGAGGGATAAGGGTATGTTGTCAACAAAGGAAAAAAGAGATAAGGCCTTCAGTGCCCACCCCCTTGACCTAACAAAAACCCAGGGCTTGATATTGGTCTCCAGGTCAAAAATAGACTGTCTGCATCTGAAAGCAGCAGAGAACATTTCCACAGTTATCTCATTCTTAGTTCTTTGCAAACCACATTAAGCACTTCAGAAAAACAGCACCCATACCTGCTGTGGAATAATTTGGGAGCAACAACTCTGAATGATACTTGAGAAAAAGCATGTTTTTCAAGAGCAATGGAAGTAGTTAAGAAAAATAAATCCTTTCCTCAAGTCCTTTCTCTTGTGCATTATGCTTTCAGGAGGTGTCTTCACAAGACCGCCACTAACCCGTTCCACTGAAAATTCAAACCAACACACACAGACCTCCCCCTGCCTTTTTTACCCAACACAACATCACACATCGAAGGCACAAATACTTAACAGAAGATCAGATAGCCACACACAGCAGTGAGATCCGCTGTGTTCTTCTTCTTATCTATCAAGGAAAAAATAGCATTCACTACCAAATGTTATTCTAAGCAATTTTAACAAACCAATATCATCAAGTCAAAGGAATACGCTACCTTCTCTGATTCATTATCTTTGTTTTTGCGTTTCTCCTCTTATAAAATTTTCTCTGCTTTCCTCTGACACAAACTCAGTAATTCCCCATGTTCTTGCTGAGCACTCATGCGAGTTCACACGCTTCAACTGCTTGTGTTGTCCAAGCCAGTATAGCTTAAATCCCAGCCAGCCAGGAAGCCAGGCAGATAAGCACTGGCCTACGGAAAATTTATCTTTTGAAAGGGAGCAGGGTGCTTGAAACAGAACTTCAGGTCAGGACAGTCTGCAAGTAAACCAGAGTTTGTAGATTAAGGACCTAGTAAATGCACAGAACAAGATTATCTGCCGGGTTCCACTAGGTGTGCCCAGTTACGAACAAATTCATTTTATCTAATTCAAATAGGCAGATTTTGGACCCACACTTTTTCCACTACTGAATTTCATAATTTAATAATAAAATTAAATAAACCAGATTTTGATATATGCAGTTTGATTAATAAAAAGATGGTGGGATAATTTTTAGCTGAGACATGCAGATTTCCTTGCAAACTAAAAGAACAAAAACATTTTCCAGTGGAAGGCTCCCTTGCATAGGAAACTTTTTTCTCCTTTTTTAAGGAAAATCTTTGCTTTTATTTTAAAATTATATATTCTAAAATCATCTGTTCTAAACTGAGTACTGAAAGGCTGTTTTCCAAGACTATACACAAACACAAATTTCATAATGTGTTTTAAATTCAGGATTAGAAAGCTTTAGAAAATAATGATTATTTGCCTTTCAAAATCTTCAGGTATAACGGAACTCTAAGGCATTGAATAATCGCAGAGAAAACAAAAATTTCATTAAATCAAAGGGGAAAATTATGTAAATAGTAACTGAAAGCACAGGTATTATTAAGTAGTATTTAACTAATCACATTTGACAAAGTATCAGTGTATGGAACAGAACAAAAACACCCACTAAAACAAGGAAATTAACATTATTCAATTACATTTGTTCTTGAATGTGACTTCCTCTTATTTAAAAGATTTGTATTCACAAATTTGAACTAAACTAAATTAATGAATTATATCTAAGCTAAAAAAAAAGTCATTTAGTGTAAAAAAAAAGTAAAGGTTTTTCCTGTATGTGTTCTGAAAAATAACTCAAAATACTACTAAAAAGATACAGACATGCCTAAATAGCTTTCATTATATAAATTAAACTGAATTCTAAGCTAAATATTATATTTGTTTAGTTTAGAACTGATAAAGAATTTGACCTGCCCGTCTCCAAACTGAGATTCTAACCCTACAGGAATTTCTTTTGCCAGAAAAATTAACTTCTGCTTTTGGAAGAGGGTTTTTTTCAGTGACACACAATCTTCTTGATTGGATACAAATAAAAACATGTGTTCTCCTTCTGCATTACATATATATCCAAGAATGGAAAACAATAAAACGTACTCATAAAGTATTGGCTTCTTGAGCTAATGATTTCACCTTCTGTGCTCAACATACCTAGAGAGCAAGCACAAAAATGGGACATTTCTGCAGTTGTCTGAGAGGGAAGAAATACACTGATAGAATACACAAGAATGAGCTACAATATGAACAAATGTGAGATATTATTTTGTTCAATCTATCTAAATAGAAAATAGTTAATTAAACTAAAACTGTCTGATGTGTCACAGTATATTACTGTTGACCGATGGATAAATCTAAGCCATTTTCCATTTTGCTTGTCCCATTCACACGGCAGTTCCACATCACTTCCCACTAACCCACACAAAAGAGTCTCTGCAGAGGACAAGACTTCCAGATGGTTACTGGTTCGACCATATCTATTATCATTGGGAAATAAAGAAACAATACAGTTTGATATCCTGTTCTATAATTTCAGTGAAAAAAAAAATTAAGTAAGTAGAACAAAAGACCACGTCCTGTGACAGCTTCATAAAAGCCTCCCCCTTTAAAAAAGAAAAAGGGCGGGCAAGGTTAATATGTACAACCTGCTGTTTAATGACTGAAGTGATTTATGCAGGAGAAATGGTTTATGGTTTGTTCTGTAGCTTTCCTATAAAAGTTACAGTCTGACATGGTGGATTTAGACAGTTCTTTCTCCTAAGAAACAATGACAAGATACGGTACTGCACTACTGACTAACAAAAACTGCTTAATTGGGATTAATTAGAAATCGAGAGCTGAGATGAGAAGAAAAATGTAGTTAAGAATGTTAAAGGAACATTTCCCTCATAAAAAAAAATCTCACTTGTATCTGAATAATTATTTTAACCTATTTGTGCTAAAATGATCCTGTATTACTGCTGCAACTGAATAGATGCATGAAAGTATTTTAACCATAATATGCCTAAAGAATAGACTTCTAGACAGAGAGCTTTTACACTGACAGATAACTTTTTTCTTTTAAAATTAAAAGATGATGGTAAATTCACAAAAAGTAGAAGAGAACTAAAATCTTTTTAAAACATTGTCTTTTGATCAACTGGTTTTCCAACTGGCAGTACCACTTTAAACTGCAATGGAATTTTAAAAACTGCCCCGAGACATCTAAATCAAACTCAGGGTATCTAACAAATTTCTCAAGTTTCTATGACTAATAGTGTATCACAGAGTTGATAGTTATGGGCTAAATGCGATCCTGACCTTTTGCGCTTGCGGCTGCGAGCCCTGCAGTCTGTGCGCTGAGCCAACACAAAATCTCTGCTTACAGCAGCACTCTGCACACACCAATCCCCCCAGGCATGGTCCCCACTCACTTTATAGCCTCTTTAAAGTACAGGAAAGGGTTCCTACAATCACAGAAGGTTCCCTACTCCTCCTCAGGAAGAAAGTTTTGTTTTGTTGTTTTTTTTTTTGAGGAGGAGAGACATTGTAATGCTAGAAAGCCATTATGTAATGCTGTTAATGGAGCATTTTCAGGTTTTAGATAAATGTTACATTTCCAGAACGTAAAGTTTTCTCTTTCTATCAAGTCTGAAAATCTCTGGTCTCTCTCAGTCAAAGAAATGTTGAATTTCTATTCCTACCATCCTAAATCAAGTCTGTGGGCTGGATTTCTGAGCAAAAACCCTTCCAGGTGTCCAATCTGCTGCGATTCTCTATGGCATTCTTTCAAACAGGAAGAAGAAATGGATATTTCTATTTTGTGCTTTATACACAAGGTTCAGCTGTTGAGGAAGAAGCAACCAATTATTACACCAAAAAAAATATGTAAAATCAAAGAAGGCTTGGTAAAGGAGAAGAAACTAGGAATATTGCAGGTCTGGACGTGGCAGGACATCAGGAAGACTAAAAAGATTTTGTGTGAGAGAAAATTTGATTAAAAAGTTGCTAAGGAGCGGAGGAGGAAAGGGAGAAGGTCTGTGGGAGAAGGGCATGAAAACAGCATCCTTTCAGAACCTTTTTCCCACCTCTGTCCCCTCTCTCAGCCCTTAAATCACTGGTGAGCCCATTCTCCACAAACTCTTGGCAAAAAGAAGCAAAGAGTTTATATGAAACTGAACATCACAGCTCTTCCCCTGGGTTCGGTGGAAGATTTAATGAAAAATGTAATTAGGTCTCTGCTACTCTTTAATTTCCACTGTCATTAATTTTGTTTCAGAGGACAAGCCATAGTAATCAGAACGGCAAAGCACTTCAATCATCAGCAACACTGCAGTGAGCAAAGACAACCTAAGTCAACAAACAACCCTGGCTGAGTGACTGCAAACAACAAATGCTCCTTACAAGCAGCCAAACTGAAGATCATCAGGAAACTGTAAAATGAGACATGCATCATGGAATCCTCTCCTCTTTCCATCCTTCCCTACAAGGGGTTGATCTGACACTGAACTGTGGAATTCCCCAGAGACATGATAAAGGAAAAATAAAAACAGCTACCAGTTAATCAATGCCATGCATGATAAAAACCAGATGAGGGAGTCACTGGGTAAAACAGCATCACACAACCATTTAAAAAACAACTGTGCTGTAAACTGCTCTTCTTTCCAGTGTTTCTCAGCTCCTGTTCCAACCCTCCTTGCCTGAAAGCCTACAGACAGTGTAGAAAGTGCTATGCCAGATCAGATCAATCAACCAACCAACCAGTGATATGAACCTGACAATAGCAACCTATAGGCAGATGGTCCATGGGTAATTAGAAAACCACAAGATACTAAATCCACCTCAGAAAATGTTCTTGTTTCCAAGAGCTAGTAAAAACCATGTTTTTGTGTCTCTTTTGCTATTCATCCCTCTATCCCATTTTTCTGGCTTTAACCAAAGGGTAGGATGGCCTAAAGAAGTGCCTACAAAACCTACTCTACGGCATAACTGCCATCAGACTGAAACCTCCTACCCTGGTCTTAATCTCCCTTGAACACTTCTTGTATGTGTGTTCAAGTGAGAAACCCTACACAGCTAAATGTCAGGATGCACAGGGAGTTTTCCTTCCCCATGTACTCCTCAAATCCTCCCTCTTCACAGCAATACTGCACCTGTCCCAGTGTAGTACCCCTGGCGCCTTCAATTAATGCTGAGAAAATCCTGAGTTAAGTGCCTACTTAAATTTGATGGGTTTGCCATTCAAATGATGGTCTGTCAGCCTAATAAAAGCACTGGTTAGTAAACAACATTACTGCACGAACACTGGCAGAATTATGAGCAATGGCAAGCTGCTATTAATTTGACCTTAGCCGCCATGCCCACACAACCAGTGATGCTAATGCTGTGATTTTATTTCAGATTAATGTAAACAGCAACAAATCAACATTCCAGCCATTTCTCCAAAGAGGAATCAAAACTACCCAGTGCAGCTAGGGGAATTTGCAATTGAACAGATGTAAACTACTTCATAGCCCTGAGGAAAATGGAATTCATTCACCAATGTGTAGCTTGAGCTAAGCTAATCCGAGTTGCATATCCAGTTCTCGAAGCGCTTTGAGTAGCAATCAATCTTCCTGCATTCACCAAGTGATTTGTTAATCTGCAGTTTTCATAACGTAATAAAGAACATATGGATTAACCAGCTATTGTTCATAACATCCTGATGAGCTTCTAAGGTCTCTTGGTTACTTACTGAGTATAACAGTATCCAGTGCAGTAAAACAAACTGGGCAGTATGGATTACATCATGTTCTACCATCTGGAAAGCATTACAATATAATCACTAATACTGTGAAGCCTCCTGAATCCGTTCTTCATTTATAACGCGACTGTTTGAGCTCCAGAAAGAGCATCTGAAGAATGATTTGTAAAATATGTTACTGAAATCCTAAGTAGAATACTGTTCTTAATAAAAACCATATCTAAGTACAAACTCGATTTTCAGCTTATATCCTTAACCAATTATGTACCAATGCAAATCTCCACTGGTAAGTTTTCTTGCTAAACCCATTCTCGCAGTGGATTAGTTAGCTCAGAGAAGTCATATTGGGATAGAGCTTTCCACGACCAGCAAGGTAGTTTGAACATTCCCTAGTGCCTGGTTAGCACCCTCCATTAGCTGTACAGAAAGACTCAAAAGAGTGATGGCATAAGACAACAGCACAGAAAGCTGGGTCCCAGCTCAGGGAGTGGGTGGGACAGGCCGGCAGTGGGCAAAGCCACTGCAGTCACAGGGGCTATAGGTTATTCCTGGTCTATCCACTATTCTTGTGCTGATGGGCAGAAAAAACTGCTCATGATCAGCTGCTGAAGAGAAATGCTGCCCTAAGAATGCACCCTGGAGCAATCTGGCAGACAAACATTGTGTTTTGTATAGTCACAGTTGCCTTTAGTGTCACCCACTTTTCCCACGATGAACATCCAGCATCCGAGCTTATTTCTGGCCCAGGATGCATGTGCTGCAGGGCTCGCTCTCACTACAACAGAAGACAGCCCTGCTCCTTGCCAGCAAGGGACTAGCAAAGCAAAGTCTGCACAACAGCCCTCAGATCCAGTTCTGTGAAACTTGTTCCACGGCTGGAAGCCAACAAGGGTCAACAACACGCAGCAGTTTAGTTTCACAGTGAATCCCCTCTACAAATAGCCCTAGGCTGACAAATCCCACCATGCTCCTTAAGATATTTTTTCCAGTAAGACAAAGCCAAGCCCTTAATACAGCAACCTGCAGAGAGCTCAGTAAATGAAACCTCTGGATTGGCTTTCCCAGGCAGCCATTCCCATTTTACTTCCAAGACTTCAGTATCCCTAAGGAGATATGCAACAGGGTGATTAGCCACAGTTCAAGAAAATGTATCTCTGTGTGTGTATATATGTATATATAAACACATACACTCTCCATACGAAGCCATATTGATACAGCAATCTCAACTCTTCTATGATCTCCAACTCTCCAAACACTCAGGTCAGGCTAATCTTGTCACAAATTCATTACAAATGGGGTAAAACCTATAGAAGGAGTACTTTCTAGAAGTTACTGTAAAAGTTAAGTCATGTCACAGGTCATGTAATAATCTGAAATCTCAAAAGAGAAAAAGGCAGATTATTTGTTTCTAAAATTATGCCCTGAAAAGATACAGGGCATATCAATGCTTTGACCGTATCAATACAGCTCCAGAAATGTGGTCAGAAACCAAGAGATCTCTTGGACAATGTAGTTTATCATAAACATCATTGTTCCAACACTGATTTTACACAACTTCCTGGTTAAAGCAGCACAGGCCTTTTTGCATGACATGGCAGCTGTGTGGGAGACCAGAATGGAGTATTTATACACTGGGAAAGGTTAGTAATATTAATAGCTGAAATGGTGCATAATCTCTAAAACAGGAGCTCCTTACATGAATAAAACAGTATATAACTGCCCAAACACTCACCTCCCAAAAAACACACGCACACATAAAAATGTTGATGTATTACACACATCTCTATTACTGAGATAGATGTTTTCTATTCCACCTGCATGATATGGTACACAAGAAAGTTATTTTGTCTGCTTTCATGATCAGATCACATGACAGGAATTTTGCCATTATTTTTATTCATTTCAGTGAAAAGTGCTTTATGACCTGACCTTTTAGTTTTACTACCCACTTAAATACATTTCATGTGCCATTTTTGGAATAAAAAGGAGGATGCTTCAAATTCTTCAAATAAAGTCTAAAATTACAACTATTTAAAGACCAAATATGAAGAAAACATAAGAATTTTTATAGTCTCTTTAAAACCACATGTTTAGCTCAGCTAATAAATCTGTTCATGTGAACTCTGCAGCATTTAAACAAATGGGTAAATGCTCAAGCTGCTAAAAAACAGATACAGTTTCTAATTCTCCAGTTATTTAATTCCATCTATTGAAAAGGACATTAGAGAACTCAAAGTGTCTACTTTAAAATAAGATAAAGCTGGTAAGATATTTTCAAACAGGCATAGACATTACAAAAACGGGGGGGTTTTTTGCCACCCTGAGAAGTGCACTTTTAAGATTATCTAGAAGAACCACCAGCTATTCTTCCAGACTTGCGTGCATAAAATTCTCCTTTCCCTTTCAGTACTCTTCAATCAATGCTGAAGGTAATTGCAGTCCTGATCGCCAACTCGTATTGAACAGATGAGCATCAGTAAATCAAAAGCTGTCCAGAGCTCCTACTGTGGATCAACATATACACAATGGCTACTTGCCCATGACTGGAAATCCTTTTGATAGCTTACTGCTGTCAGGTGCTTCACTTCCAGTGGCCAAAACGTAATGTAACATTACAGAGGACAAATTTTTCAGGCTTCAAGCACAGAAATATGTGAACACCATTAAAACCCACTGATTTTGCCAAGATGCTTTTGTCAAGCATGTGTTGCACTAATTCATTTACAAAAATAAACATACAAAACTAATCAGTTTAGAAAGCTAAACAGCAGCTGAAGATGCAAAGATGACAGAAGCAGAAGTTCTGCAGGTACTGTTAGTTTGGCATTTTTAATATTGGAATACATTCTCAGTTGGAGAAAAGACAATCTATTATTGTAATTATCTTTTTTTTTTTTTAATTTCTAAAAAAAAATTTCTAGGTGAACATCACATCTGCAGTTAAGTCTGAAAATTAAATTTTATATTTCTCGAAGAATAAATGGTCTGTGTATTTCTTTACAGGATGTAATATGCTCACATAAATCTTTGTGCTGACAAATTTTCAATCTGAATTAAAAAATGGGCAGCAGTACAGGAGAGCATGAAAAGAGAGCAGCCAGCCAAGGCAGGAGGATTTACGGAAGAGATGGTTTGCCAAGCGTTTTCTGGAGAGGGCAGGGAGGGGGTGGAAGCTTGGAACAAATTAATGGGCAAACTGTTCCAAGCACCAAGATTGGCATGGGAAGACGTGTCCAAAAGACTGTGACTCCAGGTTTGTTTTGCTTAACATCACTGTCTGGCTATCTAACTATACTGACACTAACCACTGGGAATAGCAACATGTTTCTCACCAGTGACAAATGCACTGTCAGCCAATAGCCAAATCTATGAAATCGCTGGTATTTCTGGTAAGCAGAAGATGTGTGAAAGTCCAACAGTCAGGACAGCAAGTGGGATTTGCCTGAGCAGATGTAATCACACTTGCTGCCATGCCCAAGTACCAGCCACCATAAAGACAGTCTGTAGCAGGCCATTTACTCATTTAGCTGTCAAGGGTAGGAGTGCAAATACACTCCCTATGCCTGCTGCAGGAGTATGTGGATGTTGAAGGTCATGCCTTTCAAAACTCATCACCTCACCCAGTTTCATCTGCCTGGCAGAACACAAAGGACAGTGGAGTCTGATCACTGCTTAGCCAGACATGGGAAACTGCAGGGAAAACTCTTCCCAAAATCTCTGACGTCACAGCTACTCCTCACTGACAAAAGCAAAGGAACCAGGAGAAGGTTTTTTCCCATTTTTCACTATGGTTGAGACCAAGGGCCAGTCACACAAGTACTCAAAGAAGCGCTGCGTTCTCTCAGGAGTGCCCTCTCCCCTGACAGGGGTCAGTTGGGAAAAAGTCACACAGCCTGTGTTTCAAACAGCTGAAAGTCAAAGAAGTCGAGGGACAAATGCCACAGGGAACAGAGGCAGCCTTTTGCCTTGGTACCGCCGGGTGCAGCGCTGGGTTCCGACCGCCGCGTCCATGGTCGGGTGTGGTGGGCGCTGAGCTGCGAGGGGAGGGTTTGCAGGAGGAAGGACACCCTCTGCAGGCTGACACTGTGCCGCTGGAAAACAGCACTGCACCAGGCAAGCAAAGGCAGCTCAGGTTGAAAGGAAGCTGCACTGATTTTTTTTTTCAAACTCACTGAAATGCCGGAAGAATTCAGTATATCTAAATCAGCAGAAAAATGGTACAAATCTATGGTATACAAGCAGTTCCACTGCACCTCCTGTTCTGGGACCACATCGCCCCTTTCACATAAACAAACAGAAAAACATAAAACCAAACTAAAATAGGAATAACCTTGCACAAAGCAAAAGATGTGAAGAAATAAAAGAATAAAAAGACTTCTCTTTAATTTAATTTGAATACCCTTTTTTTAAAGTGCATTTTCTCATTATATTTTCCAGAAGAACACACAGAACAAATATACAAAAACCTTATCTACTTGCTCAATTTTTAAGACATCAAAACAGATTTTAAACACTTACCATGAGGTTTCCATCACCGTAAATAATAACAGAATTACAAATTAAGCATAAAACTAATTAAACAAACATCAAGTAGCTAAAGTGTGTCTACAGAAAAGATTAATATAATTATAGCTCAGCAATTTGAGAAGAGAATATTTTGAATAAGTAGGTAATTAAGTTAAGAGAGGCCTAAAGAAAGATTTCACACTCACATTCATATGCTGAAGCAGTTTAAAAATAGAGAGCAAGAACTGCCTGACTTCATGTTTTAATTTTAGCTGGGTGATGAGCTGGTCCCAAAGACAGAAAGGGACAGCAGGATTTTTTCTCAGCAAAGTGCCCTTCGTATTTTTATGTGAAGGAAATGCAGTATGTTCTATTAATATCCTGTTGTGGCCCTACATAAGTCTAGGCACCCTTTCAATCAGGAAAAAGTTCTGGTTTGCTTCTTCACTTCCAAAGATATCCACAGAAGTTAGTGAATATCCCGGTATCTCTGGTCACTTCACAGGTAAACAACATCCCCACAGGAATAGACACTTTGTTTTCCCATCAGTCACCTAATGCAATTACTAAAGTAGTTTTCTGTCATGAGGAGGGAAAAGCAAATGATTGAGTTTGCACCTTCATTCTCATTTAATTAAGAGTTAGGAAAAAAATGTCAACACCAACCAGAAAGGTGGGTGGGTGTAGGAGGGAAGAAATGTTGTTTGACTTAATGCTGGCATAATGCCTAGGCTCTCCCAAAGAAGCTGGGAGGAGTACACAGACCTTTCCCACATGAAGTAAGATTCTTCCTCTGGGTAAGGCTCCCTCATCCACTTCACCTTCCTGACACCTCTCTGATTAACCTAATCCAAGCAGAAGCTCCCTCACAGCAGGTCCCTGCCCATCCAACACTGTTTCAGGCTGGCAAATTTTGACAGCAGGGCAGGACTGAAATTCTTCTTGTGCAATAGCATAACATTGAAAACTTTTCTGTCCTTCAGGGAATGGTGGAAATGAAGGCTAACCAGCTTGTAAATTATTTTTCTGACATACTCTTCCCAAAGTGTCAGCTATGCAAGTGAAGATCAGATTCTTCCCCAAATCCTCAGGTGTCACAAAAGCACATTTTTAACTAAGATTAATTTTCTTGATAGATGACAATGGTTAAAACCTAGGCAGTGAAAAGAAGCCTGCTAAAGTCTCCCATCCTCTTTCACAGTTACATTCCCTTGCTTGTATTTTAGAGCAACAATCAACAGTAAGACTTCAGAAGAATCCCCCCTTTACATTTGGCCTTTATTTATAGATTTATCTGAGGCTCCACCTGTAAAATTCCACGTGCATTAATACTGGTCATTGATCCACTCCAGCTCCTTCTGTGAATAAGCATTTGCAAACTTTATTTGCCAGGGAAGTGAAATGCAAGTCAGTCGAAGTTTGCATTAACACCCTGCGGGTCAGCACTTCCTAGGTGAGGACATCCTGTCATTAGGATCTTTAGAGCACTGTCTTACTGAATTGGGTGTCCAAAAGCACAGAAGGACCATACCATCCCAATCCTACCTGACCCAATCCCAATTTATGTTAGAAGTTCCACACAGTTTTGAAAACTTTTTTCCATTATGTTATTCAGATGAAGGTCACTGTCTTTTCTCCCAGCAAAAGCATGCTCTGCATTTCATTTGTCCACATGAAATGAGCTCATTTACTCTTATCACTTCTAGCATTTCTAGTTTAAGTGTCAGATACCAGAACAGGCCCAGGCATCAAGAGCATTCTATCCCCACCATTGGAATGACAACTTCCACTTGACTACTTGCATCAAATGAAGGCTAAAGTACTGGAAACTAAAGACTGAAGAGATGACCAAGTCCTTTCCTTTTAGTGAAGATCCCTCTGTTTTAGAGATGCTCCCTTGCAAGATCTTTGTCAGTTGATATTTTTACTTTCTCCTGCTTAGGTTCAACACAAAGTTTGCAGGAAGAGATCACCACTCACTGCATCACTATTTATAGTTACTTACTCTATTGTTATCCTAACAAGACCCTAGTCAACAAAGCTTCTGATCCTCCTAAATTAAAATCGCAACATGAAGGCATTTTTGTTTGAAAGAGCTTTTAATATAAATGAACTTTCTGCTTTTCTTGCTCTAAATTTAAAAAAATATTGAAAATTCAAAGACCAATTCTTCTTCATTTCCCTTCTTAAATCATTCAGATAATGGTTCTACTACTCCCATGTAAACAAATCATTCATGGGTTCTAGGTATGAGAGGTTGGTTTTCTATGGTGGAAGACAGAGACATCCAATCCATTTTTCTGTCTTCTGAAAAAGGAAAAAATACCCTTTGAAAGAGTTTACCATGCAGACACATCTTCATTCTACATGGCCCTCTTGCTCCTTCAGCAAGGTGATACACCAGATTCCATGAAGGGGCAAGTACACCTTTGGCAAAGCAGTTTGGATTTCAGAAGGAAACATACAGAGCATTCATTGCTTGCACAAACAAGCAGTCAAGGCTGAGTTTGCCTCAGAGCCTGCCCAGCAGGATCTAAACGCAGGGGAACGACAGGAACCTCTCTGGCTTCATTAGGCTGTCTGGCAGTACCATGCAAGAAGCATTCTCCAGGACTTACTGAAGATGCAGGGCAGTCCCTACAGCACTGGCTTTCCTGCATGTGCGGGGGATGTGTTCTCCAAACCAGGCTTCCAGGTGACCCAGCAACTCCCACCATCAACGCCTGCTGCCCCCGCCGCTGCCACCCATGCGCTTCTGTTCTTAGAGCAGTGCTGACTCCGAAGAGCTGGGCACTGCCAGCTTCACTACAGATAAATAAGTACAATTACCTCACGGAACTTAAATTAAGAGCTGCCTCTCTGTCTCACACAGTTAGGTACAACTCTGTCAGGTTCAGGCTTAAAGATGCACTTTTTCCTGCTCCCTTGATAGTTTTGTTATTTCTTAAGAACAGGGGCTGGAGGTGGAGGGTTAAAAATTATGTACTCCGAGTCTCCTCGAGTTACTGAAATGTCTAACCTCAGATCTGGGGTCCATTTGTCACAAGCCACACTCTTGGTCAGTCTCTGCTTTGACCACCAGGAGCCGGCCAGCAAGCCCTCCTCCCACACTGTGCTATTTGTGCAAACTGCTAGCTTGGAAAAAAAAGTACATACAGAGCTGGTTTACTTCTAGTGAGGTCCCCCTGGCATCCAGCTGAGAGGTGAGAAAACTAAATATAACAAACTTAAAACTACAATTATTGTAGGAGAGTTTGCCAGAGCCGCTCTGAAGCTCCTAATGGTCTGTTGGGGATTTATGGATCAGCTGTGAAAATTTACTCACAGCTAAAACTTGCCAATCAAGTCCTTGGCTTTGAACACTGCTACCAACTTCTACATAATACATTTTGAAATTACAGAAATGTCAAAGGAAAACAGTAGGTTTTAATGCTTCAGAGAAGGGTACGAGGAAAATCTATCATACTAAATAGACCGATAAGACAGTGTGTAGAGTCTCCCTTCTGAGTGTTTGTATCTTTGCATAAAAGGGCCTTATATTTTTACAGAGCAGGAGGAGATTACAAGTGCTGCCAAAATACACAGTAAGAGACAGTATGTTGTACAGAAAAGACTACAAACTGCTGTCTGGCAGTTTAAGAGCAGATTCCCTCCATAAATTTTGCAAGCGATCCAGAAAATAATATTAGTCGCTGATATTTTATGTTCTTGCCATATGGATGGGGATATAAAATTTATAAAAGCTTCTCTGGAATTGTATCAGCTATTTTAATGTTATTCCATTTAAAAAGGGCAGCAAAAATAACAAACAAAAAATCCTGAGAACTTACACAGAAAGCACAGCAAGCAGCCAGCTTAGATGGGAGCTATAAGACCATGCCTTATTTCTCCCAAATGCTCAGCACAAATGGGAAGACAGCAGTGATGGCCCCTCTGTAAGGGCAGTGTTGTGCAGAGGAGCTGATGGGCACTTTGTAGACCCCTGTCCACCTCCAACTCTACAAATCCCTGCAGCTGGTGAAGCTTCAACACCCCAGAGTACTGGTCTGAAAACATGTCAGATCTCCAATACACTATTAAGCACCACAAAGGAGCACAGATCCTCCCAGCATAAATCCATACTCTTTTTAAAAAGGAAGTTTTAATGCTGCCTCATAAGGTAACTTTCTAATATTTACTTTGGCTTCTACTACATTAGGTCTCTTCTGTCAGCAATTACCCCAAAAAACAAACAGTAAAGAGTCATGAAGCCTTGCAAATTTAGATGATAGGATCTGATCCTTTAAAGCCTTATACAAATAAATAATCCTCATGTGTATGAATAAGGCTTTACAAGATCATAGCATATACACTATATCCAAAGAGGAATTAAAGTCCTATTTTCCACTGACAAGCAAACTCTAGGCCACCTAACATTATTTATGCTATGTTATAAATTATGTTATATATAATATAAAGACATATTGCTTTATTTTGCACAGATATTCTTTAACCATCTACAAAAAATAACAAAGTCACTTCTAGCCCTTGAAAATTTTGATTTAACTCCTTTTATTTATTCAGAAAGAAATTCAATCTTTTAGAGCTCTGCAATGCACAAAACCTAGGTTGAATAGTAATGATCTCACGTCTTTTAGAAGTCTTTATATCAAAGATAAATGACACATGATTAATTCAAATTTCATTGTCAAATTTGGAGTATTTAATTAGCATATTTTTATTCACCAGAAGCTGAGAAAGAGGAGTTATGTTCAAGTGCAGAAAATGAGTTGAGTTGGATTCAAGTACCACAGAACTTTGATTATTTCACTAAAATACTTTACCTATGAATTTGATTGCCCATGCCACCCACAGAGGTGCCTATATCACCATCCCAGTCACTATTTTTCCATAGTTCTTACAAACATGTTCACCTCTAGATGCAACAATGACACTTTGCTAATTGTAATGCATGGCACAGTAACCTGAGGCAGACCTCTTGGTTCATCTCAGAGAGCCAACAGAAGATGCCAACAAAAGGGTCAGCCCTGTCTGCACCATGAGAAGGTGTTGCTACACAACACCACAGTGACCTTGAATGAAGCAGTAAATAAAGAAAAGAGGCCAATGTTTGGTTGTGAGTTGGCAGGACAGGACGGTGGAAAACTGTAGGTGACCTTAAAAGAATGTGCCATGAGAGGGACACAAATGGTGGTGCAGAGTACATGGATAGCAAGGGTGTGAATGTTAAGATGTGTTAATGGAAGACTTTGGAAGATAAGAGGAGCCTAGGGCTGAAAAAATATCTCATCCTAGTTCACTCATATTTCTCTCTATGTTTTCATAGAGATGACAGTCACCTTTTCTCCAAATGCCATCCTTAGTCTGAATTGTGCAGCCTTTCTGACAGAATTTTATGTGGAGGAGCACAGGAAACCTCTGACAATCACTGGAATAGCATCCAAACTGCAAACCACACAAATACTCATAGCTGTGCCTGCTCTGCTGGGACTGGAGCAACCTTCTCTGTGCCAGAAGTTAATCTGCTCTTGCTCCATTTCCAAGAACAGAAAAAAGGGTGAGAAAGACATTGTTAAAATAATTTTTTTAAAATGAGGCCAAAAATAGAACAGTAAAAGTTGGTCAGTGTAAGGAACTGTATGTGTCATCAACCTAATAAAACTACTTAGCACATCTTCCTTAGGGGGAAAACTCTTTATCAGCAGAGACAGAAATAAGATGTGTTCCTGCAGAAACAGACTGTATTTATTACCTCGGTAAAGGCAATATCAGCTATCAAGCCACTTGTTGTAGAGGTACTTAATGCCTGTTTCCTAAGACAAATATTAAAATATAAGTAAAAATACACTGCAACTCCTGCACATTTCCAAAGAAGTAGCCCTAACTCACAGACACCATTAACTCACACATCTCTGTGCATCCAAGAAAAAAGCAAAGCCATGACACATAAAACTGTAGCTTTTGACACTACCAAATTCAAGACATTTGTCATTGCTTGAGTTCTAAAACTCTGCATCCTAATCTATAGAAAATCACAAGTTTTATGGCAAGTTGAGGAAAGTTAAGACTAGATAACACCAGATGCTTTTGTACTACCAAAAGCTGGTAAGTCAGAGGAAGGACAAGGTAATCAGAAAGGTGTCAGGGAGCTTGCTCATAACCTGCCCAAAATGCCATTTTCTCTGTTCATCCTGGCCAGCAGAAGACATTACTCAATGGAACACAAGTGAAAGACTTCCTTATCCTATCCTTGTCTTTTCCTTGGAAGAAGTAATCCAGAAGTGGAATCTCTCTCCAAGGAGTGATCATCATTAAGATTTCATGTCACACAGGCTTTAGAGTTAGAACCACGCAGGAGCCTACTTCTCACAACCAGCATAGCTACAGATTCCTGTCACCCGCGGAGTCAGGCAGTGCTCACGGCACCTTTGGAGCACTCTGCAAAGGCTGGGGAGACAGCTGCACATCTTTAAACAACGGAGATGTTCGAAGAATGAATCTGAATCTGAACGCGTCATTTGTGCAACAGCCACGAAGAACAACTCCACCCTGGTCCTGCTCCTTGCCTGTTCAGCTCATCTCCCAGCACAGACACGGAGCAAACTAACAACAAATGCATCCTCCTGATAGTTCCTTAGATACACAAGATAATTGTACCGTAAACTGCAAATTCAGTATCAGTTAAACTCCCACTTCACAGGTTTTCATACACACACCCAGAAACGCAGTTAGCCGGATACAAAATAAGTGCTTATGCACTCATACCTACCAATCCTTTAAGAAAACAAGCCTTTGCCCCCTTACCGCAACAGAATACCCAATGCTTTTATTCAGCATTTCTTCTAAATAGGCAAGAGGCATTTGTAAAACAGGCTAGGCTTGAGCTGTCAGAACAGGACAGATATTAAACGTTTCTAAAGCCCAAAGGGACACGTTTTCTGGTTTCCCTCTCTGTGTCAAGTGACAGCTCCACTGTGATGGGTCATTAGCGTGACAAAGGGAAAGCAGCTGGACATGGAGAGGGGCAGAGGCTAACAGAGCGATTACATCCTTAAATCAACTATAAAACATTACAAAGGATGAAGAGGAGGAAAAAAGGGAGGAGTGTATTCAGGGGAATAAAGTCAGTTTGATAAAGTGACTAGCCGCAAATCATATGAAATTAATTCATTTTAATAAAAGAAAAATCAAGACAACTTACTCTTATGAGAAAGCAGACTCTCTTTGAAGGAATATTTTAAAGTGACTGAAATTATTATTTCATGCAAATAAGCCATTTTTCCCTCCTAAATAAATTTCTACAGTCTCAACGAAGTAAAAATGTGTCTTTGAAGATCTAGTTCCTCTCATTTTGAAAGCCCCCAGAAAGGATCAGAATTGGTTACTGAGGTTTTTCCCATCTCCATTTTCCTTTCCTCCAAATGAGCTCAGGAGGATTTTAGCACGACAGCAGAGCAGTAGCTCAGCAGGTTATGCAGAACTCTTACTGTTAGGGGCACACAGCTCTGAAAGGACAAGTGGTGAATTAAGAGGAAAACTAAATGAACATATTTTCCAGTCTTCCCATTGATGGGAGCACTATATTAAATTTCCAATAAAAAGCAACATTCAGCCAATTGGGTTTTACTAAAGAGGACTCCATTGCCATGTGCTGCATTCCAGAAATCACTATATTGTTTCTTATAAATTACACATTATTTAAGTTTTTGCTAAAGTTGGCATTACTGCTGTTATGTCTCTCTCCACTAAAGTTTGACATTTCTGAGCAACTAAGAATTGATTGATAACTGATAATAACATAAGATTACTTGAAAATGTTTGCATGCAACACATTCCTTCTAAATTCTTCTGTTCTGACCCCTTTTGCTTTTGTACCTCTGTGCTCTCTCTTCAATCTTTTTTTTTTTTTGCCTTTCTGCCAGTAAGCTGATGGATTTTAAATCAGATATTAAATAAAAAAAATCGATCAAACAGAACAAACCCAAGTCCCAAACTTCACACTTTCAGTAATTTTTGTTTAAAACAGAGAACATCCGTATGATTAAGTCTTCTTTAACCTTTGAGTCATAGCTGATATATAGGAGAGGTCATTGTTGTCCATCAAAAAAGGAAAATAAATTTTAAAATAAATTAATAAAAACAAATTTTAATTACATGACTTGAAGATAATTATAATCACTGATGCTACTTTTGGAAAACAACTGAAAATACAGGTGAAGCACCCTCTGTTTGTCCCTGTCCCTTCCATGCTCACACACACATTTGGTACACACATTTGGCATTTTAAGTCCTGATTCTAATCTCAGGTAAAGTGTAAGAAGAGTCTCAATAATTACACAGCAAGAAGCAGACAATTCCAGAAAAACTGTATTTTCCCCCACTGTGTGTTTCATAATATATGGAGACAATAAATGGGAAACACAAGGAGGAGCTTAACAATGTGGGTTTACTTCCCACATTCCCTGGCAAGTCCCACACCATGCTGCTTCTGCAGCTCCTGTCCCTTGTTTTGGTAGAGCTGCTCAGCTAAGACAACTACAGCCCCCTCTGTTTTGTTTTCATCTCCAGTCAGGGCTGTTAGATTTGTTTCAACACAAACTCTGTGAGTTCTCAGAACCCTATCAGGTAGAGAAGAAACAGATTTTGGAGATGTACTTTAAAAGGCAAATACATACAGAAAGCCTGTATCAGTAACAGTAAGAAGAGAAACAGTAAAACCAGTGTTTCTCCTTGTTAAGTATCAGCTTAGCCTTTGCCATATATGCCAAACTATTTGCCATGACTAATGTATATAATGGGAGTACATTTCATATTTTATCTCTCCTGAGAGACTTTGAGTAGGGAAGGGGGGAAAAAAAAGGAAAAGAAAAAGAAAATTCCACCCTACACAAAACAAACAGACAACGAAGCAAATAAAAAACCCGTATGTTTAACATAATGGGTTAGAGTTAAAAAAAAGATAAACTGGAAGTAATTTTTCCCAACAAGTTTTCTCCTTGTTACTATAGGAAATAAATGACTCAAAGCACTCAGCACCAGTCTGCTTCCTCCTCTCTGCCCCCAGAACTGGCACAAACTGATGACAACTTGGGCACAGATGTTGGAAATTCCATCTTCCTTCCAGAGGAGCTCAAAATCTCCAGGGCATAACCCCTTATGAAAAAAAATATTAACTTTGGTTTTCCCTCCATTGTTTTAAGATGCCTTTTATTGAATTTGTAAACCAAATATATATTCCTATATCAGCATAGGGAGTTAAAACTGCTCCATTTCCACTGGACAGATATTACCCATGACAAATCATTAGAAACAAAAGCATACAAAGAGTTGGATTTCAAGACAATGAAGTCTCCTATAATCACAGAGTTTACTTGTGGCAAATGTTTTCAGCAAGAACTCTCAGAGAAAGCACTCTTCATGCAACATCTCTATAGTTAACCCACAACTACCACTCAGTCCTTTCTCTCAGTTATTTCCAGCTAGTTGCTCTGTCAGACTGCAATGAATCACACACCTGGAATTATTAGTGAGTCTCCACTCTCTCATGCTGCTTAGCCACTCCAGCCAATCTAACAAGCAGGTACTAAAGTTTGTCACACACTGACCTGTCATCTAAAAATGACATTTTCCAATGCAACTGCAAATCATAAACAGAACTTTCAAACCATATACATTTTCTCAAAAGAGCAGACTTACCCAGAGAGGGGGAAAAAACCCCAAGCCAACAGTTCCAAACACACATTGGTCTTTTCAGAGATATCCAATACTGGTTTCATTTGCTAACACTACAGACCCTAGCCTGCATTTCCAGTCCTTCCACACAACTGCAGCAGAAACCAGTTATGAACATCAGCCAACACCATTACAACTGTTCTTCTCAGTCTTCTGCTTTATTTCATACAGGAGGGTACGTTTTTGTAAGTCATCCTCTGAAGCATGTAAATTCAGGATTCCCTTTCCCTGCAATTTCTCATCCTCAGCTCTACGGCCTGAGGGCTTTGACTGCAATACAGCTTTTAGTTTTGGAAATTAAGAAGTATTTGCCCATCAAACATCACAACAACCTGCATAGATAGAATGCTTTAACTTTGTAAATCTTATCATTGGACCTTTACTATCAACTCAATTGACGTTGTCACTCGGGGAAAAAGTACAACATGTAGCGAGCACACTTCAATTTATATCTTATTGTAGTTCAGCAGGGAATTTCAAACTAGAGGTTTAGTAATACTTTCATATTAAAATTACATGATAAATGTTAAAGCAGAGAGGTATTTAAAGAACATGCTACCTGTGTTGCATGAGTTCAGCCAATGTAGCTGCTAAGACATTTCAGATTTTCAGTTTCACTAAATTTTAATCCTTACTCAAAGCTCGGTGAAGCTCACAGTGAAGCTTTATCTTTTATTTAGCCCATGTAGGAAGCCATTTTTTAAAATTTCATTGCTCTTCACCTAACATCTGTAAACCTTCCTAACAAAACTACTGAGGGGGAAGAAATAAGGAATCCAGAGAGCTTTCAAAGTTTAGATGGTATAATTAAAAATGTATATTTTATATTATAATATATTATAGTGAAATACTTGAAACAGGGAAGTGTTTTGTTAAACACCACAGAGTATTCTGATCTTGACTCTGAATTAGCATTCTGCAACTGCACATTTGTTTACTGCAGCTCACAAAGCAAAAAGATGGCAGTTGTTGAAAAAAGTCAAGAAAAAATGCTCAGAAAACAAGATGAGTGTTTTATTACCTATAATGAAACCATGACTTAACTTTGTGGAGGATTCACTGCTTTCCTTCCCATTGTATTTTACCAGTCGTAATACCTGTTCTAGTGTGTTAGAAATAAATTTGGAAGAGCAATTTTGGATATTCCCTAATATCTCCCTTCCAATCATTCACTGAATATTCAGTTTAGATTATAAAATACCAAGTTATTATCAGCAAACTAAATTACAATTTGCCTGCATTTCCAATTCAGTGCATTTATTAACTGTCAGGTAAACAGGCGCACACCAAATTACGCCACCCGGTTACAAAACTCAATGCTCGAGTTGCAGGGCCTTAGATGGAGATGTTCGATGTTTGCCGCCCTGAGTCACATTAACATGACAAAGCACACTCAGAACACGGATTCTCTCTCAAATCTTTCCATTAAAGGTAGCGTCAAAAGGAAACCATTTCAAGTTTTCCTATGTATCATTTGCTAGGAAGCATGACTAGCGGGAATGTGATGCCCTCATATGTAACACACACCACATCAGAAATATGAGCATGAAGTATTCTCAACAGATCTACCTGACTTGCAATACGCAACCACGTAAAGTTTTGGTAATTGTGAAAAAATAAGGGTCATCTTTAGAGACTGTAGATTAAAATTTAAGACTGATTTTGAGTAAGTGTAAATTACTCTGTGGTTGCACAACAATTCACATGTACAACAGCAACAGCCCAGTGGACTTAAGAAGAGACCATTACTGTTCAGTTTCAGTGCAAATCTCCAAGTCTATAGTTCCAATCAGAAATAAAAATGTAGGTAACAAGAACCCTTAACGTTTTCACGATTAAGTCACAAACCATGATTTAAAAGCAAACAGACTAAAAGAAAATCCAACATCAAATTTATGGATCACGTTCTGCAGAAAATTTGAAAGTCCAGTTATTTACATATTTATAAAAGCTGATGTGATTCCCGACTTAAAATAACGTTCATACCTTAAATTTGCGGTAACGTCAAAGCATACATTGCACATAAGTATTTCTCATAAGTATTTCTATACATGTGTATATTTTGCAAATGTGAGAGAGTTGAAAGCATTTCCTCCATTAGTTACATTGTTGGGTTTTGTTAGGAAAGTGATAACGGAGATGCCTAAGCCAGCGCCTTTGCTGCAGGGGTTGTTGCAGGAAAGCAGCTCAAGCCCAGCGGCAAGGCCGTGGCAGCTCCTCAGCGCTTTGTCACACTCGCGCTTTGCTGGAGGGCCGCACACGGGCTCCGTCCACTCGGCGCTCCGGGGCGTGATATCGAAAGCGGTTCTCAGCCTTCACCACTGCGCAGCACCCAGTATCCTGCTCGTCAACTCAAGCGGCAAATCTTAAAGTAATAGAAGGCAATTCCCATAGCGCCATAGCCGGGTATTTGTTAGCAGATTAAAAGCCCTTACCCCTTCTAATACGCTATGACTTGGGCAAAACTCAGATGCAGCGCACGCAATCACCTTGAATCGGCACAGATCATCAGCTTAGGCCTTACTCATGCTTCACCTATTAACTACAGAGCATTCGGTTTGTGTTCAAGCTTCTCATTTAGCCAGATAAGTATCACTGGCACCACTGCATTTGTGTAGCCAAAGTGCTTTTTCCCCTCTTTCTGGGTGGAAAACTAAACAGCAAAATGCCATTCGCATCACTGCGCTCGTTAGTAAGACTTCCACGCCCGCACAGGTTATTTTTCCCGTGACAGTTTCGCAGAGATGCCACCGCTTCTGGCAGCCCATGAGCCGCTGGCTCCCGGCCTGCTGAGGGGACACAGCAGCGGAACGGCGGCCGGCACACACGGCCGCGGGGCAAGCGACGGAAACTTCCCCGGCCCGGCTCCGGGGCGCGGAAGACGCGGTGCCGGGGCTAACCCTGGGGAAACCGACACGAGCGGCTTTTCGGGCAGAAAACTCTGAGGGCAGCGAGGCCACCGCCGGTCTTCAGAGGAGCCCGTGCCCCTAACAGCGGGGACGGGCCCGCCACCACCCTCACGGCGAAGCGAGGCTCAACCCCGCAGGGCACCGCTCGGCCAGGGCCAGGGCCGGTGCCGGGCCGACCCTCCGCCCGCCTGGCTGTCAGTCTGGGC
>VYXF01008677.1:387941-437808 GCA_013397295.1 Polioptila caerulea
GCGCGGAGCCCCAGAGGCGCTGGCGGGGCCGGAGGGAGGGGCGGGCGGAGCCCCCGGGGCGGCCCCACCTGGGCGCCGGGCCCGTTCCCTCCTTCCTCCANGGCGGCTCTGCCCTGTGTCCCAGCCGGGGCAGGGTGGCTCAGGGGCACCTGTTCGGGGCAGGGTGGCTGGGGCGCACCTGGTCCTGTCCGGGATGGTCCCGGGGGCCGAGCTTGGTAAAGGAAGGGCTGTACAGCAAAGAGTGAGCCTTTCACACTCCGGCAATAGTTCACAATTATCAAACGCCTAAGGCAAGGGGAAAAGCGCATGTACTCTTCTAATCCCTCGCTGGTAGCACCTCTGAAGAAATGTCATCAGTCATTTATCAGACATGGGCTCTGTCGGCTGATATAAAACGGGAGAGGAGAGTGTACCCCAGCCAAATAACAAACCTCCTCCAGTAACAAGTCATCTCCATAGCAAGCCCACAGTCTGGGCCCAGCCATGATGGGCTTTTAATACAGGATGTCGATCCTGGGCTCCCCGCTTCCAAACACATGCGTCAGTGCAATCAAGACCTATTCAGGAAGGCTTTACCTGCTGCTGTAATAACACGGGACTAAGGAGTGGAATTGCTGCCTGATCATACAATGTGACAAAAAAAGTTTTACCTGCACACGTTTTGGGAGGAAATTTCAGATGACCGATGGAGCGTAAATTACACTCTTGCATTAAACAAGTAACACTGAAAATGTTTCTTCCAGCTCTTGCCCTCTTGGTAACGTGATGTTTATTAGAGAGGGACAAGTCAAACACCATTTCAATACTTGCTCCTGCACTACCTCTGCTTGCCTCGCACCCTCCCCCCAGCACACACACATACCGAGGAAAGCAGAAACATCCTGGCTCCTTTGAAAAATTAATCCTAATTCAGGGGAAAGATGAATTTTGAAGGGGTCAGGTTCTCCTCCCTGCACCTGGCACAGTCATTTACAAGTATGTAGCCTTCTAAATGGGAACGAAATGCCACCTCCGGTGACTGGAAAATTTTAAGTTAGTTGCATTAATCACGTACTTTACACTTTGCAGATGGAGGGCACCAACCAGGTGCAGGGCAGTGGAGAATTGGGCCGGATTTCAGTTGCACAGTTACTTAATGGTAATGTAACATGAAATGCACCTCCCAAAAATGAATAGTCATCAGTACTTGTTTAGACACATTGACTTACACTATATTCTGATAAATACAAAAAAAATGGAGCTTCACATCCTTTCCCACAAGGAAAAAAAACTTGAAAATTGTGTGTTTTCTGGCTCAGCGAGGGCTGCGTGATCAACACTGAGTAGCTACAAGATGCCTGATCTTCCAGCAAAGGAAAGGTAAGGTCTGGCAGACAGGTGAGACAACTCATGAGAAAAAAAGTTTAACATGCTGGACCATCTCTGCCTGGGGTTTAAAGCAAATCACAGGTGTCCACTGATCATCCACAGAAAAGAGGCTTTGTGTGAATTTCCTGAGTAGCAGTAAAAGCCCTTGAGACCAAACAACAGCCACTGCTGCCTGTAATTATTTGAGGAAGTGAAAGATGGTGACTCATGGCTCAGAGGGCAGCAGGAGCACAGCTATGACACTAATGCACGGCCCTGGATTAGGAGGTGGATAGTCACAAGAACGTGTTACTTCGCACAGACATATTACAGCACTTGTAATAATGGATCAAGTGTGTTTTACTAGGCACTACTATTTCTGCACTTAATACATCCACTGTACAACTTGGCATTCAGTCTCAGAATGGGATCCTAAAACTGCAAAGATTTTCTCCATTCATTTAAACAGTTCTCATCCCTAAGTGTGCTTCTTGTCAAGGTTGTTCTATTTTTCTCTTTTTCTGTCATATCCCAGTGTTTGGCTTGGCATGATCTGGTGTGGCAAAAGCACTGACCCCTCACAGCCAGCTGGTCCCTGCCTTACCACGAGGCATTAGCAAGGGCTCACTCAGAGGTTGTCCTACAGAGAAATAAGTGGGTGGGTGTGAGCAAGCACAGACTGACCGATGTTCATGGACTCTCTTATTCAAAAAATAAGCAGTTTTCTGGCCAACCCTTACAGTATTTCTGGAGCACTGCCATAAGAGAGAAACATCAGTGGCTGGTCAAAAAACCACAGTTTTAGGGTCTGGGTTTGGCAGTAGAACTGAACAAGTGCTAACAGCTATACAAGTTCCTGTTCTCCTATTCTAATATGGAACATAGTTATGCACATGGTGAAATCAGAGCTGTAGGATTTTCCCCCTTGGCTAAAGACATATTCTGTGTTTGTGTAACTGTCAGCTAATAGGGATTTTGTTAAAAATATTGACAAAATACTGACTTTCTTGTTGCTGACTTCATATGTATTAAATATTTATTATTTTAGATTAAAACTGTTGGTTTTTTGAAGTATCTATACCATGGGTATTAATGAGAGCTCATGCAAAAAACCTGGCTAATAATTTCAGCTGAGATTAATATGCTTACTGCATCTCCCAATACAATTAAACAATCCTCACCTCTTTCAACGCCTTTTTGAAATTTCCAGTTGTAACAATCTGCATGCTAAAACTGAAATCCTGGTCTAACTGCTGTTCTAACTTGCATGAGGATAAATCAGAAGTAGGTCTCTGGTGTAAATGAACTCCCACCCAGAATATTCCATATTTATGAGCAGATCAAAAAAGGCACAGGCAGAACCTGGAAAAAAAGAGATCGTAAAGTAGGAAAGTGATGGAGCAAGGCACACACAGGATACTGTGTCCCCAAATAGTTCAGCATCAAATAACAAAACCAGCAGTGATTTCATTGCTTTAAGTGCTTATTTAACCATAGAGTTACACAGTAGCAAGGAAATACATCTAAAAATAAAAGATGTGTATCTGCCTATTAGTCTGACTAAGGCCTTTCATTGGTTCATACCTGAATCTGTTATTCTGTGACCTGGAGAATTAATTGCCTTAATCTTAATCTTCTGAAAATTAATGTATAATGAACTCTTCATTATCAGGGAAAAGAAGCAGCCGGAAAAAAATGAAAGATGGAAAACCTAGACAATGCAAATACCTCAGGGCTAGGGCTGACCCAGCTGTACATGTGCTCTGGTGTAAATTTCCTGCTCACTTAAGCTGCAATGAGCAGCACCAGTTCAGGTACCACTGCATGTCTAACATAGTTTATTCCCAAAGTGGGTAAGGCAGACAGACACAATGGAGAATAAACTTACTTTTTTTACTGTTACTCCTGTGCACAGGTACTTTAATTCATATTTATGAAGCGTGATCTAGATAGTGTTGTGATGGTTCTGCAGCAGCAATAGTCATGAAAATATAAACATGATTTCATGTAGAATGAGATGTCGTCTCTGAAATAGGACTGAAGTAACACAAGTATCCAGTTGCAGGAATAAAAGACTTCATCTAGAAAGAATGGCAACATCGTACTCCTTAACAGTCTGTGGAGAGAGGCAGGAAAGTACTCTCTTATTCAACTTCAAAACTAATGAAGGAAACTTCAGGGGGAAAAAATGAGAAACACTTCAGTCTGGTCAGTTTATGGTTATCACTGTATCAGGTTTTCCCAGGTTACACTGAACCCTGTTTCTGGAGCTTGCTGTACACGTTTTCCTGTTCTCTCCGATTGTTGTTTGGATAGAGGAGATGAAGACTGAAGTAGAAATTTCCAGTGCCTGGGTATGTGAAATCTGCTTTCTATCTACTTCTATCAGCTTCTCCTGAAAAATATTTCAGTCAGCACCACTTTTGACTTTTTTCTTTTCAGTGATTTTCTTTTCACTGGATGTGAATGCCAACAGGTGGCCACAACTGGTAGGTTCTTTTGCAGTTACTCTGGCTTTGCATTTTCCTGCACCTGTGTGGGCTCTGCTGCTCACGACTGCCTGTCATTGAAATGCTTGTGTTCAGAAATACTCAGGGTACAAACGACCAGGTAAAATTTAGCTCAAGTCTGCAAGTTGCTTTGTAAGCAAACAAACAAAATTTCCTCACATTTGAAAGCAGAAAGTTTTCTAATGGTTTGAAAGGAAAATACAGGGGAGATCTAGTTCTTCAGAATTAGCTGGTTACAGACCAGATGTTTTTATAGGAGAACAGAATCACCTGAAGAATTTGACTAAACACATTAGCTTGGGAGCAAAATAATCACCCCATGAATAACCAGAAAATGAAGCTTATGAATGATTTACTAAGAGATACAGCCTTCTTCCAGACCTCTGAAAGGTGAAAAACAAAACTCAGGAGTTGGACTGACTGATGCAGTGTGCAGATCATGTGCTTTCAAGAGTCAAGCAGATCAAGATGCAAAAGGATAACCTTTGGAGATAAGCTATCAGACACTCAACCATGGATAGCTGAGACTTAAATATGCTGGGACAGCCAGCTAATGAATGGCAAACACTGCAGAATTTTAACCTGATGCAGAACAATGTAATAAACTAATGATGTATTTTTGCAGGTACTGTGGGAAGCTGTGTACTCCCTCAGCACCCTGAGCCAGTGACAATATAATCCTCAATCCACATATTATAAATTTAGAAAATATAGGAATGTGCAACTGATCATACCTAGGAGGTGTAGACACTCTTTGGTCCCAGAATACTGGCTATTGTCATTAATGGCTCACATCATCCTCTTTTCTAGCTGCAGAAATGGCAAATATTTACCATTTCAACTACATTAGCCAATTTCTTAAAGAACAGCAGAATGTAATTAAAGAAAACATAATGGCAACAGTAAAAAATTAATGTTAACTACTCTGGGGAAAAAAACGGGCTTTGAAAAAAAATCCTTGATGTTACTCTCAGCTCTTCAGATAACTGAAATATGCATGTTAATAACCTGACTTATCTTTCCATGCCTTCACTATTACATACTTCCATTCGTATCATGGTGTAACTGGTCTGCTTCCAGTCATCCTCACTTCTGTTTCTCATCCTCCATGGCCCCATAAGCACAAGAGAATTAACAATAATTGCTTATTTATTTGTCTACCCACTCCTTTCCAATGTATGCATGGGGAGTTTTTCCTCTCATGGCCAAAGTGGTAGGTAATAACTACTACATCTTCACTATTAATAATAATAACCATAATAAATATATTATAACAGATTTTATTTCAGTAATTTTTAACTTTAAAGATACTATAGAAGTAATATCCAGCCCTTAAAAAGCTTAATTTGTCAAGCCTTTAAATACTAATTCTTCTTCATGTGCATGCAAGTTCTAAGGATATATGCATAGCTGGAGGCAAAGTCTAAACTTAATGGTTTCTTTACCCTTGGTAAATGACTGCTTTTTGCATAACTGCTGAGTACCATTTGATAGTGATAAATACTACTGACACACAAGGACAAACTGGGCATAAATTAGATCACAAAATAGGGTCTTTTAATATTTTATATGAAGACAAGTGATTTCTGGAAGTCTGCCTAAATAGAACAGCACCAAAGGCTGCACAATTTATGCCTCTGTAAACGATGTTTGGTTATAGTAAGGATATGGTGACCTGGTCTGTGGCAAGCAGATCCAATCCTGGGACCTCTCACTTGTGAAAGATGTTCTGCAGGACCGAGTTTTTGACAGGCCGCTTGTGCGAGCCCCGTCTGCTGGCGTGAGGTGCCCGGACTGTGGGAGGCTGTGGAGCCCGCGCAGAGCCAAGGCCAAAAATTAAGTGCCTCCTGACGGAGCCAGGCAGGGCTCCTTCCCCCTTGGCCGCTGACAAATTGCACAGCTGTGGTGTTACATGTCAGCACTTGCAGTGCGGATCTCCGGAGACAAACCAGGAATGTTCTGCATGCCAGACAGTGGCGCTGAGCCATTACATTGAGACAACCTTCTTGAGGGAACCGTGGGCCTGCGTGAACAAGAGTGGGGAATCCACTGACATTCTGAGCTGCAGCCATGTAACCATAGGCAGTCTAGTGCAGTGAGGCCAGCTCTACATTTGACAGAAAGAAATCTTGCAAAAGCGTGCCAGTATAGCACTCGCTGCATAGATGCTACAATGATTTCAAACAACTCTCATGGCATTTAGATAAGGTAGGTGAGACTATGTGTCCCTGAGGTCTGAGATATGCTTTCATCAATATTCATGGTGAGCCCAAAGTTATTTGATGATGTTTATCATCATCTGGAATACTTCCAGTGGAAAACATGATCTTGCTGATCTGGAATCTAACTCAGCTCCTGCAATCTATATATTCAGGGTAACAGTCAACAGAGAAATGCACATTGACATTTAATGTAGACAAGCAAAGGACTCTGAAGTTACCTGAAAATATCTGCTCACCTGTTGAGGTCATCTTCTAAAATTATCCCTTCAGTTTAGAACCTACAGTTCTTGTTTGTCTCACTGAACTACCACAGCTGCTAACCTTTCACCTGCTCCTTCCCCTTAGAAAATCTACAAGGACTTTTAAAGTCATTTCCCTATTGGGAAGCTGAAGAATATACAATACATAGGATTGTAAAATAAATTTTTAAAATAATTATCATAGGGACAGAAAAATGAAACAGCAGTATTGAAAGACAATTATGGACGGAAAAAAAACCCAAAAATGTTATTGTATCCATGGAGGAAAAAATATAACTGTTATTACTGTGATGTCGAATTAGTTTATTGAAATGTGCTATCTAGGACAGGGAAATAAAAAGAATAAAAGAATGTTTTGACTTGAGCTCTGGAGGCCTTCTCCTTTCTTACTTCTCACTTTGGTAGGGAGTTTACCTCTTTCTTTATCAGCATCTTGTGAGGAAGGGCATAGGAAACAAACAGCAAAGATAAATATTGGGGTAAAAAGAAATATAAATTAAAGAGCATTAACCCATGGTCAAAGGTAACACAGCAAAAGCTCCACCATCACAGAAAATAATCTTAAAAGAGAACTAGTAGCATACTGTAGATGAGGCTACAAAAAGATGAATGCAGAGCTTCTTGGAAACCTTCACTCACAGCTGGTATGAGTAGTCTGCTGTCAAACTAGAAAGGCGTATAATTTGGAAATCTGGAAGGGTTAATTCCTTTTCCTATGTTGTTATCAACGGTCTGGGGAACAGAACAGATCACACATCTGAAACGTGCATGTGGGGTAAAGTGCTATATGCAAATTGGAGCAGAGAAAGAGTTTTCAGAATGATTTGGAGAGATCAGAGAAACTGAAAAACACAGGATTCAGCTGAGGAAGGACTGGTGTTAAGCCTTGTACTCAGAAAGGGAAAACATTGTCTGAGAAAGTACAGGATGTTGAATGACTAGACAGAAAATGGTTGTTCTGAACAAGACTTGGGGAGTATTACAGAGGATCACAGCTGAACATGAGTCAACAATATCATGCAAGGAAGGCATCCATCAACCTAAGCTATATAAATAGGAGTTTTGTCTGACGTAATTCCCTTATTTTTCTTGGTGGTCATAAGGCCTCAGTAAGAACACTACATCCACTCTGGCAGTGGTACTTTCATTAGGAAATGGATTCAAAAATTCAGAAGAAAGGACAGGACTAACCAAAAGCCTACAAAAGAAGAGCAACAAAAAAAAAAAAATATGAAAAGGGCATTGCTCAGTCTATAAATGAAAAGACTGAAAGGAGAAAATAACCTTTTAAGAGAATGGAATAATTTGGTTTTGATCGCCAGGGTGAAGAAGATAGAGGAAAGTGGACTTGAATCACAGCAAGAGAAGTTCAGATTAAACCTGCTAATTGCAAATGAAAGAATATGTCAAATTTTTAAACACCTGCCATATCAGTTTTAAAAATAGGTTGCACAAAACATCAGTCAGGAATGAGTTAAACATGATCCAACTTTAGGACAAGAGGAAAGATTAGATACTCCTAGGTGTCCCATTATCCATGATTATTGGAGCAAGCAAACTCTGAATGGCAATGAAAAATGAAAAATCCATTGGAAAGCAAGAAGTGCAAAAATTGGTATAACTTAGGTAGTTTGCAGGACCAGCAAGTCTCCACAGTCCTTACAGGTCCATGGTTCAGGTGGCTTGAAGATGGACAACAATTTATATTAATAAAAGGCACGACCATGAACCTAAAGAGGGTCTTGAAAGTGATACAGTTAAAGTAGGGAAGAAGAAAAGGTTGATTCCTTAGGAAGGGAGACAGAAGCAAGAGATCACACAAACATTTTGAATGTTTGTTATTGTACCTAGTGAGAAGGGAAGTCATACACTGTCTCTAAGGAATGCATTGCTCTCCCAGACACAGAAGCCATTGCAAACACAGGCCCTGAACAGAAAATAAGGTTTCACATATGGAGTATGCCTTTCCTCCAGGAAACCCTGAACTGGAGCCTAAGGAAATCTTAGTTTAACTGATGCTTGTTTAAATCCAAGTTATTAAATATTTTGGCTGGCCAATAGGCAGCTCAAATAAGAGTCTTGAAGAAGACACATCTCTACATACAAAATATAAAATAAATATTATCATATCAGGACACTTTGCACTTAAAGAATCCTGTTTGAAAAGTCAGATGTTTTAATCCACTCATAAACACAGCCCCTTTTCCCTCCACTGTCAAAAAAAAGATGTGTGATGAGACTGTGGATAGCAATCCCAGGGTGGAAGAAGTGGCATAAACCCCACCCATCAGTCACAGTCCACAAAGCTTTTACTTGGACTGCCCTTGGCTGGGATAGCACATCATTACTAATCTTCCAAACATTACACACATACAATCTGGAATGCAAGGACTACCATGCAGTCTGCAAACAGACCAAAGCAAAGCCATTTGATTACTTCATGCTCGGGATACAAGGAAAAACAAAAACAGCCTTCAGCCAGGAAAAAGCTATAGTCTAAAGTCTACCTAAAACCATATATGAAATTAATTCTGATTTCTGTAAATGCTCATTTCTGGAAACCTCACAGTGATCTCCTTGAACCAAAGAACACATAATCCATCTTAGGCAGTGAAAACTCCCCTACCTTTTATAGTTCACAGAGAAATCAATTAGGATGTAGTTAAAATATATAGATTATTCCTTTTTTTTTTTTAACAGGACATTTTCAGGACAAAAAACTATAAAAAAGAAAAAGAAGCTTTAAAAATCATACCTTTCCTCTTCCTTTTTTCCCCTTTCCACTTGTTTTTTCATAGAGAACTTGACATGTCACATAGTTTTTCCAGTAAGCCATTCAATTGCCAAAAAATTGCCAATCGATTGCCAAAAAATATGTAGCCTCAGGCAAATTTTATCAATCAGCTCATGCTGAACTCAGCCCAGGAGAAAGGTAATACTCCTGAAATAATTATATCATTTGTCTTGATATTTCTCACAAGCACAGTTGTGTCCTTACCCTCTCAGTTTCAAGAGACGCTAAAACTGTAAGCAGGGTCACAGACATTACAAGGGAGGTCACATGCTTGAAAGAAGCAAGAAAACTTCTCAGGAACCCCTGTGATTAAAAAAAAAAAAAAAATTAAACCTGAATAGTTCCAGTTCAATAAAATTCTAAGTAACTGAAAATAAATTCTTAGTAAAGAGAAATGTCAAGGAAGTTCAAATTCCTCTGCCTTTTCAGAGGATGAGGTTGAACTGCATGTTCCCATCTCTCCAAAGTTACCTTAATTTCCAGTCTTCTGAGTTTCTGGGTCTGATCTATTCCTTTTGTATTGAAGCTACTTTAGCTAATAAAAATATATAAAAGGCAAAGCAGCAGGAATTCAGTTCAAATGCAAGGTCTGCCTCCCTAAGTCTGACTCTGGTGAAGCTTTCACAAGATCAGTGATTACTTTTCTTTCTCTTTATTTTGGAGTGAATGCATAAACAGAAAACAAATTCCTTCAATTCTCAAAATATTCACATAAAAGTTGGTTTGGGTTAAGCTTAAACAAAATGGAATTTGAACAATGATCAGAAGCAGGTATTTGGCTGAAATGTTTGCTTCCAGATGAGCTTTTTTTAATATCTCCAGGTAAACTGTCTGTCCTCTCCTAGGACATGGCTAGAAGAAAAAGTATTAAAAGTGCAACTCTTAAGTGAATGGTTCATACAGGGATTGAATCCACAACCTTGGTGTTCTTAACACCATGTTCTGACCACCTGAGCTGATCTCATTTCAGATGGCTAAGGCTCCCTCCCACAGAGCACTGCCCAGCTCCTGTGCTTGCAGAGCCTCCTGGACTGCACCACAAACACTGCTGGAGCTTGTGAGGGGTTAGAGCAGCCAGAAAGACCCAATCCATTGGGTCTGAAGGGTGCAGCACTCACCAGGAGCCTCCACCATCTCAAGGGAATGGCCCCAGTTACACAAGTTACAGACAGCTCTGTCATTCCCCAGGCAGTGAGAACAGACCCCCTTTCCATCCACATAAAGGCTGGATAACAAAATATGGAAATGATACAACAAATTGCTTAACAGAAACATATTCTTCCTTTGAGGTATCTGCTTCATTATTCCAGCTGGTGGTGAGTTTATGGTGGGAAACATGAGGATTGGTGGCCTGTGACATTTTATCAAAACCAAACTGACTACAAATGCTGTTTTTTAAAATGCTAAATGCCTAATCCTAATATTTTAAATGTTTTTAAATTTTCTTGACAGCATCCTACAACTGTAAGCACCACAGGTTAAATATAAATAATTGTTTGCTTTACATTAGCAGCTCATAACACATTTCTGGAAAGAGCCCTAGTGTGAGGCTGCACAGAGAACCTTTCACACTCTTCACTTGGAGCAATCCCATTACCATATCTGGCCCCCTTTCTGGATATGGCTCTGAATGACTTGCTTTGAGCCATTCAAAAAATTTGTGGAGACCTGGGTGTTGAAAGTAGCTCTCACAAGGGCTGACCCAGAGCTTATTTAGGTCAACAGAAGTCTTTCCAATTGATTTCAATTAATTTCTGAGCAGGTTCTGAGTCTCAGGGCACTGCCCTTGCTGTGGCAGTATGCTTTTTATACTGCTCATTTTATACACCTATCATATTTCTTCCAACAATTCTTTCCAAATTAAATTGCCTTAGGGTGCAAGGGAACATTTCAGAGAGATGAGGGGCTGTAAGCTATCTTATTGAAATCAAAGTGACTTGGATACCTATCTGCAATGTGTGCCATTTAAAATTTTCCACTTAATCAAGACAGACCTTCCTGCAATGCCCTTCCCCTTTTTTTATCTCTTTTCTTTTTTGTGGATGACTTTTTCAGTCTTTTCTGATGTATAATGTTAAGATGACAGGAGTTCTTAGCACAGATGGACACTAGACATCAGAGTTCTTAGCACAGATGGACACTAGACATCACTGAGAGATTGATAAATGAGAAATCTATCTGAAAGAATAGTCACCAAAAAATTATTTATTAAAAATTAATGAAATTACTTATTAGTTCAGTTAAGATGGATCCTCCAGATCCAAATACTCTGATTCCAGTAACACACACACACAAAAAAAGCTGGCCTGCTGCCATGATAAAATAGGCCTATCATTATTCAGTGGCTTAAATATGGGTCGAAACATTTAATCAGACAAAATTATTTTATTTTAGTATTCCCTGGGGAAACCCAGGGTGACTTTAACAGAGAATGCCTTCTAGCTTTTGAAACAAAGAAGAAATGGAAGGACATCCACTGTGATTTATTTTCTCTGGATGATCAGTGGAGAAATTGGATATGCATGACACATTCATTTAGTCCTCACTTCCCTTTGATGATTAGGGCTGAATTTTCATTCTGGTGTATGGGGATTTGTGTGTGTCACTCCAAACAACAAGAGTCATACATCTAAGTCCAAATGTAACTTTCTAAGAGTGAAGTTCAGAGACAAGAATCTCCAGTGTAAGTGGCCAAAACAGAATATCACAATATCATGCCAGTGATACTTATGCTCTAACACTGAGGCCTGAGCCTCAGAAGTTTCACTGAATTTGTAATTAACATCCTTTCCTTAGCTTTTGTGAAAAAGCACATTGGAAATACATGCAGGCATCAACCTAATTAAATCTATAAAAATTGATTAGCCATTTCAAAACATCTGTTACTTTGCACACTATTGCAAATAACCTCAATAATGAGGTGTGACCAATTGCTTTATAGTGGGAGCATTGCAGCCTCAGATGAGGGAGACTGAAGAGGTCTAGCTATAGCTCAAACTGATTGCAGTGAAATGCTGGGTCTGTGTAGTTAGGTGCTGGAATTTCATTTGTTTATAACAATCATTTGTTTATTAAAATAACCCTTTTACAGAACACCAGAATTAGAAATGTGAGCAACAGTTTTTTCCAACAAAATCCTTTACCCTTTGGGAGTGCTTGACATTCACCAGAAGAAAGAAATTCTATGGAACTAAGCTAATGGAATGAAGAAAAGAAAGCTATATAATGGATTATAAAGGTTTGTAATTGCTTCTTGCAAACCCAGAGGCAATTTGAAAGGCTACTGCTGTGGCATAATATTTTCCAGTTTTCATTCAGTCCCAATGTCAAATGATATAAGCAATAAAACTCTCTCCTACCTTCCCTGTAAGACTATTCCATACATCACATTGTGAGCAAGTTTTATTTTTGGACTGTGATGAACACCTCACAAGATCAGGCCAGCAGCAAGGCACCAAGCACGTGGTGGTGATGCATCACATGGATTCAAAAACACTGCCTTCCACCACTGCAGCTCTGGCTGCACTCATTGAAATGAACACATAACTAAAAATACAGCACAATTGCATTACTGTTTCAAACTTCAAGAAATACAATCCTCACTAAACAATCCCACTGCACTCAGATACTAAACATCTGGTGGATCTATTTTAGGATTAGATATGTAGCACCCCTGGACAGGTCCCAGCACTAGAGGAATCAGGTGCAAGTGCTCACAACCACACATGTGCACTGCGAGAATGAGAAAGGCTGACCTTGAATGTGCTGAACTGTACCCAGCAAAAGAGAAGTGGTAACAGCAAGCAACTCAAACGCCACTTTGAGGATGCAGTGCAGCTGCTTCAGCTTCATTTGCAGATAGCCATCCTTTACTCAGCTCAGGAGAGGAAGCTGATATACTCAGTATCTGAAACACCTCAAGTCTTCTGTGTACATGTATTTTATGTGTAAATCTGGAGAAGGGAAAATAAAAAGCATTAAAAATATAACTTTCTGGTATCCAAGGCTTACGTGTTTATGTTTAAGAAAGCAGAGCAGTTTTACTCAGGTGGAAAAATGGCATGGCTTTATTTCAACTGGGAAGCTTTAAAGAAATTGCTTGAGGGAAGTGAGAGAAGAGCAAAAGTTTTTAATAGTCACTGTCATGTGGAAGGAGTGAAACAGAGAAAACATTCTCTTCTGTTATTCTTCCTTTCATAATTCCAGGGGTGCTGTTATAAAAACCTTGGCAGTGGAAGCTCCTGTGCCAGCAGGAAGCCCAGACTGCAGTACGCTGAGAAAACTTAAGTCTGATAATCCTCACACAAAATTTCCACACCAGGTATTTATTATTGTAATTTCCAGTCCACACAGATAAAAACATGCTGGAAGAATCACATAAAACAAACCCATTCCCACTGCATGGGCTGTTTCAGCTCTAATTCTGCATAATAAATTGCTTAACACACTCAGAGAAGCTGTTTTTCTCAGCATCTTCACCAAGTATTCCACTACAGTGGAAACAGTAGTACTAACAACAGCCTATGCTCAACAGCAAGGGATGAGCAGACCTACAAACTGATGACAAACACTCTGTGTGGCTGCAGGCCTTGCCCCACGCTGCTCTCAATCTGTATTCGTCCTCCCACAACCCAGACTATTTTCCTGACAGCCTAAGCAGTGGGTGAGTGATCTTTTCCTTTCACCAGTCCAGCTCAAGGGCTACAATACAGGACTTTTGCTGCTATAAGTGGGACTCCTTTAAATGAGCAACAAATAAGATCATGATAATGATCCTTATACAATTTTTTGTAAGGGCATTGTGGTGCTGTTATAAGGATGCTAATTTTGGTGGAAAGAAGGTTAAAACAAACAGAACACACAAGTCTCAAACCCAGAAAAACCATCTCAGAAACTGCAATTGGGATCCCACCAATGAACATGATTAATGGACCATGGATACTGTTAAAGTCTTGCTGTAGGAACTGTGAGTCCCCATAAGTTTTTATTTGGCTTTAAATGTGTTTTTTAAGGAATTGGGCTTTTAGGTCAGAACAGATATGCAAATTTGGAAACAATTTTGCTTTTCACACCAGCTATTAATACACCCTACATAGCTTAATTTTGGATTTTATTAATTTCCCTGCAAATTCTAAAATTGGACAGGTAAAATCACACATTTTGTGTGAATTATTACACTGTTAGGTGTTGAAAGCACTTGGCCCACAGGCTTGTATCTCACTGTACACCCAAGGCCTCTGATAATCCTTCAGATGTACACTGTGCATCAAATGTTGCTTCATTAGAACCATACTTCCTCAGTCTGCTTACCAAAAATCTTTCAAGGCAGCCAATAAGAGAGTGGTAAGCCCCACTGATCAGAGGTGGCACAGGACCAATAAACCACTCTGAAGCAGACTTCATTGCCAAACTCATCCATGTTTGCCTGCAGTTGATTTTTACTGCAACTGCCTTCCCTCTTTGGTTCCTTCCCTAAAAACATGACCTAGATCAACGTGTAAGAAATTACAGAAGGGCTGAGCTCCCCATAGAGGTATTTTCATCATCTTACAAAAACAACCATGAAAAACTACATATTTTTCCAAATCCTTTTTAGGACATTTGCGTATTTCATCTGAATGGTTTTGAAGTAAAATTATTTAAATTTAATAATTAATTAATTTTAACATTTAACTCTTAAAAAACTCCTAAACAAACAAAAGAAAACTTAACAAAACACTTAACAGGTGCAGCACACACAGCAGAATTACCTGATTGTGCATCCCAGAAAGTTCCGCTTATATCTCTATCACAGTTCACAGCTTCATCTTCTATATCTTTATCCAGGCATAATGCTGCTCTCTTTTGCAGTAAAGTGACATGAAAACAGCTGTTAGCATTGCAACCACATGTGACAATTTCCAATTAGTTTCAAAATTAAATAAGCTCTTCTCCAGTAATTCTTTGATGTCATCTAATTTTCTGCCAGTTGGTAAAGTCAGAGAGACAGAAGTCTCAAAGTAATCTAAATTTTATGGTTCTGAACTTTTCTCCCTTACAAGGAGAAAACCATTTTTTGCTTTGGTCTTTGAGGGATTATTAGTACAGAGGAACTATTATAACAACAATGAAGGGAATGTTCGATTTTCATTTCAACTCATAAGTCCATCTCTGGTCTTGAAACTATGATCCCTTATGCTGTGGTACACACTGAGAACTGATCAAAAGTTGTCTCAAAGGCTCATTAACACTTCAACACTAAAAAAAGCACCAGGAAAACACATTAAACTTTTTATCAGTCTCTCTACCACCAAACCCCCATTTCCTCACACTGAGGTTACATACAGTGGATTCATTTTCTCTTCCTCTAGGTCACTGCATAATAACTCCCAGTAAAGTCACAGAGAGAGGCTTAAGGGTTTTTTTTGAAGCTAAATTCCAGAAGGGAAAACCAAGGCTATGTCTGTGCTGCCTGTTACAGAAGAGCCAAGGCTCCCTCATGGCAGATCTAATTCTCTCTAGCATGGTCCCACAAGTGCCTGTGAATGTACACTGTGGGCCACGTGTGAGGGGGTGGCACAGCATCCAACTTTGTAAGCCAAGGCAGGCAGTCATGTGGCCCCACATACCTGTGACTGCTCTAAGACCAACCTTTTATGCAGCATAAGCAGGACTTCATCTCAGAGCAGCAATCTCATCTGTTAATAGACAACCACAGCTGAGTCTGGGCAGGCTCTGATCTTTAGAAGAGGCTGGACTCTTCTCAAGGGGTGAGAACAGCTATTTTGTATTTGCAATTATCAGCCTTTAGCATCAACCTCTTCAGCTGCTTCACATCCAGACAGGACTGCTTGGACGCACAAGACACTGAACACTGCAGCCAAAACAGATGCAAAAACATATAGTCAAGTTAAAAAAAAAAAGAGAGAGCTGAAAATAAAGAACCCTTCCGAGTTGTTGGGTTAAATTATATTGTGCATAGAATTTGCGTAGCACTACACAGAATTTTTCCTTGTCAGAGGTAATCCTTATCTAGAATAACAAAAGAGTTATTTATTTTCCAGGCATGCTACATCTGCTCTGTCATCTACTTTCTACATGTAGGAATTTCCTTCTCTTCCTCATCGCTGATCAACTTCACTAAATCTCATTCCACCAATCCCTCTGCTAGCTCAGTATCATTGCTTCCACAGGTGTTAATGTAAATCCATGATGCTTTCTACCGTATTTTAGTCATAAAATAATGCATGGCAGTTTCACGTTCTGATTGGGAAGTTGTTCCTGGCCCTGGGTACATAAAACTGCTTTGAAATATGGTTTGCAAGCACCTTTAAAGGCCAAAAGGGAAGCACCAAACAAAAAGAACTTACAGCCTTCTATTTAAAAACAAAGCCCCATCATTTCCATACACTCTCACTTTTTTTTTTTTTAATACTTGACTCATCATCTTGTAACAGCACTGGCAATACTACAAAAGTCTCTGCCCTGAGGAGCTGCCCAGGCTCTTGTATATCCCCGTGACGGCTGCCAACAGCAGTAAATAAACTTTCCAGTCATACATCCATGCTAAAGATCTAGCTATTTACAGAAAAGCTTCCAAAAGATTCCCCAAGTGCTTGCAGACATTTTACTGTCATATAAAGTCTTTTGCATCTACACACTTAATCTAAAGCACAATTAAACTCCATAGAAAAATTCCCAATGATCTCAGAAATCTTTGGATCAAGTTCTAGAGTTACTAGCGCTAGCCCAGTTTATAAGGTTTGACCTTCATACCTGTTTGGCTGCTGATACTTATGTCACTATCATATATTTTTATTTCAGGCAAGGAGCACAATGGAATAATCCAAGACAATTTTACTTGCTTTCTATTTTTGTTTCATCAAAGCTTGGCTCTGTCTCGGTATGTCTAAGTGCATCTGCATTTGACATTTTCAGACCTACGTTCAGTTCATTTGGTCAAGCGTCCTCTGCTGTTTTAGGTGCAAACCAGGAGTGTGTCATTTACGATTTGAAAAACTAGTCTTGTTAATTTTGGGCTTAAAGTACTCTGTAAGTACTGGCTCTGTGTGTGAAGGAAGTTCCTATTATCGCATTCTTAATGTTATGTAAACAGATCCCTCCTCCTTGCATGGCATCTCAGGCCAGTAGGTGCATAACATACTGGAGAATTACCCTGGGAAACTGAGGACTGAGCCCTCGAGGGCTCAGCAGTGAAGGTCACAGATCCAGCCTCCAGACCTTGACCCTGGCTGACTGTGTGACAGTGCCAACATACCAGGCAAGAGGAGAGTGGGGGAGAAGGGTCAGCAGACATTGGAGACAGATGGCCTAATTCATCATACACCAGAAATAAATAAATAAAAAATAAGCTGCTCCAAGCTTTACATGCACAGCAATGGTTGTAAATTCCACAGCTATAGAGACCTGCCAAGCCATTATACACACACCCATACTGCAGCCACTGGGTATAGCTCCTGAAAGGTGAGCTCAGGAGAAACTACAAAGCATGAAAGGTGCTGAGATCTCAGGAAATTGGTTCATAAAATGATCATCCAAGCTCTAGTGGAAGAACAGCACACAGAAGTTAGGGACTGATGTGATATTACAGGTTATTTATAAACAACACACTTATGCAATGCATAAGTTCTCCACGATGTGATACTAGGTATTTTATACCTAATAAGCTTTTCTCAATACTACTTTTTTTTTCTTTTGCTCTTAAGAGTTTCCCAGTTGGAGATACTTGATGGCATGTCCTGCTAAATAAAGTTCTCTTGTCACCAAGCAGAGTACCTCATAGGAACTGGCAAGGCTGGTGTTGCTGCTCTGGGAGGATGGAATGCAAACCAAACAGAGCTTTCCTCAGACCATGTACTTTGGTTTCTCTGCAGAAAGAGAAACAGAGCATCCTGGATGCTACCTTTCAATTTTTGGCATCTAGAAATCCACAGAGAGAAGGAAATAGAATGGCATCAGTAATGGTGTTTGTTGCACAGACTGAGTGCTCAAAGTGGTTTTGTGAGCACAGCTTCCCTACAAAGACAAGAGCAGCCATTGAGTTACTGAATGTCACAAAGCAAGTGCCAGACAGCTTGACCATGGCCTTCATCCAGCCCTTTAGCTCTCTTTCTACACAAGCCAACATCTACAACAGAGAGTTATTAGTACAACCTCCACAATCAGCCAGTGTAAAAACCCACACGTAGATCCGAGGGCTCCGTTCAGGGATTCCTTAGGAGCGCTTGGTATGGATAACTCTGCAAATTCTTGTCACTAATCTGAAACTGCAACCCACGGAGCAGCCTTTCCTTTCGCTGCCAGGTGACCTTGGAGGGCTCAGAAAGGAGAAGGAACTCCTTTCTGTACAAGTAGGTTCAACAATCAAATGCTTGACAATTCAAGTATCCCTATCTGACTGCCAATCTCCAAGTTTGTGGTTCTGGGTTGGTCTCCCAGAAGCTAGTGCTGTGTCAGAGAACCAGCACAACACACCCCCTGCTACCTCAGAGCCACTGGGGACACTTCTCCTGAACTGTTACATGGCCAAGACAAAAACCACCCTGAAAACCTGGCTGTCTCCTTTTATCACACCAACTGTATGCATCCACGCTTCTCCCTTGTCTCCCTGCACATTCCAGAAACAAGCCCAAGCTGCACCACTCAGCAGCTCAGAGGAATTAGACAATGTAGCACAAATGTACTGTGCTGAAAATCACCAGCTGATCCCATTCTGACAAGGAAACATTTTATTCACCAAAGCACTGCTCTACATCCACGAAGTACCCCAGCCTCCTGAGGGAGGAGGAACTACAAGACAGAAAGCAGGCAAATATTCCCCAGTTTTTGCTCTTCAGCTATCCACCAGATTGTTTCTTCATGGAAACAAATCCTCCCCCTCCATCCATCTTGTGGTCTCTCCTTTACCCTTACACAGCATACTGAGGGAATATTTATGTGATCAACCTTGACATCTAATCCAGGAATGGTTCTCCTATGGCTTGGACCCTTGATGTCTTATGTAGCATATGGAGATGTCTCCCCAGAAGACAACACCAAATGGGTCATTTTGGAGTCAGGTGCTCCCACTAATACAACCCCAGGTGTTTTATTTCTCCCCCTTCTTTTGAAGAAGCACAGTTGTAGGGGTTTCCTTCTCTTTTTCACCCTCAAATTTGCAAGAGATCTTTTACTAGATTTGCCAGACACCTTTCCTCTAAATACACAGACCATTGTGCTTAAAAGCTTTGAGATATATTCTGAAAGTACAGTTGTGAAAATAGCGTACTCTGTAAGCTCTGGCTCTGTGTGTGAAGGAAGCTCCTATTATCACATTCTTAGTGTAACTGTAAACAGATCCCTCCTCCTTGCATGGCAATAAGGACCTTTAGAGTGTCCCTTATTAAACAAGGGATTTAAATGTTGCCATACTTCCAAGTTGTGCATGCATCTACCCAGGTACCCATCTGAATTTTTCTTTAGCGTCAGAGCCATCTTACAAGCTTCAGCATAACCATCTTTGTGGGGTAAGAGAGCATTCATGGAGGCAATGAAACTGAGTAATTTAAAATTTGGACTCACAAGCACTGCCTGATCCTCCAGAGTATTTTTTCTGTTGGAAATTTGTTCTCTGAATGAACCAGAGAACAAATCCAACAATGCCCAGGATCCAGCACCAATCAAGGAAGATCAGCCCATGGCTCATGCAAAATTACTGGGGACCAAAAATCCTGGAGCACTGACTGAAAGGTGGTCAAAGAATTGTCATGCATAAAAGAGGCTTGGCAAAAGACTGTTTCAAAGGGGCTGTAGCCATAACAATGATGAGTTTCTTGTAATCCTTTCAAGATAAATAATCCACACTACAACTCATCAAATATCCCCTAAGTTGTCATCTAAGGACGAATATACATGATAGTTTTGTAGGCAAGTGCAACTGAGAAAGAAATGTTCAAACCCAGAACTGACATGGCATTATGTCTTTTTGAGCCTTCTTAAATAAAAAGTGTTTTTTAAAGTAGGTCATAGATACCACCACTGTGCATTGCAAGAACTGTGTGAATGCCTCCTCTGCATTACAGTGCTTTTACCATCTAAGCAAACAAGCCCGATGCTGTTCAGTCCCAATTCAGACAAAATTTTGAATATAGCTGTAGGCTAAACTTAAGACTATTTCCTTAATGTGTCTTTATATACTCTAGATTGTTTTATATGTATTACATATTTATATCTTTTAATATTACATATTTTATAATATATATTTTATTAAATATATATTATATGTATAGAAATATATATTATTCTAGAAATCCCTCTTAGCTGTCATGGAAGCAACAGAGTAACCTCAGTTTTTGGTATCTGTACTGTCACACTGAATGTAATTACAAAGCAGTGGGAATGCAATTCATTCCCAAGTAACCAGTGCTGCAGACTACAGCTGTACTTGAGAGATCCTAGCTACTCAGTATTTACAAGTGTGAATGCTAAAACTGGCCAGAAATTCATTCACAAGCTGACTCCCCTCAGTTTAAGCAAGAGTGTTTTCCTCTGCACTATGAGGGCCTGCATCCAGCTGGCCAGATGCTGTTTGAATGATCTGAACACTGAAGGTCACGGACGCGTTTTTATCCTTCAAAATGTAAGCAGAAAAACCTGTGAAAGAACAGAGGCTGATTTTCATTGTGCTCAAAACTCCAGCAGCACCTGCCTACAACCTTAAATGATATCAACAGCAATTAGATGTACTTCTGACTCAAACACATGCTCTGTCTGGAATGCCTCCTATTTAAAGCCCAGTACACGCAGATTCTATATCATTGACATCCCGTAACCCAACAAACATCTAATAGGCATTGCTGCAGAAGTGAGGTCTAAATGTTCATCCCACCCGATGTAAATCTCATTTCTAGAATGGTGGGAACTGTCAGGCATCAGAACCTGAGAACCTGCATGTCATTTCTCATCATTACATTTCCCCACAGAGGAATTAAGCCATCCCAAATGCAAGCCATGACTACAGTAAGAAATTACAAGCTCTTATCTGCATTAGCAAACAGAAGTTTGAAGTACTTAATAAATAAATAAATAAAAATAACGTCAAGGATGACTGAACAATTATTTTTGTCCATCACTATCACTGCATTATGTAAGAAACGTTTGCCTGAAACAAAATACATAAGCAGAAAACTAAAATCAAAAAGCTGTACTCCAGGCAATCAAGGTGACCAAATCCAAGAATTGTCCTCTTGTGGCTGCAGCCAAAAGACAGAGACATAAAGAGATCAAGCAGGAAAAAGTAAAAATGACACTAAAGGAGGAGAAAAGCAGAGTAACTAGAAATAAGGATCTCAGCCTAACTGGCTTCTCTCTACACTTCAGCTGACTGTAGGAGGGAGAAGAGGGATGCAATGCCAGGACTGAGGTGAGAAATACCTCCAACTAAAATAGTCCCCAAATACATTTATAATTGCACTAGATGGAAGTGGTTACATATTTGCTTTTCTGTAAAAGCAAATTCCTTCTTTCCTAACCCTCCTGGAAGGCAAAAAGCTATCGCTGGTGAAGTGAACTTTAGCACACATGTGAAAAGATTTTCATTTTGTTACTGGGAATGCTTTTATTGGCTATTAGGGAGCCTTAAAAGAATCTATTGTGTCCAAGGAAGAAAGCAAGCAGATGCTGAAAATAAAGATCAGTGTCTGAAGACTCTCAGCTTGCAAAATCAGCAGCTATTTCCCCACAGATGAAGAACTGTTATCCATCAGAACCTGGTGCTCCAAGCACAGAGCAGCTGTTCTTTGGCAGTGCTCTTGTGTGCCTATGGAAAAATACACTCAAATAGGAGCAGCTGAGAGGATCCCAGCAGTTACTGACTTCACCAGTCAAGGTAACTCACTTCATGCCTCCAATTTGACAGGACAACTTTAACAGGAGCAGCCCAACCCCTCTGATCATTGCTGCCTTGGGAATCATCACCTCCCACACCCACAAGTTCATCTGCAGGAAGAGAACAAAGCTCTCATTCACTAGAAAAATTATTAGTAATTTCTCATAGAGGAACCAGAATCATGTACCCTTGTGATATTTTTTTCCAATTTTTATTTTATTTGAACAATGTTTATTTTTACATAAATTTATTTACACTTTTTTCTAGATTGGCAAAGTTCTACCCATTAAGAACCTTTTAGCAAATTAATAAAATCCTCAAGGCTTTTATAAATTTTAAAGCAAAAACTGTTCATTATTTCCATTTACTTCCATTCACGTCCATGTAAAACTATCTATAACTAGTATTTCTCCATTTGTTCAGGATCCTTACAACTGTTAAGAGTCTCTGGAACTCAAAAAAACCTCACAGAAAAGCTTTGATTTAACCCTCAACTTTAACAACAAAGCAAACTGCCATTTTGCATTTAGTCCAGTTTGGCTCCATCTCCTGCTCAAAGTTACAAACTACATATTGTAACATTTAGATAAGCTTAAAAATATGAACCTCAAAGGTGTTAATCTTAAAAAGTACTTGAAGAATGTTTGCTAGAGATGAAAACTATCCTAAGATATTAGAAGTGATCAGTGACTCAGGTGTTAAGTTTCGCATATTGATAATTAAGAAAAAGAACAACTGAACACCTATATTGGTGAAATCAGTGACACTCTGGATGTTGACAATTTCTGGGATGTCCTACATTTCAAAGCAAGTGTGTAGTTTCACAGAATTGTGCCTTAAAAATTACAGGTGGAAAAAACAGGACACTGACGAAACTCAGGGACACAGTAACTCTCAACAAAGCTTATTTTTAAAATTCTAGGAAAAAGTTAAAGCACTGACAGACTGAAAAGGCAACTTGTAAATTCTGATGTTGTATAGAGCAGATATGAACCATCAAAAACAAAGAGAACACAAGATCATCCACCTTTGGAAACACTATTCCAATCACTGCATTCCACAGCAATCTGAAGCGAACAGCAAGGAAAACTTCTCTGCTACTCCTGTCCTCAACAACAGGCTAGGAAAAAAACCTCCTTTAGGTTGTAAGTACTGGTATTTTTTTCACAATAATTTCACCTTCGTATAAGGATTTTCTTTAAAGAAATTCAGCAAACAAATGAGGTTTACTTTTCCTACTTTCATGCAGTTCTCTCTCATGCAATTAATTTTTTAATACAGTGGGCTGATATGGATTTTGGTACATCATCTGCCTCACTTCATCCCTGTTTGAGGCCCTCTTTAATTCTAACCATAGCTTCTAATTTAGCAACCCAAGCTCACTGCAGGGCATTCACAGCACTTTAGAGGCTGTACTTGGACATCTTGAGGTGGTGCTGTTATTTCAGCCTTTCCCATTCCAGTCCCATGTGTACCAACATTACTGCAACACACTCACAGCACACCAGATGAAACAACTGCTGCCATTACATTTCTTTACACCTGCTACACAACACAGCACAAAGAAGTAGCATGTGGGAAGGAGTATGCTCATAGGGCAAAAGTGTCAGCTTAGAAAGCAGCCTCTCTAAAAATGCCTTTTCAAGGACAGAATGAAGCTTAGCAGCAATTAAACCAAAAAACACCACCCCCCTCCAAACTTACCTTGAAGAGGGATTCTGAAAATCTTGATAAATCTCCCAAATTCTGTGCAAGTAGCTCTAAACCTTATTCTTCAGCAGATGAGAAACTGAATGATAACTAAAGGCCTGCCTACTCTTCCTCTGTGCTGTTACCAACAGTATTGTTATTTCCACCAGACTGCTGGTTACCTGTTTTCAAACTGTGCTTGTTAACCCAGCTTAATGCTACACTCAACCCAGAGATTTCCTAACACAGCTGAAGTTGTTCAAATTATTCACCTGGATCTAGGCTTCATTATGCTAAGCATTGTAGAAAAAAAACCCAACATCACCAAAATAAAACCCCCTGCTCTGATCTACTTCCACTTTAATGAGATTATGTGATAAAATTCATGATCAGTCTTAGATGGATTTAGTATGACACTTCTTAGTAAGCACAGTAATTAGCTTCATGGCCTGTGAACTACTTCTCTCTTCCAAAATTCAAACTAACAACTGTCATGCTGATATCCTAGCACTAGCAAACCTAATGAGTTAGCTGAGAGCAGGGCCTGCCATTACCACAGCAAGTGTGTATCTGGTGGTCATGGATTAACAGACACCCCAAGTGTGTCCTTACACACACTGGACCAGACACCACCAAATCAGTAACCTGAGGTGTTAAACCTGTGGCCGCATTCTTCGCATCCTTCTCTGAACTCACTGGCTTCACCTGTGAGTAATGCAGGAACACCCTGGTCAGCAGCAGCCCCCTAAGTGCTGATTCAGAGCTCTGTATGAAGAGGACAAATTCCAAATTCTTCAGGGTTCTCCAGTATAGTCTATTTCCATGCTAGAGATTATGGGGGCATTTGGGACACTTTGTTTCACATTTTGTACTTCTCTCTTCACTGAGAGAAGCCTTCTCTGCAGCTAGTGAGTCCCTGGAACTATAGAAAGCTTTACACACAACATCCTCCTCTTCCTGGCTTAAGACTTACTGCAGGCAGTAATTTCCCACATGTCTATCACCACCTGGGGAAGTTGCACCACATCAGCTTCAGTACTCTTCTCTCACCCTGCCTTGTGATGCAAGGATAAGCACTCCAGAGCCCAGCCATGCTCTCCTTTCCTGCACTTCCTGAAGTTCTCAGTGGGGAGCAAGGGTGTGTGCAGATCAAAACTTATCAGAGAGCTTTATTCTTCTGCTTCGATGAATGTGCCCTACACAGAATAAATGCAACATACAAATTCACTGTTTCTTACTGTACTACTGAAAGTCATAGAAGGTGTTCTTCAAGGTGATTATGTTTTTATAAATGTACTTTTTAACACCAATGGATTCTCTTTTTACAACTGCTTTGCTACCTATGAAATTCATGGTTTGTGGTAAACCCTTAAGTGTTCCAGGAGAACACATCAAACTATTCAATATCCCTTTGCCAAAACCAGGAAAAGACAGCAGGAAAAGATTTCACTTTTTCATTTGGCTCAAGTTCTGCTGGTCTTTCAGGCTGAAGGGATGTAATGGAGGAGTTGTTAATGGGACAATATGCAGGAAAAAGAAGGGATTTGTGTGATTTGTTTTGACACAGTTTTAGGATCTTTTCAGACTTTTCAAGGTTCTCTGATATTTACCTTTTTCCAGTTCAATAACCAGAACACTATGGATTTGGACAAGCATAGATTTAGGGCAGTTTTCTTCTGGCACTGCCAATGTGCAGAAGAGGGAAAAAAGAAGATTGGTTTGGGAGAATTGCTTTGTCTCATATTCTGAAATATGTCACTCCAATATGACCAAAGTGTTTACTCTGTCTCAGTGGATTCCTCTTCAGAAAGACAATATAACCAAAAAACTTGATATATACAAGTTACAGCCATAAAACCAACCATTTTAATTGAAGCCGTTAAAAAAAAAAGTGAGGCAATAGAAATGATAAAACTATACTTAAGAAGAAATAGCTAGCACTTTCTGAAAAGCTTTAAAACAGCAACAAACACTTTACAAAAGATTTTAAGGAAGAGAATAAAATTTCCAAACTACAGGTATTATATAAAGGTAACATTAACATTATCTTATAAAATACAGCAACAGAGACAAAATGGATACTCAAGCTCATTTGAAACTAAGCCTTCTGGGGTCTTGGTTAAAATGTGTGTTCAAAAACTATTTTAAACAAGGACTAAATACTTCATATTTTAAATGTACAGGTCCCTGGCATAAACAGCACTATACACATCTTCCAAATAGGCAGTAATTACAAATTCCTTTAGCCATGTGTGGTGTCATCCTCTACGAAGTCTTTGGCCATTTCTGCTGTGATCACATCAATATGACTGACCTGGTGGAACAAAGAAGCATTCAGTTATTACAGTACCTCCTGCAGAATAAGACAGACATTTCTTAAGGCTCCAGGACTCAGCAACAGGTCTATGATCAATTTATAATTCCCTGTAAAGAATGTGACATGGGATATCTGCAGGTATTTAAATTCTCTTTCAAGAACGAGGGACCTTTTTATAGAAGACTGCGACATAACTAGAAATGTATCAGCTGAAATGAGTCTGATTCACTCTGAACTCCTGCTAAGTCTCAAATGCACAACTTATCTTAATTACAGTGTTTACCAAGAAGCCTATCATACTACTTACCTTGTTTCTGAATTTTACACCATAGAACTTGTCAGCTGACTCAAGCAGTTCTGGCCTAAAAGTTGTTGTAATAAACTGAGCATGTTCAGCTAGTTCCATAATCATATCTAAAAAAGAACACAAAAATTCTTTATTAATCTAATATTTTCAATAAAGTGAGACACATAAGAATAGCAAACTCTTTGCCTTATTCAAAATGAGGTTTTGGTTAATGAAGCAAAAACCTAACAAATCAAGAAAGTATCTATACCAGTTTTATTTCCCACATAATACTTGTATGTATGCAAGTATTCTCATTAATTCCAGTATGAACTCTGACAAGTCCAGCCATTCAGCAAACCTAGTATGGTATTAAACTTCTATGATGAAAAACAGTGCAAGCATTTTTCTATTAATTTTTAAAATCATACTAGACTTCAAAACAGGACTGTTCTTCAACACACCAAAGTGCAGTAAGGAGACCCTTTAGATGCAGTAACAGAACAGAGCTTCTACATAAAACCATGTCCATGAAAACTTCCCCACACACACACTGGCATTCTCAAAACTGTGCTTTTGTGATTAAAAGCTTTATTCTTAAACATCAGGGATGAAAAGACAAACTATTACCTTCAACCACAATGAAGATAACAAAAGGCAGACAAGTACCTGACACAGCTTTTCTGTGCTGGGCATCCAAGGCTTGGTCGATTTCATCAAACAAGTAAAATGGAGCGGGATCACATTTCTGTATGGCAAATATTAGAGCCAGGGCCACTAAAGATTTCTGTCCACCTGAAAGTTGCTGCATTTCTCTCATTTCACCCTGCTTCCCTGTGAACGATACCTAAGAAAATAGTGCAACAGCAGGATGATTTCAAAACACTAAACCACAGCACAACTTGCTATTAAACAAACAGGATCAACTAAATGCTGCCTTTTAAAAATACAGTTAAAAGACAACCTAAAAAAACATTCAAAGGACTAAAAAACAAATATTTTTCTTTACCCTTATGCCAACTCCAGTGAACTGATCTACAGACGGAACGCTGCTCTGAGATCCAGATCCCCTTTCGCTCTCGGTGCTGCCTTCACCTTCATCCTGGGACTGACTGCCTTCCACATCTCCTTTCTTCATCACTAATGTGGCTTTGCCACCAGGTACTAACTTCTGGAATACTTCACTGAAATTTTTTGACACCTGAAAAAGAAACAGTCAATACACCAACTCATTTTTACAGAGAATCCTCTTATGCAGACAAGTGTTTTTGCATGAACAAAAAATGTTTCTGCTTCAAAGAAGATATCCACGTTCTTAAGCAGAAGTGAGAAACGTATGCTGTACAAAGCTTGGCTTAAGACAAGTGCCAAAACAACTGTTTTTAGAGTATGAGAATATTCAAAATTTTTTTCAAGAAAATGGTACAATTAAAACATAGAACTGTAGCAAAAGTAAGATTTATTTAGTAACCTTCAGTTAAGGAAAAACCATTAAAGAGAACAATCACACATTTTGTAGTTAAGATTCTTTGCTACCATAGAATTACCTTCACTAAATCTGGAGAAGGAATTTGGCGCAGTTTTTTGCCACAGTTCCCAGAAAACATTGTACATGGTACATAGGAACTCACTTGACAGGAAGAATTTAAGAAGTTTAAAGCAAATCTAGAGTTGTATTGGAGATGGGCACATCTTGAAAATGGTAGTCTTATTTATTTTTCAGTATTTAAAAAACCCACAAGCCTCAAGTTACATGACACTGCCTTCTATTGTATCCTCCTCTTCCCATATTGCTGCTACACCACGGGACAACTTGATTGATTTCAGCACCAGTGTCTTTACAACTGTTCCCATTTTGTTACCTGTTTGAAAGTCAGCTGAATAGCCTCGTATTTCCTGAGCTCAAGGACATTCATCAGCTCCATGATGGATTTGTAGCCCCTGTCCAGCTCCTCTTGTCTTTTTATCAATTTTTCCTTCTGCTCTGAGAAATTCACAAACTGGTCTAAAGCTTTTTTATTAACGTGACTGTATTTCTTCAGTTCAGTATTGCACTGCTCCAGTTTGCGGAATAACTGCAAACAGAGAACATTAACACGTTGAAGTGACTTGCAATTCTAGCCACATTTGACACTCAAGATGCAGGTGACACTAATGTTTCAGGTCATAAAACATGAAACCAAGCACACTATTTACCTGCTTCAAACTTAAAGTCTGATACTTTTCAAAAGCCTCCTGTGGAAGTGAACCCAACTCTCGTATTTTCTTCATGCATTCCTCTTTCTTCTTGAGGAGCATGCCTTGCCTGTTTGTCATTTTTTCAAGTTCTTTTGTATCATGGTTAATGGCATCCATATGCTCCTTTTCCATGTTCTTCCAGCGTTCCATGCTCTTCTGAAGTTCTTTAATTCCTGCTTCTGTTTTGTCAATAGAGTTATCCAGATCTGCAATATTGAGCACAAGTACAAAATCCTAAGCTGTAAGTTTTACATGCCTGAGTGAGATCAGCAATTAGATAGCCTAAAGAAGATCTATTAAGGAACAGAAGGTTAAATTTCAGGCAAAAGGCTGAAAATCCCTCTCTTTTCTTTCCCATGAGTATACGGCTTAAAAAAAACCCCAAACAAATGTACTACAGTCATATTGTTCAAGTCTACAAAGAGAAGCAAAGAAGTTTCAAGCCAAATAGATGTGATAGCCTGAATTATTCCTGAATTTTGTCTAACCCATTTAAAACTCAGCTGACAGCAGTGGAGTTTTAAATGGGTTAGACAAAATTCAGGAACAATTAATCTTGCTTGTAGGACGGTTATCTCACAAGTATTACACCCTCAAGCCAGAAGCTCATTACCACCAACACAGGTCAATTACATTATGATTTATTTCTAATTCAAATATGGTATGGGTGAACTCTCAAAACCCTGCAGAGTTTTCTTTAAAAACATGTTACCAACCATCTGACCGTGCCAGTGTATCCTTCACTCGTTTGTTGATAGCCTCAAGTTCTGATGTTGTGGCAGTAAGAACTGTGCCACCTTCTGTTTCTCGAAGCTCATTCAGTTCCTATGGGATAAATAAACGCCACCAAGATTCAGCATGAATGGGAACATAAGCCACACAAGCTATCTTCTGCTTCTCTACATATAACTTCATATAACTATTATATACATACACTATTGAATATTTCTGTGAAGTTCTAGAGAACAGTTAGATTTTTAAACAAATCTGTCATTATAACACTCCTGTAGATACGCAAGCTGTGTATTCACAGTAGTTCTTGTCAAAAACCTACTGTGAAATTCAAATGAACATTTACCTCAGTTTATACATAGGGAAGCAAACCTCACCACAGATAATGCAGTGTAATGAGTGAGTATTTGTGATTTAATACATGTTAGCCCTAGAAATAAACCAAACCCAGACTGCAAAAGTACATTTAAAAGAAAATCCTTACTTGTTCCACTTGGTCTAAGCGTTTTCTCAGATTCTCATTGAGATATGTTTCAACTCTTGTGATAATGCCTTCTAATTTAATCCTCTCATTCAAAAGCTGTCTGTTTTCCTGAAGAAAGTAGAGAAGTATATTAGTTGTCTTACTTGACTAAGAGTACTTTTGTCTTGTTACTAAAAAAAAATATACAACAACAACAAAATCCTCTTCACACAATTCTGTGTATTAAAATATCACTATTCTCTGGACTGTTCCTCTAATTATAACTGACAGAAAAAACAAATTAAAAGGTATCTAGTGTAAAAGTCAACTGTACAGATCAGTGAGTTTATTAATCTTTATTTGTATCTGAACCCAATTCTTAAACCCAGAAATGCTTTAGAGAGTATATATAAGAAGCAGCATTTTTCCAGCCACGTGTGTCAATCAAAAGCTTAGTTTTGTCTCTCCTACCATGTGCTTAAAGGAATTGTTTTCCTTTTCCATACCGTGCATACTCCCTTCAGATGATGTCTATTTGTATTTATTGTGGGAAAGTCAATAGCAAGAGAAAGAAAACAGTGATGATTCCAACATAAATAGCCTTAATTCTCACACAATCACTGGCAAAATTCACTCAGTGTTTGAAAAAAACTCGCAAATACCTTTTGCAAATGAGAGAACTTTAAATACACCTACCTACTACTGATGAAGCACTGATTTAGTGACATTATATTTGTAAGTGACTTTTCATACAAAAGGACTAAAGTTTATTGCTAAGAAAAGTACCACATTTAATGGCAAAATATTTTCATTTCCTTACTTGCTGTAATTGTCGAATTTCATCATTAAGAGCATCCACACGTTTCTGATCTTCAAGACTGAGCTGAGACAACAAATCTGTCCCCAGTTCTGCCTTTAATGATTCTCTAGTTGACTCCATAGCATGTAAACTTGCCTCCAGGCTCTGCAAGCTACGTTGCTGTGGGACAGAGATTAGACAGAATCACTCCTCAAAGCAATCTACAGATTGATATGAACGTCACCTGTTTGTATCAACATATTTTTGTGACATATTTCTAGTTATCTCTTCATATTTCACATTATGATGTTAACCAGAAAGGAATGCAAGTTTATGAGTGCCATTAATAAAACTATTAAAATAAACCAAGCAATAGCTTTAAACATCCCCACACCAACCTTAGGCATAAATGTCTTTTCAGACTGCTGCCTTTTCTCCTTCAGCATTTTCATCTCTGACAAAATACTGTCTCGAGAGGCTTTGAACTTTCTCTGCTGTGTTTCAATTTGCTGCATTTGGTTCATTAGTTGGTCAATCTCATTATTAATCCATACTGTGGGCTAAGGAAAATTCTGTCCTTGTTTTAAAAGCCATTTTATTCCTACTAGTACCTTCAATTTTTCTGACGTATTAATCTTTCATCAAAATAAGAAACAAACTAAAACTCTACCAGACCATAATAATCACTTTTAGAGGAAAAATCAAGAATCATCAACAAAAATTACTTGAGCAGGTCATCAACTTGTCAAGTAACCTATCAATACCCAGAACTAAGCTAAATGAAGCTTCCCTTATTTTACAACATGACATTCAGAAGAACAGAAGAACATCTGAACATGGAAGGAATGCTCAGATCTTACAAAATACAGAATAGATGTACACTACTGCACTGATGCAAGCCAAGAGCAAAGGAGTTCAGTTTGAAGGACAGAATGGCCTGGGTAATGTATAAGAAAATTGTATAAACCTTCCTTTAGCCCTGAATTGTAGATACTGGATCTCAAAAGGACACTGTGCAAAGAGAATAGAAAGACCAAACTGTCAGGCAACTCAGAGCTTATTACAACACAACACTCTCCCACCTCCCCTCCACAGCGTAAGAGGATTACGTAATGTATCAATTCAGGACACAAGTAGTAAAATACAGCCTGAGTTAGAAGAAGCAGCAAAGATTAATACAGGTAACAAGAGTATCTGGTTATGGCAGTTACTGCAACAGACTCTAAAAGGAATAGAAAGCCTCATAATCTAGGGTTTAACCTCATCTCTAAGCTTTACAGATCAATATCAAACACAGCCACACAGAGAGCTAGGCTGCACACAAAACAGCCAAAACAAACGCCACAGATAATATGTAACAAGTCAGTCTCCTGTTTTCCATCTATTACTGTAACCACAAAAGAAAAGCTCTGTCATTACACAACATTCCCCATTAACAACAAAAGGATATTTTCAATGTTTCTACGTAAGTTTTCATTGAGCTTTGCTTCGAGTTCACCAAGTTCTTCTTCTGCTTTTCTAACATCTTTCTGCAATTCAAGCCGAGACTTCCTGGTGTCATAATAACCTCCAGTCAAAGCACCTCGATGGCTGACTTGATCACCTAAGAGTAGAAAGAATGAGATATAAACACAACACTACATGCTTGCCGTAAGTCCAACACAGTTCCAACAGCACAACTTAGCAGATTACCCAGAACATTTCAACTAAGCTACAAAAGCACTGAATGTATCAATCATGCATGTTTACAGTAATTAGGGAAATGTTTATTTCTGCATTCAATTTAAGTGCTATTCCCTTTCTCAAGATCATCACAGACTGCTAGGATCTCCTTTTAGCATTGGCTTATTTTTGTTTGTTTTTAATTATCTTCTGAAACCATGCAGCTTGAAGGAAAAAAAATACCTATATTAAGGGAAAAATGCAAATGTCTAGCACTACCAGTCTGAAAAAAAAAGTCTTCTATCAGGAAATAAAGAACTGAAGTAATTAGCAGCATCTGTGGCTTGCAGAGTATGCTGATACTGAAAAATCAATAATTTCCTCCTCAGAGACCCTTAAGAATTTTTTCAGATTGACTTTATGACACAAAAAGACAACAATATGCCTGCAGGGAATCTGCCCTCTTTAAAACAGGCAATTAATAAGAGATATAGATTATTTCAGAAAACATAAGTGTAAACATCTGTTGCACAGAAGAATTCACATTGCCTTTATACGGCATTGAGGCCATTCATTCACATCCTAAACAGTTGTCTGAACTTGGGGAAAACACCATAAACACGGCAGGAAAACAAACACCTGTTAAGTTGGATTTAAAAACTGGATGAATGCAAACCTGATCTGCTTTGTAATTCTCAGGATGGAGATACATTGCTAGTAACATTTAGATCATAAGAAAATTACATACCTTGTCGAAAATCCTATATTTTTAAGCACTGTACTTAATTAAGTGCAACCTTGTGCATACATCTCAGTCAAGTATACTATTATTTTTAATTATTTTATTTTGACAACACTTAACAGACCATGTTTAATGAGCTCTATGTTCCCAGGAATCCTTTTTTTACAATAAATAATTTTGAAAATTGCAGTATTTACCTTCTAGAGTGATACAATCCATTGTGAAAGCTCTGGCCAGCTGGGTAGATACTTCCATGCTACGACAAATTAAAGTCTTCCCAAAAACATGTTTGAAAGCTTTATCAAATCTTGGATTGTATCTCAGTTTACTGATCATTGGAATAGCATCCTGAAGTGACAGAATTAAAATTCAGCAATTACCATAATTCTTGAGTATCAGGTTACAATAAAACTCTACTTATTAGTATTGCCTTTTTGCTTGTAAAGTGAAGTTAATAAAGAGCAGATACCTTGTAGGAAAGTGTTTTTCTATAACATAGTTTTTTTATGTTCACAAGTAGTATTTGACTGCAGACGAACAGAAAAGCAAGTGGTGGGCAATAAGCAACATACACAGTTCAAAACATGAGGCTCTGTAGTTATGAAGGAGAGGTAAGCTCAAAAGTAATTCTAACTCACATTAGTCTCAGGATAGGCAGTATCTCTAACATCCAGCTTGTTCAGAGGGAGGAAAGTAACTTCTCCAGGAAGGTTCATTTTGTTAAATTCCATTAGGATCTTTGTACTGACCTCATCAGAATCCACAATGTGATAAAACAACCTGTTTAAGAAGCCAAACAGGCAGGCAAAACTTCACTATGCTAAAAGGACAAGCATTTGCATACAGACAGTATTCATGCAGATATCATTAAATAACACATCACTATAAAGCTGCATTGCATTTCCAATTCTATGTCTTAGAAAAAGCAAGTGGATACTCCTTTCACTTTGGTTAAAATAGGATAGCCAACAACTTTACATTCCACCATCCAGCCAGGAGCAGCTCAATATGCATACAGTGCCACTGTGTCCACACCTCTGTCCTGCATTTCCATTACAGAACATTCAGCCCCCCGTCCCTGCACAGATCTCCAGTTTGCCTCTGCTGCCTCTCAACACCACACACAGAGACCTCATTCACCCATCTCCCTGTGCACTGTGAGGACTGGCACCACAGGGAATGAATGATTTCTCCTTTGCAAGTTGAACTACAGCTTGCTTGTTACAGCTTTTTCCAAACTATGGGGCACAAGAAGATTCAGATGATAGAACTGCGAAGCGCTGGGAAGAGACAGCCTTGTTCACAGTGACACAAGTTTCTGAAGAGACTGCATTTCCAACCGTAGTAGCATCAACATTTCTATGTGGCACTTGCAAGATCATGTCAGCTCTGTCCTCTTTCCTGCTCTTAGGCCACTATCTACACTTCATTAGGACAAGAACTTTTATGACTGCTCATGTGTTGGAAGAGGGACTGATCAAAAAGATGATTTTAATTAATTTGAAGTGTTAGATGTTGCAGCAAGTGGTGGATCACTCAAAAGGCATTCGCTTCTTCTAGAAAACATTTTACACAAACTCATTAACACTCAACATCTTTTCAAATAACTTTTAAACAGCAATTTTTGACAGTTTAGAGACCACTCAACCATGAGATTTTCTCGTGCAAGTGAAATAATTCTTACTAATATTGAAACATCAGCCTTGCTTACTGTACAATTCTCCACATCAGAAGATGCTGTCCATTTTATTCAATATAAGTCAGTCTCACCACCAATACCCCTGGCAAGTGTCACACGTGGGGGTCTGGGGCCTTTTTTATTGGTTTGTTTGGTTTTTTTTCTCACTGCTTGTGATTTATTATTTTTTAGACAAAGTTAGGAGCAGCTAGGATTAATACTTAAATAGGCAGAATTCTTCTTAGTTCCTTTCCAAAGGAATAACAGTTTGATCATGCTATATAGAAGGCACTTTGACAAAAAAAAGGCAAGACATCAAGTTCAAAAGAATAAAACTTCAGTAGCAGCTTGCAACAACAACTAAATTGTGACATTGCACTAAACAGCACATAATTACCTGTTCCCTGCAGTGACTTCAACACAGGTGTAGAATGCAGGTTCACATTCAAAGTTATTCATCACAATTCCATGATAGCCGTTTAGAACATGCTGGTTTATGCCTTTTCGACGGAAGTGCTCCAAAACTTTGTTTATGCTGTCTATACCATTCAAAATGGCCTGTTAAAATACAGCTGATTACTGTATTGCAGTCAAAAAGCATGGGCATAATAGTAATTCTAGCTTTAACTTTGTGACAGGTGTAACCTTTTTCGCCAAATTCCTGTTAACCAATGTACAACTCTAACAGAAGATACCTAAATAAGTAGCCATCACTTTTCAGTTTTGCTGTTTTTTTAAATTAAAAAGGTATCAGAGGAAATGTAAAAAACATTCCAATTCTACCTAGTCTCCTCACATCACCTTGAGCTGACAAAACTGATTTTCAAATAGTTCTAGAGCTACTAATATTTGAAAAATTCAGCCCAGAATATAATTTGTCCATCTTAATTTTGACAGAAAGACCATAATTTTAAAAAGAACTATCATATATCTTTCATATAAAACTGACTTATCCTTTAAGAATGAGATTCCACAAGGAATTATCAAGAGTGAGGTTATCTCACCTTTCCTGTTGCTGCTCTGAGGAGCTGCTGTTTCTTTTCTAGATCCTCCCTCTTTGCAGCAAGAGCTTGTTGTTCTGCGTTCTCTTCTCTCCACAGATAACTACAGAACAAAACCAATAAAATTTTTTAAGTGTGAATACAATCTGAAGGTTTTATTATTATTTTCTTAAAGACTGCTAATCTAATGGGAAGGCAAAGTGCAGAAGTTCATACATGGCCATATTTAAAAAACATACCTACATGCCATGCTAACAACTACACAGTTGGGGTCCTTCACATTAAGTGAGATTGAGACATATTTCAATAATTACTAACTTTCTTTCACTCTGTAGTTCATCCTTTTTATTTTTCACTTCATAGTATTTTCTGTCCAATTCTTCAACACGAGCCTTCACTTCATTGAGATCCTGGTCCAGTTTCTAACACAAAGAAAAGAACAGTATGAAACTACAGCTCTCTGTATTGAATAAAAAAAAAAATCTCTTTATTTTATACAATACTGAACTACTAAAAATTCAGAAAATTCCTACAAACATTTTTACCAGCTCACAACAAAATGCAAAAGCACTAAGAGTAAAGACAGCTTTGTAAAGAAGCAGTAACAAGGTGTAGGTGCCATACAGATGGCAAAGCAGGCACTGAGTTCAACTGTGCCTCTGGGCGTTGAAGTGAAATTGATCCCTGTAAGTCACAGTAAGAACTGGAATCAAAGCAGTAACTAACATACATATAACTTCTGTGTAATCATGCTCTGAAATGACATTTGTGATAAGTACAACTAATCTTGTGTACCATGTCAACCTGCTATTAGTCAAAAGCCTTAGCCTGCTCTCCAGCAGTACTAGGCTTTCAAGACAGCTGCTGTCAACAGTGTGCTGTTTAAGCCAGTGCACAGACATCCCCCCCTTTGCTCACCCACACCTGCCATTTTCAAAGCAGTTCAGGGCTAGCACTCGATAGTGTTTATGTATTTGTATGTGTACAAGGAGGAGTAACTGTGTTCTAAAAACACAGCCAGCTCACCCCAAACTAACATTGCAAGCTCTCAATCACAGTCACCCAAGATGCCTTCTCTTTGAACAAGAAAACACTATACAACTCTTCATCTAAGCATAAACCAACCTTCCTTGAGGAGAAAAAGGAAACCAAGATATATTCATAGAAAGGAATCAAAATCTGCAACAAATGTAACCCCTTCAATTCCACAGAATTACCATTGAGCAGAACAGCACAACTGCAGTCAGCCAGTGGTAAATGCTACTTTCTTCATTCACCAACTCAAAGAATCACAGCTTTGCTAATATGGGTCCCAATCAAGCAGTATTTTAGCAGAACACCATCATCTTTGTACAACTACACTTCTGCATGGTGTCAGACTAACCCTCAATTTCAGTAGGCATATTACACAAAGACCAAGAAGACCATCAGCACTGGCACTGAATGTTCTCTCAATATAAAAGCAGGAACTCCTAGCAGGAATGCTATCTTTGGATTATTGTGCTGTATTTGCACTCAAAGAGCTGTTTTGGAATGGGAATTAAAATCTAAGCTATGCAGGTAACAGATTAATCTTCTAATGTGCCTGAGGATGTAACTTCTAACAAGCTGCAACCATGGTGCAAGGGTGCAGTGCCTTCACAGACAGAAAGACCCTGTTGCTCGGGAAAAATGAAAGAAGTGAAAGCAACCAAAACAGACTTCTCTAAGAACGTAACAAATGGTTTTCTGTGACATGGCTACATTCAGCATAGGCAAGAGCAAGGCAGATAGAAACCTCTTCCTGATAACTCAGGCCAAACACACTGGGGGAAAGAACCACAAAGCAAGGCCAACATAGAGAGCGAAGATAGTGCAATGCTAAAGGAGTTTAAAGTTTATCTGTAGATGTTTTCCATAAGCATTTTTCAAAGACCACATCCAACCAAAAAGTCCCATCTTCCTTATAAACAGGCATTGAAGTCTGACTGTCCAACATTGAGTACTTAACTCTTCTCTCAAAATGACTAAGAATAAACTGAAAACTTACACTGTACTGTTCCAAGTTTTTCTCTTTGTTTGCCTCTGTATCTTCTAAATCCTTGTGTATAGCTGCAATCTGCCGCTTCTTGTCATTGATGGCTTGATCTAAAGACTTCAGTTCTTTCTTTATCCACTTATCTCTTTCCTCTTTGGAAGTGAACTGGCTCCCTCGACCTTGCTTTGCATAAAGATCTGTTCTTTCTTGAGTAGCCTGTGCAAGTCTGTTTTGAGAAGGGAAAGACTTGCTGTATTATAAAGAAATCTTGAATTTATTAAGAACAAGCATTAAGAATTACTATTAGAAATTTCAAGAAGTGTCAAATCAGGCTCTAAAATTCGAGCACCAAATCAGTAACAAAAAAAAAAAAAAAAAAGAAAAAAAGGATCATGTTATAAACAATAAAATCACGCACAAGAAGTGTTTAAGCTTAGAAAATCATTTTGGCAAATACCATTCCCACCCCAACAATAAAGCAGGCTTTTTACAGACCATCTCCAAGTGCATGTAGTTACCCCATTATCAAGCAACAAGTTTTTGTTAACTGCAGATGGACAGCACTGATAAAATTTGTATAGAATGCCACAGACCTAGCAATTCCCCTCTCTTCTTTTTCTTTTACACTGTTAAATTTTGGCTCTGTTTCTGCCAATTCCTTCTGCTTCTCCTCGATTTTCTCAAGAAGTTTTTGCCTCTCTTTTAGCAGTCTTTTCTGAAAGTCAAACAAAGCAGTATTTAAAGTTAGTATTTAAACTAATCTAACAAACCTTACAAAATAGTGACAGGCTCCAGTCTAAAACCAAAACTTCAGTGTACATGAACAGTTCCTTGTGCCACTGACATTTTAAGACTTCACTGGTGTTACATACCCTTTGCTCACTGTTGCCAGCTAATTCATCCTGTAGATCTTTAGCCTTCAGCTCTAATTTAGTCCTCTGTTTAATCTGCTCCTGTCTTTCAGCACTAAGTTGCTCTTTCTCTTCTTTCATTGCAGAAATCTTTGTCTTCAGTTCTCGAACTTGTCGTTCTATTTCCTGTGCAAATTTAAGCATGCAGTATCTTAAGCACTGAATGAACATGTCACGATTTATCAAAACTCACAAGATGATTATTCTGTAGATCACAATACTCCAGATGTGTGAAAAACCTCAGGTTTCCAAACAGGATGAAAGCATGCAATAGAATTTAATATAGACACCACCAGCCCTCATCCTCTCCCTCCCCACCTCCTCCAAAAAATCTCCAAAACCACAAAGCAAAACACACCTCTGGAGACCCCTTTCAAAAATATTTTTACCTCCATTTTATCTCTAGCATCTTGCTGTGCATCTCTCAGCTGCCTCGATTTTTCTCCACTTGTCTCTCGTTTAGCAGAAAGCTGTATGGAAATATCACCAATAGCTTAAGTAGCCAGATTCTGCTTAGTAGTGGTTCCAGAAAGAAAATAATTTCTTTAGTGAAGAATGGTGATGCTGAGGAGTACATACAGTGCAGGTAGTTTGGTGTGCAACTGCAGATTGCTGCAGATTAAGCTCTGGGTGGTGGCAGCCACAGGCAAGAGAACTAATGTGCCTCTGCATAACAAAGAGCACAGGAACCTGTGGCACTCAGACACAGCAGGAGCCCCACACTTCTACTGTGATGGGATCAAAATCCAGTTTCCTGTGCTGAAGTCCCTCCTCGAGGCACCAGCCTGAGCTGTTCCTTTGTTATTTAGTCATTGCACCAAGATTAAATTATTTTAAGGATCAAGACATCTGAGACTGTGCTATGGGAAACCTGGTCTGACTGTCAGTGAGCCACAGGGAGTCAAGTGAGGCACTTGTGCTCAGGTGGTGCAGTTCTGATGGGCAGAGTGGCTCCTGGATGGCTGGACAGGGAAGTTTCCTTAACATTGTCAGGATTCAATCAAGGATCACAAGGAGATGGTAGCAAAAACAAACCAACAGCTCATTATATTTTGTACTAGCCAAGATATTTTACCTCATCAAGCTTAGCTCGGGTTTCATTAAGTTCCTGATTATAAATGGTGTATTCTAATGCTCTCCTCATTTTATCCCATTTCTGGTACTGTGCCAGCTCTTCTTTCTCCTCCTCTAGAGTATGCAGGCGCTCTTCAATGTATTTCAATAACTCATTGATCTTCTCTCGCTTGCCCTCTTTAGAAAACACAAGATTGAAATTCAGGTAAACACTGTTATATAATCCCCCATATTTACAGCCACTGAATCTACTCCAGTGAGTCACAATTTGTCAACATACATGTAATGTAAAAACACCCCATGTCCAAAAGTTCTCCAAAAAAACATCCCAACAGCAGAACTGTTGATACTTGTTATGAAAGGCAACACAAGCATGTGTTGCCTTACATCTTGGCTCACACACTCAATACAGACTGTACAACATGAACTTTAGTGTTTGCACAGCAGTAGGTATCCTGATTTCTGCATCGCTGACATCACTCATATGTTTGGAACAGTAAATTTAGCCATATTAGCTGAGCTAAGGTTTTATTACTAAAACCACACAGAAAATAACTTATTAAAACTTCTGAGATATTGGAAATTCAAGGAAGAAATATGACAATCTCTGCATTGTTTAACATACCATAAATAACATCTATCTAGCTTTACTGAAAAGCCTGAAGTTTTAGAGTAAATTGAATTACTGTGGCATAAAGGAATAATTTCTTTAAGTTTTACCTGTTTCCTTCATTAGTGAAATACTCTCCTCTTTACGTTCATCATACACTCTGGTACCAGCTACTTCTCTCAGTAACTTCAATCTTTGAGAGTCAGGAGCTGTGGCCATCTGGTTGATCTGAAAATTCAAGATCTCTGATTTCAGTAACCTGCTCTGGATGTATGGCTAACCACAACAGAGCAAAGTTTGCACTCTTTTGCTTTGCCTGCTTGCCTGAGGTTTCGGCAGGAAGATTCAGATGCATAGCATACACCACACTGCTTCCCTTTCGAAACAATACTCCGGGGTAGCAAGCATTCTGCTTGTAATGAAATTTGTTGCTTTTCAAATATTACCATTTGTTGCTAAAACTCAGGATACAAGTACTGTATACACTGAAGAAATCATAAACCACCCAGTTATGTTTAGAGACACTCAAACTTGAGCTTTTAAGTCTTGGTGCTAAATCAAATAGTTTAAATGCCTTCATAAAACCACACTAAAATGCCAGGGCTATAAATCTTAGAATAATTCACATCGTGAAACACTCATTAATACGACATCAAATCAGTCATACAATTACATCCAACATAAAACTCACTTCCTTTCAATAGAATTTCAGTGGCTGCATGCTTTTGTAGGAAGGTAACTGTTTCTAATTTGTCTTCTATTAAAACCAGTATGTGTATTTTGGCTGATAAGTAGCATGCACCAATCCCCACTAAGTGACTTTCCAGCTCAAGCTGTTTCTTTCAAATACACACATTCAGCTGTACAGAAAAATTTATCCTGATAAACATCTGGGAGACTGTACTAGGGGTTAGCATTCCTGACATCAAGTGCTCCTCAAGTCTTCTGCACTTGCATTCTTCTCCAAGTGTTCGTTCAGTAACCTTTGGAGGTGACAATTCCTCCATCTGTGAACCATTACAAGTAGTCTGTGCTTTGTCTGCAGATGTGGGTATCCTTTGAAAGCTTTAGAAAGCTGCTTGGGTCTTGAAGAACAGTTAAGACAGCCCATGTCATGAGCCCTTTTCTTGATGTGTGTTCACTTTTGGTACTTCTGCATTTTCCATTCATTCACCATTCACAATATTTTCAACCTCTTAAAATTCTCTAGCATTACTTTGCTGCTTCATCTACAGTCCCAGAAATGTTTGAATGTACACCAAAATAGTCACAGAATCAAGTCTGCTTTGTATTTAAGTATATGGAAAAAAATCTTATTGTGAAGATCACCATGATAAAAACCCTCTGCTAAATACCAACATTTACAGACATTATTTTTTTTATTTCTTAAAATCAACATAAACGACTAAAACAATAATATCTGCCAAAGAAGCACCTACATACAAGTACTATTTCAAACTGAGGTAGATTTAGGTTTTGGTTTACTTCTGAAATAATTGAACTAAGTTTGGCATCCAGGAAGCATGATACCCTTGACAGAGATTCCTTCGACTTTGTGAAAAAGAATCCTACCTTTCCTTGTTTGACAATGTAGTAGGGATTACTGCGAGAAAATCCAGCACTTTCAAGAAGATTCATGACATCATTTTTCCTGAAATGTTATTATGAATCCATTAAAAACTTACAGTAAAAGTGAGAGCTGTAAAAATGCAGTAAAGTATCACAATTATACACCACATAATATAATTGTGTGCATGCTCTGTTTAAACAAGCTTCTTTATTTGAAAATGGCTAATTCTAAAATTAAATGAGAGAATAAAAATGGAAAATATTTAAAATACTATAGAAAGAGATTAAGAAATAAGCACCTCTAAGCACAGAGGAGGGAAATACAGGCAAATATATCACAAGGAAGGATATAAAACTACTGAAAGTTAGGTAACACTTCCATTCCAAAAAAAACCCTGAAAGAAATACTATGCAAGCAACTCAACACCACATCAATGGATGGATTAAACTGCAAATTCAAAGTCTGCTGTCTATTGCACAAGGACTGATGTTTCAGCTGTCAAACTACTGGCACTCAGTATTACACAACAGAAATCAATTATTTCATGCTAGGGATGCAAGTGTTGGGTTTGCCTACAGAATTTTACAGAAATACTACTGTTCTCATTCAGATAAGGAAAAGAAGTACCTACGTCACCATTTTCTTGTCTAAGAAATATTGGTCCTTTTTGGCTCCAATGACTCTGCGAAGTGAGACTTCCTCTTTATCAATCTTAAGAAAACAAAACCCAGTAAATACAAATACCTACTGCAAGCAGCTGTAACTAACCCAGAAAGTTTATGGCACTTTTTACCAGAAACAACTCAAAAGCAGGTACCGTGCAGAAGCCTTCCATAAGACTGAGATCACTTAAATGTGAAATGATAATCTATATCCAGAGCAGTTCACTGAACTTACCGGTAACCTGTTGTCGGAATTGTCAAATATAATCTCCACAAATGCTGAAATAACTCGAGGACCTGTACCTTCCTAAGAGAAGAGATGTTTTGGTTAGACAGCTGCCACCTTAGAAAAGATTACGAACTCATTCTTCTGCCCTTTTCCCTGACAACCCCACTTCCCCTTTCCTTTCAAAGAATTGAGATGCAAGAGCACCTAGATAAGACCCAGCACACATATTTTTATTTCTGATAATCTTGGCTACACATTCACTGGTGTGCATTATCAACATAATGTACTACTGTGTAATAAATCCCCTTTTGCCAATGGAAACAAAGAAAGTTACTTTCAAAATAATTAGCTTAAACTATCCACAGCCCAGCAATTTAACATTTTTGTTATACCATTCAAATGCATTACTCTTTGGTTTTTTGCTATGCACCTTCACTTACATGCAACAAAGCCAGTCTCTGCTCTGGGCGAAGATGACTAAACTCATCACTGAGGACAAACTGAATTGCTGCAATAAAATAGTAAAAAACCAGAAAATTTATTCTTTCCTTCAGGGAGATACGCAACAGTTTCATTAACTCAAAACACATTGGTTTACTGTTGTATAATGCAATCTTGCTGTTGCTAAAATCTTAGAATATTTCTTCATTAAAAACCTCAATCTGCTGGATCTTTATCACTCAATCTGCTGTACAGCAGGATTTATCTGCAGAAGTCATGGTTGCCACATTACTGGTTCATAATCATTAACAATGCTGAACAATTAGGGATTCATGAGTTTCCTTCCACATATAAACAGCACACAGCCTAGGCTAAAAATACTGCTAAAAAGTTTAGCATTAGACAATTTATAAACACAATTGTCACTAAGCCTACTAACGCCTTTAATTAGCATCTCCTCCATTAATGCTCCCATCCCACAAAATCCTCCTCATAACCTTATATGAAAAGAATGTCTAAGCTGTGCCAAACTGCTATTTAGTAGAATTTAGTCACTAAGGATGCCTAAACAACTGCAAATATCATAGTCATCTTTCATGGAGGGCAACTTTTAGAATCAGTTTCCTCCTGTAAATGCCTCTGCCAGCTGAAAGTCTCAGAAGGCCCTTAGTAATAGAAGCTGAATTCTAGGGAAAAACCTGGACTAAGTATTGAACAAGTGCATTGAGATCTGCCTTTCACCACTGTCAAGTAATATCCAATCAGCCACTCCTTTTTGAGGAGGATCATTGTTAACCCAAAGCAAAGAAACCTGGTGTATTCAGCATCACTCAGCTAACAAGCAATCCATGCTTACCATAAAAAAAGTTGCTTTTTCCAGATCCATTTCTTCCCACTGAAAATTAAAACACAAAGTATGACATAAGTTACAGCTGACATGGGTTAACAGTGCAATGTACCTTAAATGCTACACAAGAATATTCAAGAGCAGAACCCAAATATAACACAGCCAAATGAAATCCCAAGGGAATGAGGTGAACTTGGTAGATGGATCACTCAGTCACTGAGTACAGGACAGTAGCCTTGTGCCCACTCAAACACATTACCTTGACATACAAACTCCAAAACGATTCCACAATGAGAATAAAAGTTAAACCAATCCTATTTATTGCCATCTTTTTGGTTCTTATACTGATATTCTGATGGATAAGAAAAGTAAACCTAAATCAAATTCTCCTGGCTCCAGAACATTTATCCAGAGGAAACCACTTGCCTGTACATTCAGATTGACTGTATGAACTTCACACAGCACATTAACTTCTTAATACTCCACTTCTAAATCATAAAAGACTGGAATAAGTACTACTTCTACACAGAAAAATAAAAGTGTAAGAGAACACAGCACGACACCAATATAATCTCCATGTTTACACTGCAGTGTTTCAGCATGGCCCAGTGTCTTCTCTTTAAGATCAGCACCTGCTGTGTCAGTTTCAAACCCACCTGTCTTCCAGCAGCAATGAACATCCCAGGCTTTTCATCCCTGCCTGCCCACATAGCACCCAGATTCACCTCATTCCAAAAACTACTTGGGATTACTATGAAGTCTTTTAAAAAAAGTAAAAAACTCTCAGTGAAAAGAGATTTTTTAGTGTATTTTAAAAACGTCAATACCTGGATAAAGTTCTATCTCCTGTGGAAATAACATTACTAAGCAAGACATCTATTCATGTAATATGCATGTTTTTTTTCCTACTGCCAGAGTTAAACCCTAGCTACTAAGATTTTATGTCCAAAATTGTTTATGTTTGCTGTTGGGTCAGCAGTCTCAAAAGTTGCTGCACAATCACTAAGATCAATGCAAACAAAAAGAGAGAGGCAGGCATCCATAGGCAGAAACAGAAGAGGTCTGAGAATGGTGGACAACAAAATGCTATTAAAATAGGAATTAATCATGAAACTGTGCTTTAAAATTTATACTGTCTGACAGTCTACAGTCCAGAAATTCATTCCTTTAAAACCAGAAATCTTCTTTCTGTGCTGGAGTTTATAATTGCTGGTGTGCTTTTTTATAAAAATGACAACACTTGTGCAGACAAAAAAAAAAAAGAATCCCACACAAATTCTCTGCTGCTGCAAGGACAACCCTTAAAGGAGGTCTGGCTGATACAGAGATGTGCACCTAGGAAGGAGTTTGTGAACCTCACGCAGTTTCTGAAGACTCAGCTCTTGTCCCAGCAAAATTGAACATTAATAGCTGTTTGCTGTAAGTGAAACACACCCTGTGGTACATTACAGACAGTTGTACAGAAGTTTCCAAAATAGAAAATATAATCATCAACTGTAACCAGAATATTAAAAACTATAAAGGAGACTAACAAGAATGTCATCTGAAAGAAAAGTGCAATTTTTACTAGCAATAAAAGGCAAGTATCAGAACTTACCAATGACATTGTGTTTGGAGCTGAATGGGTCCACAATGGTTTGGTCCCTGTAGCTTCGAAAGCCCTGAATGATTACCTGGTGAGGAGAGGGAGTAATTTTAACAAAGTTCTCTCTGTTCTTCAACAGTTTTTCTACTATAAGGTTTGAATATTTATATCAATTATAATTCAATTTGCCTGCTCTTCCTGCACACACTCAACTTTCCAGCTCAAGATGAGAAACTTACATCAAACTTGCCCCCCACCTAAGCATCGATTAAGGGACAGATTTCTCCCCTAGCAAGAGATGCTGATACTTGTGCAGGCCAAAGCATGGCAAGCAAGAGAGGTCCAAGAGGATTTTTTGTAACAAACTAGACAAAAACATATATTTGCCTAAAGTATCCTATACAGGAAAGAAAACACAGTATAACAAGCACTTATATTTAATTTTTATAATGCAATCTACTTACAGCATGAGAATTTTATTACCAAATTCCCCAAGTAGCACAATTGCAGGCTGCAACTAGACTGCCTATTTCACCTGCAATAGTCTCATTTTACTGTGCCATCTAAAGAGAAACATAAAACAGCAAGCTTGTCTTAGCTCCAATTCACAGCCTAACAAGACAAATAAAAACATACACAAATAACTTCAAGAGCTGTGCAGCAGTCATCTGGAAGCAGCACATCAAACTTCAACTATTTAATTTCAGCTGTATTTTGAGGTTTGCCAGGCTTAGCAAAACACAATATCCTAAAACTTCAGCTCTGCCTAGCAACAAAACTGATCCAACTTCCAGCACCAAGCAACCTGTTCCATACATCAAAGCTGTGCTGAAAGCACAGCAGCTTTGCTCTACTCAGCACAACCCCAGAAAGGCAGCAGCCACCTGAAGGTTTGACATCTGCAGCTCTTTCAGCAAGAACACTTGAAACAAGATTTCAGTTACCAGGTAGTAGCTGCGTTCTTTGCCCAGCTCTTCCCCAACAGAAACAGGATACAGTTAAAACACTGGCAGTCCTTCACCATGACAGTTACAATACACTAAAAATTACTTCTTAAGAAGATACAAAACCAGCTTGCAAGATACTTCTCAGTATAATTACTGCTGAAGCTTAAGATATTAAATTACTTAGATTTTTTGTTTGTAAGGTCTGTGGTCCCATCCCCATTTTCTATTTCTCTGAACGTGTCATTTCTTCTCTCACACCTTCAAGTATTAAAGTAGCTCATATTCCAGAAAATGAGCATAATACTTTTTATTCAAGAAGCACATACAAAACTTCAGCAAAATGCCTAGAAGTAGTACTGCAAACATTTAAGCAAGCCTTTCCTCACTCCTACAAAAGCCTCTATTAAGTGTACACCCCAGCACCTCAAGAAACAGCTGCCTTCAGAACTGCATTCATATTCTGTCATATTCTGGTAGCGGTAAACAAACAGTGGGGAAAAAAAATCCTGCCCACAAAAAGTACTGGACAAAAGACTGGGAGAAGAAAATGCCTGTACTTATTCACATCAAGTTTGATCTTCGGTCTTTCTTCCATTTTATGTGACAGGCCACTATCAAGTATTGTTGGGGAAAACTCCTCTTATCACCTGTTTGTACCAATGGATCAAAACCATCCCACTAATACTGAATGAAAATGCCATGTCAGACAGCAAATCAAACACTGGAATTTATAAAAATCAAAATGAAATAAAACTTTAAGGCATTAACTTTTAGTCAGAACTCAAGAGAGCCTTTCTCTTCCCAGGCACTATGGCTTTCTTGTCAAATTCTCTTTGCAGAATTATTTCATTACTGGAATCAGAAGCTAAGAATCCAGACAGGCAGAAAATTGCTAATCCTTGACCACCAAACACTGGACTGAAGCAGAAGCTATTCTGGAAAAGGAACAGCCTTCCAATACAGCTTCCTTCAATACTCTGCCTACTAAACCTCATCTGAACTGCAATGGTCTGTGCTCCCTCTCCTTAGGTCAGATACAGTTTTCTTCAACCACCTGCACTGTATTCACATCAACTGCACTGGAAGCAGTCAAGGATTTCAGAATTTAATGGACCAAACTACAGAAAGCAAGTTTAGGGCAATGTATGGACTGAAGACTACCCAGGCACTGTGGCTGTGAACACAAACACCCGACCTCCCCTGAAAAACCAATTCTGCCCCATCTTCCAGATGGAGCAGCAAGCTCAGTGCCAGCAGCTTTCACAGGAAAAGCAGGAACAGGATATCGTACTCAGGTCTTGCCACTCACCCTAGGCCACAACAAATACGTTCATTCACTTGGATTTAACGTAGTTCACAAAAAATATTTTAAAAGCCCGGACATTTTGAGACAGTGCTGCTTCCAAACTCACTAGATTTCAAGCGGAAGGAGAGAAATTAAAAAATGGGTAAAAAAAGTTGGTCTCTACTACTTTTCATTTTTTCACATAATATATAAAGGACATCTGAATTGGAATAATTCATTTACTTGATTCTCATAACAACCTGAAAAGTCTCTACAAAATGATAAAACCAACCAATTATTATTTCTTGAATATTGCCATAGAAGCACAAACTTTTACCATCCACACACTGGGGCACCCCAGGAGTGTGATAGAGGCAGACTATGAACATGGTCATCTTCTCCCCAAAGCTTTTCTCTAGATGGTTCATCGTTCCATCCATCCTACATATTCTGAAACCTCATGACTTCTTCATTGCCTTGTAACGACTCAGATTAAGACTTAAAAAATTTTAATGTTCAAACTCCAGGAATAACTTCTGGAAAGCAACAACACAGGGGATACTGATGGAATCAAATTCATTCTTGTTCTTTTTATTCACACATCCACACATTGTTAGACTTCTACAGCTCCTATAACAGTATTGGTTATCGACCACCCAAACTTCCTTCTTTTTGTTTTCCTCAAAACGAAACATTTCCTCTGTTCTAAGTTAATTTGGACTCACTCTGTGTATCCCCACTACTGCTTGCCTTTGAGCAATACAAATCTGGAGAACAAAAACCCTTATTCAAACTCTTTAAAGCAATGTGCCCACCTATGATTAAGAGTGATTTACAAAAGCACGATCAAAAGGCGTTTGAAACATTGCCCAGTCAGCCGAACAGGAGACGAAAACCTGATGCACTTTCAAAGCTAATAAAGTATTTTTCTTAAGAAAGACACTCGCAGGGTGTCAGAAACAGGTCAATTTTGAGTCCACCAGGAAATGAGAATCCTGGTACGCTTTGTATGAACACACATATGCAGCAACACGAAAGCAGTAATAAAATCTGCTGCTAAAGCGGCTGCAGGGGAACTGCAGAATATAATGATGACCTCAAAAACTGTTTGAAAAAGGTGTATACCGGGATCTTTTTAACTGAGCACCAGCCATAAAAAGTTTGGCAAGGGTGAGGCATAACAGGTGAAATGGTCCATGCCCGGGGACCTGAGACAGCACCACAAAGCAAATAAGAGACTCCACAACTTGAACAACTGAAAGATGCCTGTGACAGCTGAGCAGAGCCCTTTGTTTGGGTACGAGCCTTCCGCGGCCGGGACACCGGGGCTGGCGTACAAAGGGGCACCGCGAAGTCTCGGGTCCATGAAAGAGAGCCCTCAGCGCCACTTCACACCTGCAATGAATGAAAGGGGAGCAGAGAAGGAGAGAAAGCACCGCCAGCCCAGCCGGCGGTAGGACCTGACCCGTAGCCGGGGGCGCCTCCCTCAGCCTGGACCTCGATCCGCCCCCTAGGACAGGAAAGATAGAAGCAAAGACCTCCGAGCACGTCGCAAGCCCGTGGGCCCCCGAGCAGATGTGAAGGTGCAGAGACCCCAGCCCCGGGGCGGGCTGGGCCAACCCTCTCGGCCAGGCCCAGGCCGCACCGCACACTGCGGGCGGCGCGAATCCCGCCGGCTCACCTGCTTGATGTACATGTTTGCCGAGGCTGGGGTAGGCCCGCCAGGCTGTCGTTCAGCCCGCCCTTGCCGTCTCTTTCCGGTCCGAGCGCTCGGCTTGACCGCGGGTCGCCGCCGCCGCTTCCCGCCCCCTCAGCCGCCCCCCGCTTCCCGCACAGGGCCCGCTCACCCCTCACGCAAACAAAATGGCGGCGGACCCTCCCCGTCCTGTCCTGGGGCGAACCATTCAGCGCCACTTGGAGGGAGAACTGCGGAGCAGAGAAACGCGCTCCTGTACCGCCGAAGAAGCGACACCATGTGGGACAGCGAGAATTTCCTTTTTGCGAATTAAAGTGCCTCGGAAGTCTTTGGGAGGGCGCTGCATAGCGGGGAAAGCAGGCAACTCTGCCTCCCGGGCGCCGGGGTC
>VYXF01008677.1:437859-491943 GCA_013397295.1 Polioptila caerulea
CCCGGGGAATTGAGGAAAGTGGTTTCTCCCGTCGAGGGGCGGATTGGGCGCCAAAGGCAAGTTGAGGCGAGCGGAGCGAGAGGCGGCGCGCGCCTCTAGGGGGCGCTGTCGGAGCCGCCCTGAGGGGCCGCTTGCGCGGGAGGTCGAATAAAGGCTCGGCCTCAAGTCCCGGCTTCCGTTCGAGGATCTAAAAATAATTTTAAAAAATAAAAATTATAATAAAAAATAGGCATCAGCAGCCTTAGGTCCTGCGCTGACGCGCCCTTTGCCCCAGCGGACCCGCTCCCTCAGCCACCTCCTCCTGGCTGTGTAGGGCTCCGAGCTGCGCATCCAAGGGGAAAAAGTCTGGGCAAAGCCGAGTAGGTGCCCAGGGTGAGCTGGGTAAACAGCGATGGTGCGAAACGTTCCCAGGAAAACAGCGTGGCTGGAGTCCGTGCCCGCTCCTTTGCCTCGCAGAGCCACTATCCAACTCCCCGGAGGAGCTGTCAAACACACAAAAATAAGCAACATGGTGCGAGAGAAATACTGATTTTCACCTAATCTTTTTCACTGACGGTGATTTCAGGTGTTGTGACAACAGTAGAGGTGCAACATCTCAGAGAAAATGCAATTTTGAATTTGACGGTGCTTCTTCAAAACTGCAGCTGTAGCCAGCACTTCTATACATGAAATAGAATTCCTCCACTGAGCCGCTTAACACCAATAAAAACTAGGCTTAAACAGAAAGGTCTAGTTTCTACCTCTCCTAGAATAATAGATGGATGAATTACTTCTCTTCCCTAATGGGAAAATCTCCCCGGTCCCAGACATTGTTAAGAGCCACGTAATTAAATGGTTCTACAAACAGCCCTTCAAGAGGTTATTGTAACAGATTTTACCAGCACCTATATTTCTTCAGAAAACATAGGGCTTAAAAAAATGAAGCATCTAATGGTTGCTCCACAAACAAATTAAAAATGAAAGTTTCCTGCCTGTCCTATTTGGCTTTTAAATGGCTTAGTTCAATGGGGCTGAGGGAAAAAATACTTTCTCCATTTGCATTTTCAAAATTCCTTTCATCTTAGGATTTCAGGGAATTTTTAAATCCTCAAATAAGTCTCACAGCATCTTAGTGGGATTAGTTTGTGATACTAAATTTACTCTTCTTCGCTTTTTCTGGGGTGAAGTGAGTTACAGATGCCCATAGTTCAGGTCCCAGATGCCTGGCCCATCCAAGGAGACTCCTGGCAGGGGAGAGAAGAGGGTTTAAGAAAAGAAACAAAAGTCAGATTCCCTACCTTTCCTTACAACACAATTGAACAATCCTGTACCTGGTTAAAAGGTACATCTATTTTTGTGTTAACATTTTCATGTGAATAAATTTTACACATTTACACAACCTAGATTACACAGATTTACACGTTCGAAATAAACTTGGAGTTTTCAAAACCACCTGAAAGCACTCAGATGGGAGAGAACAGAAATACGTTTTGCATTTGAGACTCTATGGGCAGTCCAGCCTCTGCTGGGACACGGCAGCGAGGGTTTTGTCCCAATAAACAGCCAGGATATCTCCTCACTAACAATCTTCTGCCGCTGAAGACACAGGTGGATGTGGACGGACCATCCCTCTTTCTCAGGGTAGTAATAGTCATGGAAATGTTCTTAAATCGGCAGGTTCTAAAGTTCATTCCTTTGTGTTCAGCTTTTAGAGGTACAGGATGCCTTGAGTCACGTTTTAGAGATTTCCTTTGCAGTTTAGAAGCTTATTTTCACCTAATCATAGACTCCCAGAACAAGGAATAAATCTTCCTGCCCTAAAGAAGGGGTTCAGAGAAACCAGCTGAGGAAAATTTTCTTTTTTTCTTGACTGTTGCAATGACATTGTTGTGACTGAATGCACCCCGTCTTGAAAGCACCGTGTCAAGACAAATAACCCACATCTGGTGCTCCCGACAGTTTCCTGTCGATGAGGTGCACCAAGAAGTGCATCACTCTATTATGAACAAGCACAAACAAGAACCTGGGATCTCTTTTATCCCCAGGTGTTCATTCTCTCTCGAGGACTTTGGATATACAGCACACTCCGGCAGTTTGGAGAGGGCTCGTGTGCATACAAATGTGCACGACACCACATTATATTTATTCATAGGAATAAAATCACATCCCACTGATATTCCATCATCAAACACTCTCACCAGTGTGACGTGCTTGCAAAAATAGCAACCGTATTCATTAAGGATTAAGTGGCAAATGATTGTCTGGTTCAAGGAGTGTTTCAAATACTCAAATAAGGCCCCTGAACAAAGGTTTTGCCACGTAGCTTTTAGAGATTGTACTTGAGGGAGTGGAGTGGTGGGGTAGGTGTTATATTTTCTGTTATTCTTTTGGTTTTGTAGTACTTGCTGAAAATATGCTTCCAATCCAAGTGTGATGCATGTCATTTTTATTCTGTCAAGCTGCTGTGGCTGTAGGAGGGCAGAAAGCTGGCAGCTCGTAAAACAGTGCTCTATATTCAGAACCTGCAAACATATAATCAGTGCTCGCTACGCGAGGAGTTCACCTTGCTTCAGTAGGTGCTGCAGAGATTTTTTCCATGGCCCTGCTTTATAAGCAGTGTTTTTGTATAAATATGCTAGAATTAGACATTAGCATCAGAAAAGAGGAAGTGGGAACACTGCTTTAATTCATCTAGGCTTCATCAGCATGAAAATATGTCAAGCATTTCTTTCACGAAATTTAAAGCGAACTGAACATATAGATGGGATTTCAGTTCTGTAGACTTTTTTTTCTCTCTTCTCAAATAGAAGAATTTCTTTCAGAAAAAAAATGTTAAACCTATTGTGGGGAGGGACAAAGCACTTTAAGTGCTATTAACCTCTTCTATTACCACTTTTAGTTGTTAACCAACACTTGTATAGACTGCTTTCATTCATGAATGGCTGCAATCACTGAGGTATTTACTGCCTTTTTCAGATGCCTGTAGAAATCAGTAGGTTCATTGCAACATCAATCCCTTGTGCTCCATCGTTCGAAATCATTAGAGGAGGCAGAACTTCTGGAGGCCGTTCTTAGTGCTGGTGTTGCAGCAGAATCTCAGGAGCAAACCAAGGAACTCGGATTTTGGTTGACGCTTTGATTAGACCCTGCAGAAACCGGTGTCCAATGGCACTTTGAGCTCACCAACAGATATTCTGGTGTTCTACTTCCAGGCTGGGAAACAAAGGCAGTAAGAAATTATCTTGCCCAAGAATACCTCTCCTCCTAGACCACCCAAGCCTGAAACCTAAGGCAGAAGGGCCATAATGAATCTTTTTCTCACATTTGAACTCACTGGAGATTCTAGCAGGCAAAGTGAGAGAAACCAGTGCTTTCTTGACAGACCCTGGCACACGCATCCGTCTCAATGCAGACATCCCACCAAGCTTTGGAGGACAAGGAACACTTATGGTGAAAAAAAATGCAAGCAAACCATACACGGGCTTCCTTTCCAGCAATTTCTTTTTGCCTTGAACAAATTTCTGAGCTCTGTTGCTCTCAAACCCTGTAGTGACCCATGCCTTGCAATGCCTCAGTCCAAACCCTCACCAGAACCTGCAGAAATGTCTGTAATTTTGACAGTGAGCAGCTGCCTGCCACAAAACTTAAAAGAGGGAGCCCTAAGCCTCCAAGAGCCTTAAAAGAATCTCAATTTGATAAGGGGGGATGTAATTACAGGTTCAGATGCCAGCTGCCCAGCATTAGCCAGTGTCATCTCTGTTCCATGGTGAGTACCTGTTTCTACCACCTACAGACCCTTTTCTTGCTCTTTTTTGTCTCCTCCTCCCTTGCCCCTACCACAGTGTGCCCTGAGGGGAGCCAGGGTTGTGTTCTTTACAGGGAAATTGGCTGGAAGGCATCTATATGAAAAATATGCATGAAAAGCACCAGGGGAAGTCTTTTTTTTGCTTCTTCTTTTCTGACTCAGTTTCTAGCCACTATAAACAACCCAAAACAGTCAGAAATCCTCTTTTAAAAAATAATTTTTAAAAGTTTCTCTTGATCAATGTGATCCTTTGAAAGTGTAAAGTTAAATAATTTTTGTTGACTGTTAAGTATTCATCCATAAACCCTTTAATCCAACAACATTTTAAGAAAGCTAACGCGTTTGTCTAGAAGCAAGTGGCGGGGGAAAACATCAGCATAAAATGAGCAACAAAGGCTCCTTTTTGAAAAGAGCGTAGGTTATTATGAATGAATCTGCTACAGGTTCACTAAGGAAAACAGTTGTTTCGCTCATCATCTTTCCGAGGAGGCTCTCTGTGAATAAAACGTGGTTGTGGTTGAATGAATTTCCCTCGCTTCGCCGGTTTCGTAGGGCGCAGGCGGCGCGGGCCGGGCCGGGGGGACCCGGGTCACACCCTGCCAAGGGGGAAACCAGCGGCGCTTTCCTTTGCTGCCATGCAACAAAAAGCTTTGTTGCATTTGGAAATTTTGTGAAAGAAAGCATGGCTCTCTGTTTTTTCTATTTTTAACTCCGCAGAAGGGAAGGGATCTGCTCTGAGCTATTTACGGGGTCAGCCGCGCGGGAGGGCGCCCATAGATGCAACTCCAGGCCTGGTTTTGGATGGATCAAACAGGAAGGAGAAGCAGATCAGAGACCCTGCATCCCACAGATATGTTGCACCCAGTAGCTGCCCTAGCAGTGAGGGTGGCAGCCCACAGCATCCCTTGGCTTCAGTAGGGGCTGCCCTGAAGGGAGCCTGGGTCGGCACCAGCTCACAGGCATCAGGGCAAGGGGGCGGCTCCTTTCAGGGGGCTGTACGACATTCCTGAGGCCAGCACCTGCCCTTCCATCAGTAGGGCTCAGGGACCGCCCACAGAGGACAGGATGAACTGGTTCTCATCAAAATAAATAATAAACAAAGGCAGAAATCTGAAGACCTGTTTAATCCCAAGCTCCAGATGAAAGATTGCCAGCTCAGACAACAGCGCAAGACTAGGAAATCTGGAGGTGAATTAAGAGCAGTCAATTTTACTTCCAAAAATATCTCCCAATGTTCAAGTGACCAGTAAATGCAATCCTGACAGTAGGAGAGCCACACAGACATTAATGTGTCCCCCATCTGCAGGACTGGCTGCTTGCTCTGAAGGTGTGTCTGCAGGACGACTGATTCTTGCTCTTACACAGGAGGGGGCGAAGAACCAAGGGAAGCAATGGTGCCTATCTTGGCCCTGGAGGTGTTGCTGGTTTGATGACATAATTGACAAAAGGGATATTTCGCAATCTGTTCCCAGCAGACTGGGAGGGCCATGACTGAGGGCCATGGAGACTCCTTGGAGAAATTGGGGGATGGATGCAGAGAAATCTCTGAATGTCTGCACTGAGCACATGTGATGAGCCAGACAGTGGGGCAGAGGCAGAAAGAGCCTGTGTAGGTCTGTGACCCAGACTGCCTCATTTTGGGACAGCTTTTTCAGGCTTTGTGGCCAGTACAAACAAAATTACATTTGATAGAAATGCCAGACTGGATATCTGACTTCCACAGAGCATCCTGAAATTCTGAAAAAAGCCCTTTCTTCTTGCCTCTGCCTCTAATTAGCACTCTGGAAGGAAGTGGCTGCAGTAAATTTGCAATTAGATTAGAACAAAAATAGTTATTTAGGCTGACCATATCTATTAAACAGAGTAATACATATTTAAACTGATCAGAATCACACTGCCTGGGCTTTACTCCCTCTTTAGGCCATCCGTCTACGGCCTCGGGATCCAAAAATGAATGCAATCTTTAACTAGAGAAACAAAAAGAGCCCAATGAAAACGCAGCCTCCTTTCTGCAAGGCATTTTCACACTAAGGCAAGGGAGTTGCTGACCTTATGGCTTTCTGACTGACTCTAACAAGCTGCAGCAACTTCACCTGGCACCGGGTGGCCTCCCTTAAGTGTGAAATTTCCCCCGGTGCTTTGAAGATCAAAGGAAAGCAAAGATAACTTCCAGTTTTGTCATGGAAGCTAAAACCACTGCCCCAGGGACTATCGTGGGCCTCACTCCGCATTAGCGCTCAGCATTTCTCAGGCTCTTCCCAGGCGGAGCCCAGGGACAGCAGGACATTGTCCTATCACACCCAAGCTGGCAGGCTTCACCGGTGCAATTTTCGCCGTTCAGTCCGGATAACAGGCATCTTTATTATCTTTTCCAGCCCTCCAAGGCAGTGTCTTGCTGTTTATTCTACACGATCTCTCCTAGCCCTGGCTGCTGTGCTGACTGCCTCTTCTTGCAACCCCCGCTCCCTCACAGAGGGAGGATGGAGAAGGAAATTAGAAGAGAAACCAAGATGGGAACGCTGTCTGAAGCCTCTTGGCAGCCTCCTCTGCTGTCTGCAGACATTTCCCGTGTGTCCCGACAACCTTTCCCCAGGATCTCACAAGCCACAGCACTGAGTATGGCAGTAGCTGGCTGTGCAGAAGTCTTCTGCTTCCCTCTTCTCCATGGCTGAAGCGTATCCCCATCAGATCTCACAGACAAGTCCAGAAAAACTCCTCTCCGCTGGATGTAATCAGAATTGCCAGGAGCCACTTTAACACTTAGTAGCACAGGGAACAATTTACCATCCCCTTCTCTCCACTGGTGGTCCCTGATCAATTCTCTCGAGCATATCCGCCTGCGTCTGTCATGCTGACTGCCAGAAAACCAGCTGCTCTTCACAGCTGGATTCAGTAAACTAAACCATGTCAATGCTTTAGCACTCAGTAGCACACGGATTTCTTGCCACCCACCCAGGGCTCCCATCGCCTGGCAGAGTGGCTGTTGTGGCTGTCTGAAAGTGTTCTACAATTGGTTTTGTTTTTAACTAAGTAATACATTACATCCTGGGCAAAAAGAACAAAAAACCCACACACACAAAAAAAAAAAAAAAAAAAGAAAACCAAAAGCAAAACCCCACAACAAACTCTCTCTTCTAATAAGGAACATATGGACTCACAAGCACAATACAATAAATACATCACGGTAACAAGATTTTGTGCTTAGGATAGTCTTTGTCATGGGTCTAATATGCATTGCAAACTTATGAAAAAAGCTTTATGCCTTTCTCAGAATGAGATTGATGTCATTATGCCTGATGCAAGACAGGATGCAGAGACATACAGATAAGCCTATGAGAAACATTTAGAGAGAAATTCAGGTTTGCTTTAGCACCAAAATGCTTCTTGCATGAGCAAAGCCACATCAGCAAAGCTCTGTTTTCCCAACAGAGCAGAAATAACCTCTGCAGAAGTGAGCTGTCCTGAGGAAAACACAGTTTTGCTGCTATAGTCCTTTTCTATATGCTCAAGGGACCCATCTGGTCAGCTCGGTCAGTCTGGGTCTCACTCACTTCCTTATGCTTTTGACAAATGTGGCTGTGCCAGCAGGAGCAGCTGCTTTACTTGCCCTGGAAATCCACAGGCAGAGCCCACAGTTGATCCCAGACTGCCTGACCCCCGGGTTCTCTGTTAGCCACAGTAATTACTCGGGGCAATGTGGACATTGCTGGGGAGACCTCAGGCTGGAAGCATGTCTAGGAGATGAGCACGGATCTGCTCCATCCCTGTCAGGAATCTGCTTCACCCTGGCCAGCCGCTCGGGGCCCAGCCGGATGGAAGTAAATGGTCATGCTGGAATTCGTGTCAATTGATTTTCCAGTTAGCTTGACTTTATGTGATTGGAGGCATTAGAGCAGAGAGGATATACCCATTGTTCCAGTTGAGTCCGGTAGACCTCAAATGCCATTTCAACACAGAAGCAAGTGGTAGTTCCAATTGGAACAAATGGTTCCCTAAAATAAAGATTTAAGGGAAAAATTCATCCAGGGCCTGATCCAAATCCCATTGTGTTCATGGCCCCTTCTCCCCACCAAGGCAATAGGCTTTGGTTCAGGGCCTGGAGGCAGCTCACAATGTATGGGCAATTTAATAACCAGAGATGACTCACCACTGTCTGCTTTAAAGGGAATCTCAGAAATGGAGTATACTGGGACAGAAATAACCCACTATTCACACACAAACCCCCCCACCTCGAAAAAAGAAAAAGAGAGAGGCCATAAAAACTACATTGTCATTTCGCTTGGGAGACATAAACCTGGTCCAATTAACACTTATTCAAATGTTTACCTTTACTAACATGATTAGCTCAGATCAAATCTGGAAAAATGGTTATGCAAAGGGGGTTTGAATTTTGAATTGAGGCCTTTATCAGTCTTTCGTTTTGGAGCCTCCAACAGTCCCAGCAGATCAGAAACATTTCTGTGGTGCCTGTTCCAAAGTCCTAGTCATGACTGCAGAGAGCATGGGCTGAGGCAGGATTTATACCAAAGGTCTTTCCCACATCCCCTCATCCATAGTGTGTCTTATGGGTGCCATTGATCTCATGCAAACCCGTGTCCCAAAGATGCTTTCCACCCATGATCTCCCCAGCACAGGTCGTGTTCTGGGATATGAGAACAATCCCAGACAGAAATATGGGAGTCCTCAGGCAAAGCTGTCCCTGAGGCCCTTTAAGGTTCTTTCCCCCTTTCTACCTACATGGTCACTCCTGAGCTTGAGCCTTTATGGGTTTGTTTGGTGTCCTGCTAGGATTCCCAGAAGCTACAAATAACAGCCAGTGACTTCAATGGGATAGGTGAGTACACTAAAGGGATATCCAGGGGCCATTCTCTTCAATAGCCAGACAAAGCTGGAGGAAGCACTGACCATTTCAGTTATTATTGCAGAAGCCATTTGTCTTGGCAACCTTTACATTCCCAGCAAGTGTTCACAGGCAGGACACATAGGAATGTATCACCACTGCTGATGGAAAACATGAATGGATTTGGTAAGCTATACTCAGATGTCACAGTACCTTGAATTTTGAAGCTGAAATAAAAAGATTGAAATGACCCCGAAGTTTCTAATATAAATGGTAAAATAAAGTAGGACTTTACAATCGAGGCCCTGGTGTCAGAACTCCATTTGATTTTCTCTGATGACTCAACCTATTTCACAAGCTATTTTCATATTCCTTATTTAGCAAACCTACTCATGTCTCAGTAAAAGCCTTCGATGTGATAAAGCCAAGAAACCGTAATGTGTGGTACTGGTAACACCTCCCACATAAAAAAAAAATCCTACTTCCATATTTATGTGGTTCTGCAAATTGGTTCCTGCCTTTTTCTCCCCAGAGAGTGAGCTGGCAGTGTGTCTACTCTCCAATTAACATGAAGCCGTGAAAAGTGGAGATGGAGGGTCAAATTCACCGTACCTGGGGCCTTTTTTTTTTTTTTTTTTTTTTCCGTGTTACAGGCACATTTGGACCTTTGACTTCCCTGCAAGGCAAGAGTTGTTTGTAGCATACAAATGAGAACAACTGCAGAATACCTTCTTCATTCATGCTTGGTCTCCTAAAAAAAGAAGCTCCCACCAGAAGGCAAGAAGCTGAGAAGAGCTGCCTACCTTGTGAGCACCTTGCGATGCTCAGGAACTGGGGATGGGCACCTCGGGACCAGGTCCCCATGGAGGAGGTCAATTTTACCTGGGTTTTACTGGTAAGGATGCAATTTTTACCTTTTGGAAAGCTCTTTAGGCAGGAAGAAGGAAAAGAACCTGGAGAAAGCCTGTGCTTTGTAACCAGAATAGACTGCAAATCACACCAGCAAATGCATGGACTAAAAAGACTCTTAGGGACACTTAAGGACAGCACCCACTCATCCAACTCCACCCTAGATTTCTTCACAATCTGATTTGCAATGATGTAAAGATATGTATTTTTTGTGGCAGTTTCTTGAATGCTTGTTTCTCTTGGAGACAGAAAGGAAAGGCAGCATGTGCAAAGCAGAGCCAGAGGCTGAGCAACTGCTCTCATGCTGCTCCTTGCAAGCCTAAAAGCAAGGGACCAAAAGCTACATGGCACAAGCTCTGTTCAGGCCCCCAGGATCTGAAACAGGTCCCAAGAGGCACCAAGCTGTCCAGGACACACTGGTGCACCATCAGGACTGTGAATGGAGAGATGTCACATCCCAGCACAGCTCTGAACTAACACTTCCATAGGCAACAGAACTTGCAAAATTTCCTTTTCTCTGACATTTCTTCTCATCTTCTGTGGACTCTGGTATCATAATGGATAAGCTCTAATTAAAGCTTTGTCTCAGATTATACCAATCCTGCCATCTTTCCCTCATTTGCCTCTTCTGAAGTCTGAAAGAATCCTGATAACAGCCTTCCCCCTGCTTTTATAGCTACAAGGGTCTCTACTTTCCACCAGAATTTTGGTTTTGAGGCTCCTATTCCTCTATGAAGCTTAGTTGGCAGATGGACACAGGCACATTGAACCAGCTAGCTCAGCCTTCCACCCTCCAGCTCTGACATTCCCCACACACCTGCCTAATCTGAACTCCCATCCTTAGCAATGAGCTGCTCAAACCCAAGCTCATTTGGGCTATAAAAGCCTCCTAAATCTTCCCTTCTACCGAATCTGGTGAATTTCCTCAGTGCACAAACCACAAAGCACAGGTGGAACTGTTCCTTTCCGTAAGAATGAAGGTACCTACTGGGTGCTGCTGCCTGGAAGCAGAGAACCAGGGGCCCTGTGTGAGTTCAAATACATTGCCTTTTCCCAGGCAGGTGCTATCCCGATTTGACACACTCACTTTCATATATTAGTGCTCAAGTCCTCAGCTCCTTCTTTCCCATGGGAGCAGCATGGCCAGGAAGGGAGGAGGGCACATACCCTCAGCATAGAACCCTGTGGTGAGACAGCTGTGATGTCCCCTCAGAGAGGTGGGGGCTGCCAAATTGTCAGGGGACTGATCTGGGGGCAGAGGTCTCACACCAGCACTGAAGCAGCAGAGCAAGCACCAGCAGGAGCACGGGAACACAACCCCTGGGAGGCAGCATTTGCATCCCACTCTGACTTGAATGCTGGGACTTCAGTCTGACAGAAGGAGAAGTGGATTGAGACCAGCCAAGAAGAGGGGACCCCTGCCCTGAGCAGGAGCATAAACGTTCATCTCCTGTGTCCAGGCATGACAACAACTCCTCTTCAGGCTCCCACAGGGCTGTGGCCTTCCATCCTTGCTGAATCCCAGCCCAGCATCTCCCCTGCTAACACTATCCACCAACACATTGTGCTTGAAGCCCAGGATAAGAGCTCCCTTCCCTCTCCACCAAATTCCTGGCTCCTCCACCTGGCCTGTGATCTTTCCCAGCTGCCTTGGTCAAACCTGTGAAGGTCAGCAGTCCCTCTGTTAACCCTTCAGCCACTGCCTTGTACCCTGCAAATATTCCATCGTTGACTCTGCAGAGAGTTTCAGCTTTCTCATCCTTAAGAAACTGCTGGTTGTCCATCCAGAAGGGGTTAGTGCAGTTTTAATGAGAACTGTTGGCTGCTCTGTTTCTGTCCAGGTTGTAGATCTCAGTACTCTGGACATGGCCACTCTCACTGAGTTCAACAGCCTTTCTGCTTGGGTGCTTGTGTGGGCTGAGAGGCAGAAAGCCCTTTCCAGAGTTTCCCAAGGGGACCAATCAGGTCTTTCAGAAAATTAATTGATGTGCCCTTACTAGATCATCTGCCTTCCCTCTCTGGCTGCTGGTTCCCATGTTCAGGTTTCCCAGAGCCTAGGCAGGGCTGCTGACACATCCCTCTGACTGGGGAAGAAATCCAAGGCACATCTCCAATAAAACCTTCTCATCTGTCAGATTTGCTTCCCTGGGGTAAGAAGTTACAAACGGATTTGTATGTGCACACATGCTGTGTAACCCAGATATTTGCCGTAGATTTTTCAACTCGATAATTTGGAATTGCAGATCATAAATGTGCTGAAGTGATGAACCAGAAAAAGCCTAGAAAATTCAAGATGAAATGGGGTATGAAATGCATCAGACATGTTGGTATTTTTAACTTATTTTTTTTCATTTAAAAAAGTGAAAAGATGAGCATTACCCACATGCCCTGGTTCCTGGCATGCAGAGGTACTGTGTCACACGCAGGCTTTGCTCTAAGGACCAGGGCATGCAGCATCCCTTGTCGTGGCTTGGAAGGAAGTGGGGGCCGTGCCTAGTTCAGATTTTCATCTTCAGCAAGATGGTAAATCTTATATAAAACATGCATGAATCAAAACAGAAGTTCCTGCCCGGCTGCTGGGAAGTGACGCCACCGTGACTCACGTCATTCTGTTTAAAACAATCCTCCCCCTCACCTTCTCCCCTCTGTAGTGCTGCACCTTGGTGGCTTTTCAGCACACTGATACTTTCCCATCTCTTCTACCATCTTACATCACTTTTACACCACGGTGTTTTTCTCAGGTGACCTCTCCTGCCACCAAGCTCTCCCAAAGCACTCTCACAGATCATTTCAAGTACCACAAACAGCTTTTATTTTCCTGGCATTTTTTTCCTTTATTATTTTTTACACACCATAAAAACCATTGCAGGTTTTCTTTCACATTCACAAGATCTCCTGGAAATTATTGCCATTTCCCATACATATTACATATTAAAAAATAATAAAAAGGTCAACAGACAGAGACACTCATTCTGAACTCCCTGTGGACACAGAAGCCAATGTGAGCAAGACAGAAATAATTTTTGCTGGACAAAGGCTGACTAGAGGTGACCACACACTCTAAGCAAGTCACATAACACTGAAAAAGACCACTTGACCACACATGATACACAATGGGAACACTTGGGAAGGGATGGAGGAAAGGTTGTCTTGAAGCTGAAAGCTTGTCAGGTTTTTTTGGTGTGAAGTCCAGCAGTTACAGTGTTTTACAGTGTTATCTGATGGGAAGTGGATGTGATGAGGATTGTGGAGACATTCAAGTATTCTAGGGCTGTTCTTAAGTAACAGATGGGAGGATAATAGCTCAGCAGGGTAGCTGATAGACATGAAGTCCCTGCTTTTCTTAAAAGCACATCCAGTACAAAGGCAAATACAGAAGTACAGGAAATGCCACACCTGAATGGACCCACGGTCGGGGCGGGTATCCAGTTACACTGTGGACAGTACCTGACACTTCAGAGGCTGGAGCACAAGAGGGGATTTTCACCTGGTTGTGCAACAGTGTCCTGGGAAAGGCAGCCCCTCTCCCCACTCCAGCCCTCTGCTACCTGAAACATGACACAGGAGAGGGGAGGAGGAAAGCCAGAGAAAGATTTGAACAAATATTCACTCCCACCACCTCTGTGGTTGCAAAGGTAGTGCTTTTCATTTTGCTTGCTTCCCTGCTGCTGCTGTTTATTGCTTGAAACTTTAAATAAGGGTCTCTTCAAAAATAAGATTGGAAGGAGACGGGAACTGAGAACGTACTAAATGGATTTCTCATTGCTCCCCAAGAATCTGGAAATACAGTAGTGGGTGCACGTTGTGTGTTTAAAACCCTAAAAAAACACTTTGTATTTTTTTTTAAAAAAAGGACAATAAAAGTTCAGAAAACCTGCCATGCTTAGATCACTTGTATCTTACAGTCTCAGCATATGGGAAGTATGACCCATGACAACCACTCCATCTCAGAGTAAGTGGATGAAGTTTCTCTATTGCACATTCATGAAATGTTCTTGTTGGGGATCACAGTTTGGATCAGGACCACGCCAGCTCCGGGCTCCCCACGGTGTTCAGCAGGATGAAGATGCTGTCATCGGGCTGAGCTTCAGCTGGTGCACAGGAGAGTGGATGGGCACAGAACTCAACACTGAGGTAGGAAAGGCAAAGCATGAGCCCTCAAAGTTTTTGCCTAAAGTCAGTTCCTCTGCAAAGAAAGACGCAGCTTCTCTCTTGCATGAGGTGACGGGGGGGCTGGGTGTGGAAGACAAGATCTCTGACTCGTATTGCAGCAACTGGCCCATGAAACCAAAGTTTGGGGAGATGAGGCTCCGGCGCTGCTTGATGTAATCGAAGGCTTCGTCCAGGCGCAGCTTCTTTGTCTTCATGAGATAGGCCATGCAGATGGTGGGGGAGCGCGAGATCCCCGCCTCGCAGTGCACCAGGATCCTGCCGCCCGTTCGCCGCACGTAATCTGGGGAAGAGCCATTGCAGACATCAGTGGCTGTTGGGGATTGAGGGGACCCTGGGACACACCCAGCCAGTCCCAGCCTGTCAGCAAGGAGAGGCTTGCTTGTCTGTTGGGTACTAAGGGTGACATGGAGATTAAAGACAAGGAGGACAAACCCCAGCTTGTGATGGACCTTAATTTCAGAATCTGTGAATCCTGATTTGGTTGTTTTTGCAATTTTTAGGAAAGTCCATCCCTCTCACCTTCCTTGTTCTCACTTCTCTTGTGGAACAACTGACATTGAAGAACACTGTGATGCAGGCAATGCTGTACCTGCATTTTTCTGCCTACAGCTCAAAATGTTGTGTAAAGCTCAGCCTGGCCAGCCCTCCCACTACCCGGTCACTCAAAAACTGCACGAGCTTTCATTATCTTTTCTAGAAAAACAGGATTTTTCTTCAAAATCCTAACTCCCTGCTTGGCCAGTTGGCAGCAAACAGCAGTACCAGGAGGTACCCTTGGGTGGAGAGGCTGAGCTCAGTCCCTGGGGCCTCACCACAAAGCACACAAGCACTGGTAGGCAGTTGCTAATTACAGCCTGGTTAAAGGATGCTTGGACTTAAGTCAGGATATAAAAGGCTTATGCAAAGCACCCATTTTACACAACAGGAGCCACTGTGGTTACTCACACAACACAATGATTGTTATTAGATTAAAGAGAATGTGCTTAAAATAAGCCCTTTCCACACAAAAACGCTTCAAAAAATAGAGTTTTCTCTGCTCTATTGCCTTGAGCAACATGTTCAAGCTCCAATTTATGGGTAAGTGTGAGTGTAGTGCTCAGGGAAACACACAGAGCTGAGGAAGTTATCATTTGCCTGCCTTCATTTGTCTGCCAGGGGACTGCCACCACGACCAGTTATATTTAGCCACTGCACAAAATAAGGAAGACATGGACTTGAGTCATGTCAAGCATCCACACCACATGCCCAATTTTAAGAGAAAGTGAAAATTAAAGTGATCTTCAAAATCTGGGAAATTTCCAAGTGACTCGACATCTATCAGAAGGGGTTGAGGATAGGACAGAAAGGTGCCATAAATTATTATTTCCCCTGAAAGGTGTGAGATGTCCCTTACCGGGAAGGGGAAGGACTCAGAGAGCACCCTCAGGTCAGGTTTTTGTAATTCTGCCTGCACAGTTGAAGGACTCAAACTCAGCTGAGCAGTGAGTCCAGTGATTCTGTAACTATGTTTTATTCTCTTTATCTCTTGAACATTCCTGGAGAGCAAAGCACTGATTTCAACATGATCTCCACCCAGGCTCAGGCTTCTCCACCCCACCAAACCATCTTGTGCTTCTCAGGGAGAATCCTCTCTCCTGTGCTGCCTGGCACAGCTCAGCTTCACCCACCCACTCAGCCAAATGCAGGAAGATTTGAAATGGAATAGCACAAACTTTTCTAAAGGCCTCCTCATCTTTTTGCATTGGGAGTATTTGATTAAAGGGTGAGACACCAGTATGATCAAAAGAAGGAATGGAAAGAGCTCTGTGATAGGGGGGGCAATGGATTTCTAAGACCCTTCCTTTGGGATATCTCAGCACAGTAAGACATTAAGCTGACTTTGCTTCACCCGGTTGAGTCTGGCATGCAAGTCCAAGGAACTGGAGTTTTTCCTTCACAAAATTCAGTAGATTTCAATGTCTAGTTCATTTTAAAATTAGTTAAATGAATTTTTAATTTATTTTACATTTTGAATGAGTTTAAAATACATGCAGATCTGAAAATTTGTTCATTTGTACCTACCAATGAAGTCTATGGCTTCCTGGAAGTGAGAGCTGATGTCTGCTGTGTGACTGTCCTCCACTGGGATCCACTTGTAGCAATACTGGTCTTTGAAGGATTCAGAGCTCTTCCTGGAGACATTTAGCAGGGCTGTGATGTGCAGGTTGGCAAGAAACTCGCACTTGGAAGCATGATAGGCACTACCAAGGTAGAGAAAAGGCAGGATTTCGACTGGGCCACCCTGGAAGAGAAGGAGCAAAAACATGTAATTCTTTTTTCAAAAGTCCTAAGACCCAGGAGGGACAAAGGGAGACCATGTGGGCACTTGCTCAGTCCATCTCTGGCTTTTTTGGACCCCAGTGCTGCTGGCCAATGAATCAGTCCCATGCAAAGCCCATGCAGGAAAAATATTTTCATTTTCTTGTCTACATCTGCAAGGTACAAAGTCAGACCCAGCCCACTCGTGTGCAGGATGTTTGAGGCTTTCTTTAAAGAGCTGTGCCTTGCAGTGCACCCAAAGTGCTTTCATATGTGGAGCCCATTCCCACTGAGGCTTTACTGAAATAGGAGCAAGGCAGGGAGCCACAGCCAGCAGGGAGGAAGTTTAGGGCAGAGGAAGAAGCTGCTTTGGCTCAGCCAGGGCTTAGCCCCTCTGGTTACATCCCCAAAAGTGAAAGTGAGCAAAAAACCAGACACAGGCTCCCCATCCCCCTTCACCCCACAGCTCTCTGGAGCACAGCATCTGCTGTATCACCCACCCTGAGACTTCGTCTCAGTTCCTCCCTCCTCAGCACAAGCAAAGGCTGGATGACAAGATGGTGAAAGAAAAGTCACCGTCTGACACAGCTTTCTGAGCTGGCAGGTAACTTTCCATGATGCACAGGAGCTGCTGCCACCCCCCAGCTGCAAGAAACTGCCTTTCCACTCCCCCAGAACTGCCCCCACGATGGGTTCCCATGCACTGGGCACAGCTGGCAGCCAGCCAAGGTGGCAGGAGGATGCCTGGTGTGGGAGGTACTCCCAGGAGAGCAGAGAGGCATCACAAGGGGACTCCCCTGAGCAGCAGGAAATGAGAAATGCACGCCCTGGCGGAAGCATCCTGACCGCAGGGTGACATCTCGGAGCACACATAATCCCCGGGCTGGGTGGGCACACGATGACTTCCTCTGTGGAAACCCCATTTCCCCAGGCCAATGGTGAGTCTTGCTTCTCAGAGGCACTGGCCCCTTGCCAGCCTCAAATCCCTCCTGAGATCTCAGAGGAGTCATGGGCAAAATGTGCTCCTTTGTTTGCTGGAAAGGTGACACTTCTGGCAGCCTCTCCCCTGCCCATTCTCCTGTGGAGGTGTGAGCTGCTGACAGCTCATGCTGTCTAGCTGTGCAATAAGAGTTCATAAATACAGTTTTGGGGCTAGATATGGTGTTTTGCCTCCTTCTGTTGCCTAATTTTGAAGCCAGGCAGAGGTGATGCTGACCAGCAGCACATAGGACAACTTATTCAGCACACAGGCTGTCAGCCTGGACTGTGACAACTTATTGACAGCCCAGGGCAGCAGCAGGACCACTGACAACCTGCCAGCCTCCAACAGAGCCTGGTGGCCACAGGGAGAAGTCCCAAGGGGAGGGTCACCCACCACAGCCATGGAACACACCTGGTCATAAGCAGGTTTGTGGTTGGCACTCTTCTCACAGTGGCTGGCAAGGTTTCTCTCTGCCTCCGTCCTCTCTGGGGAAATGAGTTTTCCATTCACGCAGCACTCAGGATATTGAGAATTAAAGGTTTCATATCCCCCTAGGGAAACAACAAAAAGAAGAAGATATGAATATTTGCCCTCCCAAGGACTGGTTTAATTCAAGTGAAGGACAAATGAAGCTCCAGTGCCTGCAAGGCAGTGGGATAGCAGTGCCCAGCAATGAGCTCCAGGGGAGTGTCAATGAAGGATAGTGCTCCTCTAGGAAAATGGGTTTGCTTAAAAGACTTTGGGCACCCGAGGAAAAACCTCTGGTACCACTGACAATTATTAACTTGCCAAAACCCAGTGAATCCAGACTAAAGACATTAGCAAATGTAATTCTGTTGAGTCCAGCAACCATTAACTCCTGTACAGTGGAGACTAAACTCCCTCCCTCTAGGTTTTCCACATGAGCACTAATTCCAGCATTTGAGACAGAGATTTCTGTACTCAGGAGTCATCTTTTCTAAATCTGTCATTAATATATACACTGTGACAGCACACAAAATATTTTGTTTGCATTTAAAAATGGACACAAACACAAAAAGGGGATGCTTGCATCTGTCTCATTAATCACCACAATGCGTGAGACAGTGAAGTAATGAAGATGGTCCCGCTGAAACCAATCTATTAAATAACAGCTATAAAACTTAATGAAATCCTGTGACAGCATTTGACAACTGAATAGCCCCACATGAGCTATTCTGCACGGTTAAGTACTGCGTTCATTTCATTCAGCTCGCTGCTAATGAAAAGGAATTAATCCTATTATTACATTGTTACTCAAAGTTTGTCGTCAGCTAAATTGTTGCCGGTTTCCAGGTTGGGAATATTCTGCACGGAAGCACATCATCTCCAAAATGAACCTGAATAAGTCAGGTAGCAGGAGCAGCCTGGAAACGTCAGTGGTGTGCCACATGTCTGCCACCTGTGCTTTCTCAGAGCAGAAATTAATGGCTCATGAGCAGCTACGTTCAATAATCCTTCAGCGTGGCCCTCAAGTAAACAAGGCTTGGAAGGCAAAGCCTCCCGTGGTGCTTCATTCACTTGCAACTGTTTCACCCTGATAAGCTCTGTCGGGGCGGGTGCCCGGGTGCAAGGAAGGATTTTGAAAGGAGGGAAGTGCCAAAGATCAGAGCAGCCGCAGGACCCTCACCCGCCTCACTGCCAGGGCTGCCTGGTACAGCCCCCTCTGACAGTTCAGCCCCACAAAGCCGGTGTCTCATCTGTTTGCAATGTTTGAGCAGATGTGTGCTCAAATTCATGACGTGCTACTGTCGCCTACTCATTCCTGCCGTGAGGTCCTCGTGTTGCAAGTGGCCATCATGATCCAAAGCCCGCTGAATGTGATGGAAGTCTGTTTTCCATGACAGAGGGCAGGAGAGTGACTTTACAGCGAACGGGCACTCAGCACCTGCACCTTTCCTCCTACCCCCAGCCACATTCTGTCAGCTTGTCCCAGAGCTCACAGCACAGGCAGTGGCCAAAGCAGTCAAGTGACCATGGAGACCATGGTGGTGGTGGGAGGTGTTTGATAAAATGATATCCACAACAACTGGATTGAAAAAATTATATCCCTAGCAACTCAGAGTGTAAAAAAACAACAAACACAAGTAGCTCTAAAGAGTTCCCTGATCTCCAACTGCCCTTCATGGGGTGAACTTTTAAATCCTCCTATTTTGCATAGCTGACCTTATCTTCCCCCAACCCCCCGGTCACTGCCATCGCAGAGGAAAAATATGTCCAGTTTATATAAATAGCCATGATCCCCATTTATGCCCTGTGCTGTTGTTTTTACTCGTGAATGAACACAGAAATCTGCCTGAGCCAAACCTGCGTGTGTTCGAACAGACAAGCATGTCTCGTGTCTCTCGCGGCAGCTAACACATGCAGCTGGTGAATGGTTAATTACAAGCCTTGGGGATCAGGATATTTGCAGGCCATTCTTACAGTGACTCATCTGCTCATCCCATCCTCCAGCAATCTCCTCTCTTCCCCCTCCCCACTCAACCTACCTTCCCTGAGGTCATTTCTGCAAATACTCGGTTGCTCATCATGGAGAGCTGAGCTGCACTTCCGTTTTAATCAATAAGTAATAGAATCGTTATCAGCGCCAAGGGAGGATGCCTTATTTTATCTTTCTTTTTCCCTGACACAGAACCACTCTCACCGTGCTGGGGCTGAGCTCACCCAGAATGAAACTGCACCTACACAGATGAAAGATGTGACCCTGTAAGCCAGAAAGCAATGGAGGGAACACACATGCAATTACTCGGTTCCAGCTGCTGTCTCTGGGACAAGATCCTCAGGATCTTGATGACCTGGTGGTCTTGATGATCTCTTTATATCTTATTGCCACGAGATCCCCTTAGCACTAAAGTAGCCAACACCTCCTCCCAGCTCCCTATGCCTAGGGAGAAAAAGAATAGAAGAGGAAACCTCAAGGAGGACTTTTCCTAGTGGTTTTAGAGCCTATTATTTGCAAAGCTGGTACCAGAGGCCTCCAAAGGACCCTTTCTCCTGATCAGAACCCAGTGTTCCAGGGTGATTTATATCCCCACTGTGCCAAAGATCTTCCCCCAGGCCACAGCAGCTTCCTGGGGGTCTGTGGCCCCAGTGAATCACCAGTGCTGCCCACTGAGTCATGGGCCTGAACCTGCACCCCCGAGCACTTCCAGAAAAGCAAAAGGAAACTGCAGCAGGAAAAGCAGGAAACTTTCTCATACACTGAGAGGAAATGTCTTTAGCCTCAAATCGACAGGATTTCAAGATAGAACACTTCACAACTCACAAGATGTACAAAGCAGAGCCTACACTAACCCCTCACCCCGATAAACTGCCCACAGCCACAGTCACCACTTCAAAGTGAGGGGCTGGTACATGAGGAAAGGGTGATCCTGTGGCCTAACAAGCAGTTTGAGAGTCAGCAGAGCTTAATTTGGCCCCGACTTCTCCACAGACTTCCCACCATGACCCTGAAGATACTTCAACTCTAGCTTAGTGTGGGGTCCCTAAGGATTTGAATGACACACTGCCAGTGTCTCTGCCCTCCAGTAGCAGAATTTGTGCTCTTGGGGTGACTGTCAGATCCAGCAAAAGCTGATAGTGACTGGACAGAACCAGGGTGATGTCAAACAGCTCGGGATCATCGTCCTATCTCGGTACCAGGCAATACCCAGGCTGAAGATGCCTCTGCCCCAGCGGGAGGTCGTTACAGAAGGCAAAAACTGGTGATAAAAGGCTTATTAAAAGTGAGTTAACCCTGGCCCATTAGAACACAGGGGCAGGCTTTATTCAAGAAACATCGCCTGGGTTTCCCCTCCCTTTTATGGGAGTGCGGAAAGGGGGTTTTTGGGAATTCCTGCCTCGGCGTGGTGCCGCTGCGGGAGCCCCGCGGCCGCCGCGTGTGCGGGGCCTCGGGCGGGAGCGGCGCCGCCCGGGCACGGCCCCGCTCCCAGGGCAGGGGGGCTGCGCCGGGAAAACCGAGAGGGCAGGGGAACAAAGGCGCTGCCAGAAATGGGTCTAGGCAGAGGCGGGAAGACAGGGCTGCTATGCTTGCTATGCTATTTATCGTTTTATTATCCCGGGTTACACGGAAGGAAAACAAAGAACCTCAATCGAAGGGCTGTAATACACGTGAGGGCAGGAGGTATTTCTGCCCCCCGTCGAGCCTCGGAGTTTCGGCTCTAGGTTTCCCCGGCCAGGGTTGATGTGCCCGACGGAGAGAAAACTCTCCGCCCTCGGTGGAGGGGAGGGCATCGGTGCCAGAGTTTCGGGCGCCCAACACGGTGTCCCTGTGTCACCGGGCGGAGAGCGAGTAGCGGTGGCCTCGTCTCCCCTCATATCCGCAGGGCTGATCTTGTTTCCCACGCAGCGCCCATGTCTCTCCCCCTTTGATAATCTGCAACTTTTGCTGTTCTTTACTGTTATTCTCTGTTTTTCCCCCAGCTTCTTAAACGCGTGGCGGGGGTGAGCGGAAAGGCATTTCGGCTCAGCCCGCAGAGTCTATCCGGGATTTATTTCCAGTAGGTGGAAAAGCAACAAAATCCCGGTGTTACCTCCCTGCCCTCCACCAATAATCAGGTTCACGGCAGGGCGAAGGAGGGGGAACGGGAGCACCTCGGGGCCGCCGCCAACCAGGGGAGCTCTGAGGGTCGATCGCGCCGCTCTCCCCCAGCCCTTGTCCCTCGGGTCCCCGAGACCCCTCTCACCTTTCAGGAAGCACACCCTGGCCCCGGCCTCCGGCAGGCTGGAGAGCAGGGCGTTGAGGACGATCTGGGCTGTGCTGTCCTTCTTCAGCTTCTGCCAGTGGCCCGTGTCCTGGTCCAGCACCACCACGGCCGCCAGGCGGGCGGCCTCCGCCGCGCCCTCGCCGCCCAGCAGCAGCCGGGCTCGGGCCGCCGCGTCGGGCACCACGAAGTGGAGCGGCACGGCCCCGCCGCGGGCCCGCCGCATCACCACCGAGTTGAGGTTGACGTTGAGCGAGCCGCGAAGGCAGGAGGCCGAGTAGGACAGGTAGGGCCGGCAGTCCAGCACCAGGCAGCGGGAGGGCTCCTTCCGCAGCAGCTTCCGCAGCTGGCGGCAGTCGAGGGACGTGACTTTCATGCCGGCCGAGGGTCGCGCCCCGCCGCAGCCGGGGCAGGAGCGGAGAAAGCGGCAGGAGGGTGCCCGGCGCTAGCGCGGAGCCGGCGGCTAGAACAGAACGGGACGGGACGGAAGCACCGCGGGGCCGCACCGAGCCCGGGCAGGGAATCCCGGCCGGCGCCGCCGGGCATTTATATGAATGGGAGGCCGGGCCGTGACGACACTGCCCAAATAAGGGGAGTGACGCGCCCGCCTCCCAAACATGGACATCCCCCGCCCCGCGCGCCGCCCCCTGGCGGGGATCCCCTCCCTCCCTAGCGGCGGTAGGTCAGGGTCGGAGGCAGAGGAAGCTGAAAAACGCTGCAAAAATTCTCCACTCATCGGCAGAGGCTCATCCCGACATCACCCCCGCCCCCTCCCCAGCGCGTCAGGAGTGCAGGGAAGCGTGCCGGGGGGCGGAGGAGAAGGAGGGAAGGGAGGAAGGAAGGAAGGAAGGGCAGCGCTGGGGCAGGCTTCTCGGACCAGGTTGTGAATGGAGTTTCAGTTCCCTTTATTCCCCCCTCACTATGTGCCCTCACCCCTAGAAAAGTCTGAGCCCAGGCAGGCCTGCCTGCGAGAGCTCTGCTGCTCGCGGGATGGGAGCTGCCCCCTCCTAGATGCCCTCGGAAAGAGTTGGGTCCCCTGCTTAGGCCATGATTTGCATTAAGGCAGCTTCGGCAGCCGAGGGATCAGCGAGAACTGCCTGGGGAACAACGCCGAGGATGCTGTTAGTTACTTAGCCCAAGCTTTACAGGCGAAGGAACAAACAAAGGGTAATGGACTGGGACAAAGCAAGATGTGCCATTTCTGCAAAATTAGTGAATGCTCTGAAGCAATGCAGACAAGGATGAGGGGGCCACCCGCAACACAAAAATTGCTGGTACGGCTGTTTGAGGAGAGGGTCCCTTTTCCCTGGGGCTGCAATATTGTGTCTCAAGTCCTTGCAGACTTACACCACAGACCGCTGATTGTGCCTGTGTCCAGAAGTCACGACACTAAGACACACAGGAATTAGGAAATTTGGCACTTGCCCTTTCGTTGCAGATGGTTTTGTAAAGAGACCAAAACGATGAGTGGAAATTCCTAGAAGTTAAGCAAAAGGATGAACTCCAGTCAAGCTCATTACAGCCTGGGCAGATGACAGTGGAGCTATCTAAGAGCAGGGTATCATTTATTCTGATGGTGCCCTGAAAGAATGCTCACCTCAACAGCAGGCAGGAAGTGCCATCCCTGCCTCAAATTGCCTGCAGCTGAAACAGAGAAGCATGAACTAGACCGTGCAAAGAAAATGTTCAAGCTGATTGAAAGAATGGCAACTTACTAGTTTGGAAGCAACTCCTCCTCCTCTTCCTCTTTCAATATGCCTACAGTCCTCCCACCTGGCTCCTTCTAACCTGGCCCCCCCTCACCCCTTCTCTGAGTCAGCCAGGGTATGAGATGGAACAAAAATAGAAGTCGCTTGTGGGTAGGGGCAGATGTTCACAGCGCATCTCAGCGTGGGTGTTGAGTTCACCTGGCCACTGCCATCACAGCAGCCTGGCTCCTTCCCTTTCCCTGCACCCACCCCGGGAGGCAGCTGGGCATTGTCAGAGCCCCATGGCTGGGTGAGACCCATGTGCCAGCACGGTTCCCGGCAGAACCGGATCACCGCAGCTGTGCCAAAAACCTTCACATGGACTATGGGAAATCTGGCATAGGCAGGGGTGCTGGGACCTAGTCCTGCTCACACAGGAACCTGCACACCACCTGAACACAACCTGCCTTTCCTGCCTCTCAGCCCCCAGCTTCGGGGACCACCGCTTCCTCTCTGAGAAGCAGCCTGCTTCCCTTTGGACTCACACCCCAGTAACAGCTGGGCGGGCAAACTGGTCCCAGTGGGGCATAGGGAGGGGAAGAGGGGCTGTGAGCAGATGCCGGCATGCTCCTCCCTCCCGAGAGGAAGGAGGGGGCCAGCACAGTCAGTATCATTTCCTCTCAGGAAACTCAACTGAAACGTGGAGGGGTGAGAAAGAAAGCTTTTTCTCCCCCCACACTCCTGCCTGAAGTGATATCTCTGAAGCCGGGGCAAATTATCCCAGCCCAGAAAAGTCAATTCTCTGGGAAGTACCTGAAGTTTGGCCCGTGCTGGTGGCAGGGTGTATATCACCAGCCCTGACCTGCAGCTGACCTTCCTCCTTTTACACGCCTAATGCTGGGCATCCAAACAACTGCCTTTCGGTAGATTACAGCTCTGCTTTTGTTTCTTAATGGAGTGAGTCACGACCACCTTTTTATTAGGAGAAAATAACAAGGCTAACAACAGCAGTACTAATGCTTCCTCCGCTGCAGGGTGCTGGATGCAGTGTCCCTGACTTCTCTGCCCACCAGCAAAATGTCTCAGCTGTACTTGGAAACAGATGAGCAATCGGGGCCGATGCTGTCAGGGCTGTGGGATGGACATGGATACTCTTTCCTTCTGGAGCTGCTCCTTCATTTGTCGGGTGCTCCCAGTCAGAAGAAGGAAAAGGCCTCTATTCCTGTAAATGGAAGTGGCTGAGTAAATTAAACCACTCTCTGCTTTAGGTAGGAAACTCCCCTCCTCCCTGCCGCACTTTACATCATTCCTACTTAGGTTCTGCTGCATCTCTCTGCTCCTCCTCCCTCTTCGCCCGATAATCTCTCAGGCTCTTTCGGCCTTTGTCTTGGGCTTTTATCGGGACTTTCAGATCAGCTGCTCCTTTCCTTTTCTTCCAGTCTGTATTTCCCCTAACCTAGCTCGTTCCTCCCTTCTCCCCTCCCCACCTCCTCTGGGCTCTTTGTTTCTGCCTGTTCTCAGTGCTGCAAAGGGAAACTCTCGCTGCAGCTGGGGAGTGGCCGCCCCATCTCCCGAGGGGTGCGGCTAGACCTCCACCCCAGGGAACAGCTTCCAGAAGGTATTGCCCAAGAGTAAAAAACTGCCTTTTAGAGAGAATAAAACTCAAAATGAACTTTAAAAGGAGGCTCACATGAATAAATGAACACCATTTCTTGGGAAGCAAAAGAGACAAGCTCAGCCAAATTTCTAGGGCTTGACTTGCCTCAACTGAGGCATGGGATGCCCTGTCCTGGATGTCACAAACGTGCTTGTAACTCCAAAGAATTAAGACCAAGCCTCAGCAAGACCAAAGGAGAGAGAAAGCCAGTGAGTTCCTGCAAAGGAGACTGAGGAGAAGGCAGACTAAAGACGATACAGGAGACAGGTCAGGGAGGTGGTACAGAGAGTAACTTGAATGCCATGGAGTCCTAGTCTGGGGCTTGAGCTGCATCATATCCCTGCTGGGGAACAATCCTGAACCCACACCCTCCTGTTGGTTGTGAAATGCAAGAAATTCCTCAGATGAATAAAGCATAGCACAATGCAGCAGAGAAGATGGGTTGGCATTTCTTTAACGTTATTAAGTTTTCCATATAATCAGTTTCTAAATTTGGAGTGGCTGATATCAAAACACTTACAGGACAAGCAGTGAGATAGGTCTGTGCCCGTCAATGGAGAGCTGCAAGACACTTCAATCTGTACACAGGGCTAAGGTCAGCTGAGCAGTGGCAACAGGAGATTGTCAGACTGAGACCTCATCGGTGCCATGACTCGGTCACTCGTGAGATAAAGTGCAGGATCTAAGATCAGATCATGATCAGTCGTTGTGTTACGAATTTCAGTCTCAACAGAACACCTGTTGCCAGAAGGTGACTCTACAGGGTGAAAAGCACTATCAGACAGACAGGAGTTGCCTGCACTCAGCATTTCTGAAATAGGCTGAAAGGGAATCTCAGTCTTGGTCTGATTTTTACCTGACTCATGCCTGTGTGACTGCGACTGCACTGACTGCTGTAAGCTGCTGTCAACAGCTACAGCCAGGAGTGAAAGAGGAATGAACCAAACCTCCTGACACTTTTTAGAAGCCTCTGTTCTTTCTGTTCCACTAGCTGGTGGCTTAACCTGACATACAGATAGATGAATTCCCTGTTTTAAAAATTATCTTCCATCTGCACAATCAAGTTTCAATTTCTCTGCTTGCCTGATATGGCCCACAGCATCATGAGCCATATTGTTGGAGCACTTGCCAGACCCAGTTATGAATGTAAAGAACCTGTCTTCCCATTTTCAACCACATACTATCCCTGGGGTAACTGCAGTAATTGCTTACATGGGAAAATGATTTCTGTAGTTAGCTGCCTTTAATGTGAGACAAAGCCCTTTTGTTCTTTTATCAACTTGCCAGTTCTCATTTGTTCTTTTCTCTTCCTGCCAGTTCTCATTTGTTCTTTTCTCTTCCTGCCACTGCTTCCCCACATGCATTTCTTGCCTTCTCATCCTGTCTCTTCCCTTTTCCTGGATGTATTTCCCAGGAACCTGCTCCTATTCTGCATTGGCAGATCTCCCTGCACTCACACAGCTATCACCAGCCTGGCTGGGCTTTCACTCACATCTCCCAGCTACTCCTGCCTTTCTGTACCCAACTAACCTGTCATACTGCAAGTCCTCGTGTGTGGTTATGGCTTCTTTAGACTGTTGTGAGACACCAAATGACAAAAAATATTCCTATATGTGCTGTTTAATTGGCTATTAGGACAAGCGTATCTTGAAGGAATGCTGTATACTTCAGTCCAGATATTTTGGAAGCAGATCTTATCGTTGCTGAATCTGATTCCCTCTGCCTTGGTCTTTCTGACTGACTCATTTCTTAAGCACCAGGTTGTTGCCTGGAGGCTATAATCACATAAGTATAATCCACTGCACAGTGTGTGGTACTATGCCCACTCCACCGAGAATGAGTACTGCTCCTGGGTACAGAAATTACTTTTTAAGCTCAAAATGGAACAGCTCATGACTTCTCTCAGCTTTTAGCTGAGAATATTTTGGAGCCATTTCTGTAGGCTACACACATAAAAGCAAACAAACACATTCAGTAAAGCCTCATACACCTCTGGTTATCTATAGCACTGCCAGTAACAAGAAGGATTCCCACCCCACAGCCCCTTCTTGTTTGCAGGGGTCCCCAAGCACGACACAACCAGGACAGTGGGTCATGGTGCAGACTACAAACCACCTCACTTACTCCAGCACAGGCGTGGCATTGCACATCCCATGCCTGAAAAGCTCTTTATCCCACCTCTGCAAACAGAAAACACACGGAAAATAGCTTGGCTTTGGTCTGCCCTCTGGACATCACCCTAGATGGTGTTTCTGGGTGCTCTTTGGGTCTGCTCAGGGTGTCTGGAAGGGATCTGTGGGGAAAGGGCAAGTAGATAAAGCAGAGCTCACCTTTCCCAGCAGCAACACAGGTAATGGGCTTACAGGGAAGCCAGGACAGCTGCTGGAGGAGCAGGGAAGCTGAGTGCCAGTGCTGGGGTCACTCTCTGCAGCTGCAGTTCTCCATGGCTGAGGGCTCCAGGAACAGGCTCAACAAATCTCCGTCCAGAAAGACACAGAATCCATCCTGCCTCAGGGTACAGGTGGGCTGGATGACCTTTCAAGGAGACTTCCTACAAATCCCTATTTTACAGGATTATGTGAGTCACATTCAGGCACACATGCCTGTGACTTGGTAACTGTCCTGAAATTAAATGGCAAAGTAACTTGAATTATTAACTTGATAAATTTATTACTTTTTTACTGAATGTCCTCTCTGCTCAAGTTGCTCTACAGTTACTTCAAGTATTGTCTCCCTCCCCAGACACAGAATTGTCCAGAGAACAAAAAAAATAAATTCGAATTAATTTTTTTTCCCCCAAAATAAACCCAGTGAAATAAACTTGTAAAGGAGAGGAAATAATTTACATCTTTTATATTCCTTTCTCCTAGGTTCCTACTTACTTAACCCCATTTAAACTTTGTATCAGCTTATTACATCCGGTGAAAGTACACTACAGCTTATTAAAATTTAAAGCTGTTACTCCAAGGGAAAACACTGAAAGCTCTTTTATGGATTAGCCAAGCTGGCAGGATGTGGCTTCGACTTTGTATCCTTTTGATGGAATAGCTCACTTGAGCATCTTTATAAAATAAACCTCCCCCATCACTTCGGGCCCATTATGGTTTTCTTTGCACCAAAGAAAATGTTTTGTGTGAGTACGACTACATTCCACCCCTGTATTTCACAGGCAGAGAAAGAGGGCATCATATTTAAGGTAAGGTAAAATAGAAGTAAAGAGCATCAACAATGCCATTCATTTAAAAGCAGAAGAGGTAAAAATAATGGAGGATACCTGCCATGCTTTTGCTCACCTCTGTCCTGTAGGAAGAACAAGATTTGAGACCAGCAGCACATGAGCAATAATTTCTGTTGGTATTATCAAACACACAGCTGTACCATTGCAGCACCTTGGTTTCTTTTAAGTCAACTTTGTATTGGAAACCCTTGCCAATACAATGCTGCTGCTGCTTATAACATGAGCCTTCACCACAGTTTCCTACTGACAGAAAAGAGCCTGTGGGGTGACACAGCTGATTTCCTCTGCAGCTATGGCAAACAGCCTCTTGCACAGGAACTCTTGCACCAGAAACTGCCTTGCTCATGGGTGTGCAAGCTGCACCCTAGCAAGCAGGGTTTGGGTCCTCAGCCCTCTCATCCCTCAGCTTCCAGCCCATTTAATCTCATTTCCTATTACTTCCTCCCTGAAGCTTGGGAGTCTGGAAGAGGCCAGTGTATCAAATTTAAAAGGGGGATTTCCAGGTTTATTAAGATTCTCTGGTTTATTAAAGAAAAAAAACCCTTCAAAGTCAAGCCCTTCACATCACCCTTCTGAAGTTTCTCCTGGGAAATTACCCTTCTGACTGACTGCTCACAGTGAAGGATCTCTAGGGCTGCCTTGTAGCCTTCAGCTAGCAGAGGGTCCCATCCTACAATCCTGATAAAGAAAGCAACATTCAGTCCTTCAGAGCATGAGGAAAATTCTCCTCCTATTAACTGCTGCTTGCTCCATCCCTTTTGCACCCAGCAGATTCAGCTTTGCTTTCCTTTGCCAAGATATCAGCAGAAAGACCCCAGCAGAACCAGTGGTGGCCATGCTGGAGGGGCTGGACCATCCATCACCATCCCTTACTCCAGCTCTGAAGTGAGGAGTGTAACCTCTGGCTGAAGATCAGCACAAAGCCATCCTATTTCATATCACTACAGCTGTTTGCTGCCTGATCCTGTGCTGGAGGCCCCACGAAACGCAGCTTTGGGGCTGCAAACTTGGGCAGTCTTTACTATTCATGAACTGTGAACAGGGACTTCTGTCACTCAGCATCGTGCTGCTCTCTGCCCACATGCAGGAAAATCCAGAAACCCAGGGGTAGAGAATGTGCCTCAGTGCAAACTCACCATCCCATCAGTGCACAACAAAGAGGGCATTCGGGCTGCTCTGGAAGCATCTGTGTAGGCAGAAGTTGACTCACAGGGAAAAAAAGGTGGGAAGAGAACAGGGCTGAGCTGGGAAACAATTTGTCACTTGCCAGAACGTTTGTCCAGCATTGCTTGCAATGCTGGATACTGGAAGTCCAGTTTAGGAGTGGGTGGCAAAGTGAGCCTCCATGGCAGTTGCTCATCTCTCTTCCCACCAACCTCCTCCTCCAGGAACACGGCACAGACATGAATGTTTCCTTTCCTGCACCCCTGGGATCTCTCAGGAGCACATTAAGAGACAGTGCTCTGAGAAGCAGTGCTGTACCAGGAGTGTGGATTAAGGGGCAGTGTCCCTGTTGGGAAGGCTTGTCACTGGGACATGCCACCACCAAGACCTCAGCAGTGCTTCTTTGGGAATAGGGACTTCTGACACATCTTCCACCAGCTGAATCACTGACAGTTTCAGCTGTTTACAACAGATCTTTTATCTACCAGAACGGGGAAAAATACATATTTGGACTGATTTGGAAGGACCTTCAGCACCTGAACCCAAGGGGCTTAAAGATACACAAACCCAGGTTTTCCTTTAGAAACCATTCCACCAAGGGAGGTCAGTCCTAGAGAAACTGTTCACTGTGCAGACGTGGCATTCCTGTTGTACTACTCAAGCCTACAGAAAACAGGCTGCTCAAGCTGCCGCTCCTTTTTTTATCCTAACAACCCCAGAAGTGCCTACCCGTGAGGAACAACTAAAGCTTTTCCAGAAATAAAACACATTTGTGATATTGCAAGTCTGCTCCTGGGGCCGTGCCTGGCACCACAATGAGCTATGAATGTACGGTGACAGGGACTGTCTTTTCCACACCTATTCCACATGGATCAGAGCAGCACCCTCTGTGCATTCTAGCTAGCCAGAAATACCATCAGCCCATATAGGTGTCCCACCAAGGAGCACACACATGGTGTGACACCTCTGAGCACAAACCTCCTGAAGGAGGGACAGCAGAGAGAGATGTGCAAACAATGGAACTTCTTAGGCCTTACCTCTGCCTGGTCCCTCCTGGTGGTGTGGCCACAAAGGGTTCACAGAAGGGCAGTAACAGGCTGAGACAGGCCTGGAGAATCTCATCTCAGCACTGTTTTCCTGTATGGTGATTCTACTTTGTCACAAGGTTAATGTGACAAGGCTGCCTGTGCATCTTCTGCTGATGTCTTTAAAGATGAGAGAAACCACCCTCACTGCAGCAGGGAGAGCACAGAAGATCTATTTGCATATTTTGGCAATACCCCAACATCATTCCTAAAGGCACGTTTAAGGATCTGCTCCCCTCTCCCACTGTGGGCCCAAGCCCTTTCCTCAGGGTGTCCTGGAGCAGCAGAGAGCTCCTTGCAGGGACCATGACATGTGATGAGTCCTCCCTGCCCAGTGCAGACCTACAGTAGCTTTGGGACAAGCCTGGGGAATTTCTCTCGGATTGACATAGATTCTGCTGACATTTCCAGAGGCCTCAGCTTGACCAGCTCACACTTTGCCCCTTCTTTGCCCTTTCTGGGCTGCAGCTTTAAGTTCAGAGTGATGAATTTGCGTGTCTGCTTCATGCTGGCCATTCACCTCAGTGTGGTGTAGGTGGCTCTATTTTAAGATAATTCCCAGGTTTAAAAAAAAACACAAACCACTCCAGGTGAGAGGTAGATGTGTCTGCTTCTGCTGCTCTTGCTGTGGGGACAGGAATCTGCAAGAGGGAGATGGTGTGGATGGGTACTCGGGGCAATCACTCCCCAGAAGGAGCAGCAGGTGGGCGTCCCTGCCTCCATTCACACTCACCTTGGCACCGTTTACATCACAGGCTGGTGCAGGAAGGTGCTGCGCTGCTCAGCCCCCTCCTTACAGGCTTACTCCTTAACAAGAGGGCATTGTCCCTGCCGGCAGGAGCCTGGCCTCATGATGCTGAGCAGGACAAAGGCTCAATTTACCCTGTGAAAGAGCTGGAAACCAGGAAGGGGCCAGAGGCAGCCAAACCCATTCTCCCTATCTGAGATACTTTGGGTTTTGATGCAGTGGGCTGGTCAGCCACAAGTGCTCAGGGCTTAGAGCTGCCTGCCTTCAGCAGGAAGTGCTCTGGGACAGTGTGGAAGTGGGATGTGTTGGGGCCTTATTCAACAAGAGGAGCACTTCAGATGCTTCAGACATGAATATGACCATTTTGTGTTTCACTTGGCAGTTAAGAAAAGCCTCCTGCATTGCACATTCACCCAGGGCACAAGAATAAAAGTGGAGCCTGATGTTTGGAAAACCCACTCATGATTCTCCAGCTTTTTGTTGCTGACAGTGCCTTGCCTTTTTCAGGGGATAACACACAGTGTGTTGTTCTTTACGAATGGTTTCTGCACTCCAAAAATACAGAAACTCCTGCCTCCTGTCATGCACCAAGATAACCATGGCAGGAATTATGGGGAAGGTTCAAATATCCCTCTGAATACAGACCTGCAGAGAGGAGGGAGAAATCCGTGTCCAAAGCCAAACACAGAACCATTTCTTCCAGGGCAAGTCACACAAGTCAGTGACAGAAGAAAGACTCTTTGACTGCATTCCTGGAGGGTGGAAAGGACTCTTTTCTCCACCACCTCTGGTTAAAAAACACAAAAAGGGTTGAAATTAAGAAGATAAGAAGAAAATTGTGACATTGTCTAAAGTTAGGCAAGAACATACAACCACAGATGACTTAATTCATCCTGGAGAGGGAGGAGCTCAAGGAGCTACTCAGGCATCTGGTGTGGAGAGAGTCTTGAAACTGTTGTGAGAAATGCCTTCCTCCAGCCAGAAATGAGGCAGTTTTGTATCACACCAGAAGATGGCTTGAACAGGTTGATCCTGAGATCCTCCAGGAGGCTGTACCAGGACACAGGCACACAGACATGCAGAAAAGCCTTCCACAACTAAAAAGAAAAAAACCATCCCACCCCAAACCCAACCCCAAAACATTTAATTGGGGCCAGAGTTTAGGACCATCTAACACTTACAATTTTTCACAGCAGGCAATCCTATCCATTTGTTCTGCTTCAATTCTCTGTCTGCAAGTTCAGCACTTAGGCAGAAGACATTTCTCCAGTCCAGTCACAATACATATTTATTCCTGTGTGTTGTAGCTGTCAGCCTAAATTGGATCATTTTGGACACCCCAGGAGAAGGGACAGTGAAGCCTGTCACGTTGGCTGCCATGCAGATGTTGTTGGGGGAGTCAGGAGGTGATGTGACATGCTGAGCTCAGTGCAGAAAGAGGCATCCACACAGCCACAAATAAACTCTGTCTGGTGGTGGACACTCATAAAATACTTGGCTGCAAATGATTCCCAGTCCTCCCAGGTGCCCATGTCAGCTGGATATGTCAGAGAGAAACCAGAGGAGTTATTGGCAGGAGTTTTGACTCTGACTTTTGGGATTAGGAGACACTATGGGAGCAGTGCTCTCATGTGCATTTAGTCACACCAAATATCATCCCATCAATTCTCCAGTGAGCACAGGTCAGTGGGAGATGCAGCCCATCAACAGGCAACAGTTGTGGTGATATTTCCTTGCTGTTGAATGCCAATAGCTCAGGCTTGTAGGACTGCACTAAAAAAAAAATATCCAGATATAGAAATTCTTTCAGGTCCTTGAATTTTTTCTTCTCTTTTTAGATTAGAGTTCAAAAAGGGATATGTAAGTAGACATAGACTTTATATCAGATTTTGGTTACATCAGGATTTTGTCTACAAGATTAATTGCAAGGTTGTTTTAGCTGAAATGTGCATTGCAAAGGTTTTATAAAAACAATTGTAATTAAACTCATATTGGAGCACTTTTCTTTTGCTTCCAAACACAAGAACTGGATTGCATCTCTATGTAAAGCTGCCAGCCAGCTTATTCTGCAGATCTTGAAAAGATTCTCTTGCTGTGCATTGCTGTGGGCCTGATTTTTTGAAAGACTCCTCCTAACAAAGCAATCCCAGCTTGATTAGCCACAGAGTGCCCATTCCTGAAAAGGGATTTTTCTATTTCAGTTTCTTATTCCAGCAGGGGATTCCCTCTTAATCAGCTGCAAAAAAAGATTGGAGAACAGAGTTGGAGGCAGAGAGAAAAGAGAGTGTGGGAGTCAATTCTTTAAAGTCAGAAGGGCTATTTCTCACCAGCTGCTGCAGAATGTTTTGTCCATCACTTCCCTGAAGAAAATAAATTGCAGTCCTCCAGAAAATTTAGCAGAATTACTAGAATTTGAACTTGAGATGCTCTCAGTCATCTGGCCTACTTCCACTGCTCACACTGTATGAGACCAGCACAAAAGACAGCAATAGGAAGCACAAGACAACCAAGTTCATGTGAGAAATGAGACTCACATTTTTAGCAGCAAGAATTATTAACCACTGGAACGAACTACCAAAGGAAGTGGAGGATAGTTTCCCTATCCTGATGTCTTCAAAACAAAAAATGCTCTTGTCAAATAGTAGTTACAGGGTTTGGACCAGGAATTGTGGGATCAGTTCATCACACCTTAAAAGCCATGAACTGCTTGTGCTGTGCAGACCCAGGGATCACAGGGCAGCCCATGATCAGACACACTGGTTGGAACCCAGCAGCAGTGCCTGCACCGTGCTACAGATGAGGTGTCTGTAACTGCCCAGCCTGGCCCTGTGTCACTGGGCAGTGAGGAGGCAGGAGAGCACAGCCTGGGATGGGTGTGCTCTCCCTGCAAAACTGCTGCTTTACAGCTGTAAGTGTTTAAAAGCTGACCAGGGCATCTTCCTCCTGCCTGCTTGCAACACCAGTCCTCAACTAAATCAATATTTTTAAGGCAAATTTGCAACACATCATCAAAGTAACTTATAACTTGCAACATCAAGTGGGGGGGAAAAAAAAGTATCTGGGAACACCTGGCTCTGGTACCAAATCCACCCAGAGATCAAAGCACTTACAGAAAGGAAATAGATAAGGAAAAGAACACCATCCTGCAGAGAGAGGAGGGATCAGAGCCACCAAGTGTGATTGTGTGTGGGGCTGGAGTCAGGGATCCTACAGCTCCTGATGCTGGTCTCTGCACCAAGCAGTGCTGTGGGACAGTGCCACTAGCACTTCTGAGAAGGAGCCAACCTCCCCAGCCCTCACAGTGGGAATGGGGCTCCCTAAAGTCGCCACAAAGTCAGGATTCCACCTCACTATGGCCACTGTCACCTGAAAGGATGAGGTTGATGACATGAGGTTGATGAATGGAAATCATCCCTGTATCCAGGGCACGTGGAAAGTCCTACCAGGGGGAAGGGAGCAGAGACAGCAGCAATCATACAAACATTTGAATCTGTTTGTCATGCCTGATAAGATTTCTTCAACCATGTAAACTATCAAGAATGGGATCTTAAAGGTGTTGATGAAGGGGGTCTGCAAATCTCCAGGACATTTTACTGCATCCCCTCTTCATGTGCTGCTGCCCAGCCACCTCCTCAGCTGCTCCTCACTATAGATCACCCAGCAATTGCTTGCCCAGGGCAACAGCAACAAGACATTACACGGCCTTGTGAATCTTCTGATGCAATTTAATTGCTAGAAACAAAGCAGAAGAATGTTTTCCCTAAAAGTTCATGGAGTTTCCAGGGATCACATGCATGTTGGAGCTCTCCAGTGGGCTCTCCTTACACTTTGTGAGCATGGAATGAAAACATCGCTAGTGGAAAGAGACATGGAGACAGAGACAGTGCCGAGATAAAGCAGTAAGAGCAGGATGTCATCATCCACCTGATCCTGCAGTCATTATCTTGGATAGCAATTCCCACTGCTTTCATCAGGTACTCAGGCAAAAGGAGGAATGTGGGATCTGGCCCAGCACGTATGATGATATCAGTGGCTCATTGTCACGGAGCTGGGAATTACTGCCAGCAGGATAACAGCCCCTGCCACCCACACTTTTATTCTGTAACATCACACTCTCTAGAGAGTCGCTTGCTGCTGCTACACCCTCCTCAAAACACCATGGGCAAAAAGACTTCGTGGAGAGTCCCCAGCCTGGGGGCCCCTCAAACCCCTTTGAGCTCCTCGCAAACCAAGCCACAGGGCTCCTGTGTGCCAAGAGCCCACGGCAGGGCTCAGCAGCCAGAGGCGTGGGGAGGGGAGATTAGTCAGCAGGCAGAGTGGCTGGGCTCCCCAGCCCCTTGATTTGTTTGTCTGATTGCAAATGTGATGCAACCTGACAGCAGCACAAGGGTGCAGGGGTTTCATTATACACCCACACACCACCTACATTTTCTGCCCCTGACCCACTGAGGTCCAGCACACCTGCAGCACAGACAAACACCAGCAGGTTTGGGAGCATTCAGCCCACAGCTGTATCTCTTGGCACTACACAGATCATAGTCAGAGAGCCTGATTGCCTTTAAAAAAAGATCACAATTGCCTTTTAAAAAAAAAATCATGGAGTATATAAGAAAGAGGAAAGAGCTTTCATCATCCATACCTGGGCTTTCCATCTCTCAAGGCAGAGGAGAATGGTTCTTGCTCCTCCTTGCCTAGGGAACACAGCTTTTGCTGACAATCCACCTGAGGTGTTGGGCTCTGGTTGTGGGCATATGCCAGACACTCACACAGAGAACAAACTTGTGCATCTCCAGTTTTGCTGTTGTTGTGGTGGTTCTGGGTCTAGAAACATTCCTCATAGCTGTTTATTAAGAGGGACTGATGATCCCTCCGCTCCCAGAACTTCAGTCCTCTTTCCAGTGAGGAGAGATGCTGGTGCAGATGCAGCATTCCCGGAGAATGCCACCAGCATGGGAAGGAGCCCTGCACGCTGCTTCCCTCCCTACTTTTCAGTAATGCTCCCGACTGCAGTGAACAAACAGCTCCCAGCATGAAAGCAAAGAGGAAAGGGCACAGCCTGATTGAATTTGCTTGTGGTCAGCAGCAATCTTTACCTCTCACTACTACTCTTTATATGTTAATCAACCCTCCATTTTCTCCCCCACTCTTCCCAGGTGGACTCCCTCATGGGTCTGATAAGAGCCTCACCCTCATTAAGGCAATTATTTAGATGGAGAAACACTCCACTAAATAACCCATACCCCAAATAAGCTTTATATTCTCTTTCAGTATTTCCTGTATCAGGCTTTGCTTAGACTTGTGTTTTTCTGTTGTGTGTACAGCTCCCTCCTGAAGGTTTCACTCCCTTACTGTTGATCCTCGATGGATGTGCCTAAACACAAGGGCAAGAAGTGACATTGCTTTAGGCCAGGTTGTATGTCAGGGCTTTCTGGGTGCTCTTCCAGGCAAGACCCTGTGAAGCCCCCCGTGGTGAGAGGCTGCTCTTCAGGCACTGGGCCTTGGCTGAGGCATGACACATCAGCCATGAGACCTGACTTCTGCTGGCCTGTGACCAGACTGCCCAGAGTGTTGGAGCTCAGACAAATGCCTTTTCCTAACTCACCAAAACTATGTTGCCACCTGACCAGCAGCCCGGCACTGCAAAGCTCAGCGCACATCTGATGTGTCTTTGGTTCCTCAGTACCTTCCCAGATCTGTAGGATCCTCCTCAGTGGAGCACAGTGGAGAGAGCAGAGTAACACATCATAAAAGCCATGTCCCTCCCCTCCAAGGAACTCTCCTTCACAAAACTGCCTGAAGAAATGAGATGTTTTGGGCCCCTCTGCATTGCACTGACAGCTCTCCAGGGCAGCAAATCCATCTCCTGGGTCTAGCCTCCTATGTGCTTCAGTTGTGTAAAGAATTAAACCAAGGAAGTGAAACCACAGATGAGACAACACTTATTAGCCAGAAGGACATGGGGGAGGTGAACTGGAGACTGGACTCTGAAGGCAGATGAGGTGGCAAATGAGTGGCTGCAGAGAAAGGGCTACCTTGGCAGAGAGGAGCACCCTGGAAGGGGACAAGTCTGTCACCTGGAGACTTGCAGATCAAGGTGAGCGAAACACAGGCTCTCAGAGCTGAAAGAATGTGGTAGGTAAACAGAAGCTGGAAATAAGCACAAAGCCACGGGTTGCCTTTTAAACCTGGTATTCCAAACGAACAACACAGCAAAGTCAACAAGCCCCTGAGAGTACCTGGTTTCCAGGCAGTTGTGTCTACAAACTAATAATGCACTCAGGAACTGTGGGAGGGCTGAACCCAGACTGAGGTCAGTTCTGTGCAAACACTGCAGGGCTCAGGTAGTGAAAAGCTCCAGAAACCACCCCCCTCCATTTGCTTTGTACTGGAACAATGCGGACCCACGGCTGTGGCCCTGGTCTGCCACGTGTGGGGCTTTGTAGGGGCACCCCATGCTGCCCCCTCCATGCACACGTGATAGCAGAGTGCCTGGGCAGGGTGTGTGGGGGACAGGGAGCAGTGGTTCTCCACCAAACCCTGCCCACCACCTGAAGATAACCAGCTTTCCACAGATCTCTGGCTCTGAGAGGTGTTCTGCAGTCCCTGTCCAGGTGTGCAGCCACCTGGCTCCCGCCTCACTCTCAGCGAGGGGACAGCCAGCAATGCACTGGGCAATAACCCAGAGCAGGCTACAGCTCCTTCAGAGGACAGCACATTTTCCCTGGAGACTCACAGCAGGCTGAGTTTGTTCCACATCTCCTGTTCAGTGAGTCCTTGTCACTCTTTCGTGCAGAGGTTGTGGCCACCTTCTCACTGCAGCACTGCCAGCAGCCCACAGCCCAGACAGGAGCTGGTCCCATTAAAGCCCAAACCATCTCAAGGGTGCTGTCCTTTGAAGTGCTGATGGAGAGAGCCCATGGAGACAGACCCCCCTGGACAGGCACCACAGAAGGGACAAAGGCTACTTTCTCCCTCTGCCCAGCTGAATTCCTGTTTCCTAGTTCAATGTTGTTTTAATACCTCTAAGGCAAACATCTCAAAAGTGGAATGATGTTTCAGCCCTCATTCATGCATGCAAGGGAAGCCCGAACTCATGCCATTGCCTACTGCTGCCTGTCCAGATCGCTCCATGGCTGCTGGTGGGCTTTGGCAGCTTCTCCTTGTGGCAAGGGTCCCCTCCTCCCTGTGCCCCTGCATCACCCTCACACAGCCCTAAAGGTGGGCAGCAAGGTTGGGAGCTTCAAACACACCCCAGGCTTCCACACAACCCCATGGCTCTAATTTGCAACGGATGAATCCAGACTGTTTCCCAAGAGACAAGAGTTTCAACAATCCCTAAAGCCTCTTAGGCAGCAGAAATATTTTAAATGGGAATTTTATTCTCCTGTACTGCTCAACAGAGCCTGTATTCAGACATGAAATGTTGGAACACTCAGGAGCCCCCTCAGGACAGGAAATCTTCCCTGTACGTGTGGGGTGTCCTGGATCATCCCTGGGGAACTGCAGAAAACACTTCCACTAATGAGCTGTAAAGGCCAAGGGGAATGGGATGCCCCAAATCAGAGAATTCCTTCTTGGGTTTAGAGGCCCCCCCTTGAGCTCTGGACTTTCAAACCTTGCTAATTCTCCCTGTTGATGGGGACGATTTTGTGTCCTGAGCTGTCCCCTGCACAGGGGACAGTGGCACATGGACATGTCCAGAGCTGGTGGTGCAACCCAAGAGTGTGACCCTTGGTGCTTTCTAGGAAGCCAGAGGTTTCTCTGCACCTGCAAACAGGGGAGGGAGAGGGCAGAGCACCCCACTGTCCCCTGTCTCACATTATTGCTCATAGAGGGGCAGGAATGAATCTGCACTGACTGCAGCCACCTCCTCCGAGTTTCACACACCTCCTGACCCTGTTCTTGGCCTCCTCCTGGCCAGGGATGCACAGTCCCTGCCGGGAAGGGTGAAGGGTGAGGGAGCCAGCAGCTGCCAAGGGTTCAGTGAGCTCACAGCATTCCTCCAGAAGCTCCTCTAATCCCCATGACCTCAGTGGGTGGATGGCAGCCAATTGCCATCCCTGCATCCTCAGCAGACCTTGGCTGCAAAGCCAAGGTAGTGTTACCACTGGAGAAGTTAAAAGCAGGAAAAAAAAAAAAGAAGGAAAAAGAAGAAAAAAACAACTTGCCTGGCTGGTCTAACTGCATTTGGTTGATCTGATTTCAGGCGTCTGCTAAGACACAGCATGCCTATTTATCATAATCAGCTTAGGGCACAAGGACAGTGTTAACTGGGCTTTACTGGATTAAAACCTGCCAACTAATTCATAGCACCTACCCAACCAGTACGAGTGGGCTTGCACACAGTCTCTGTGCTTTGTCCTAAACATTTTAACTGGTATTAAATAAAAGCACCTGCATAAGGTGGAAGGGTACAATGGCCCTATTGATCCATCTGCATTTTGAGCAAGAAAAGGGCTCAGGAAGTAGAGTCTCATGGTCCCAGGGCAGGCACTGCAGAGCTGTAAAAGAACTGAGCACAAAAACTGTATCTTGATGTGTTCCTGCCCATTCAAACTGCTCAAGGCTCACTCCAAAATCACCAGCAATATGCCTTAGAATCAGCTGCAGGATTCAAACTAGACTGGAATTTGCAGATAAAACTTGGTTAAATCAGCCTGGAAGTGCTAATATAAATGGATACTTTGAGGGCCTAGGTATAAAGTAATGCAATATCTATTTTAAGTCCCAAAGAGCAAATGTTAACTGCAGCAGAGCCACATCAGATAATACAGTGTGAGCAAAAAGGGAATTTCACTGTTCCTACAAAGGGAAATGTAAAAATAGAAATGATGCTTTCAAAAATCCGTAAGAGAAATCCCCCCAGTGGAGTATGTCTGGAAAACCTCAGTGTCCATGACAACACCCCCGAACAAACCCAAGTCTCCCTGGCTTCTGGGCTGTGGAGCCCTGCACATATTATAACCTGCCACCCAAGACTGTTTGGAGTGCCTGTAAAGCAGGAGACAGTCAATTTAAATATTTAAGGTGCTTCCTGAGAAGGTGATTACACTATAGAGAATTGTTTCATATTACAGTAAACTTCTGCTGGTCATTTACAAAGGAGTCCTTGGATCAACTGAGATAAGTTTCTGACAAGAACCAGCCATTCCTAAGTGCTGGGAATCCTGGCTAAGAAAAAAACCAACACCCCCAAATCCAGATGCCTTCCTGCCATGGATATTATCTCATCTATTGTCCTCAGGGAAGCAGTGTCCAGACCATTACAGAGAAAGGGCTGCAGCTTTACCAGTGAGTTACTCAGCTGTGCTGGACCCCCTAACCAACCCTCTCATCACACCCCCACTTGTACACAGGGCTTTTACCCCAGTTTTCTTATTGCTGCAAGGTTCTGTGTATTTGACCACAACATCCCAGTGACCCAAATTTGTGACTGGCTTGTGAGATGCAAGCCCAGTTCCTGTGGTCTTACAGGTTACCTCAAGGCAGCTGCTTTGATTAAAGACAAATGCAAACCATGTCCCCTGAAGGCTTCAACATAAAAAGGAAGTGAGAACCCCAGTGTACTCTCTTTGCATGGAAAACCCACACTGGGTGACAAGGGGAAGTGGGTTGACTTGGGATTTTTACATGTTTGAGGTCAGCAGAGCTGGTATTTGTGCATTGACACATTAGATAATTAAATGCAGGCAGAGTCAGGTGTTGGCTGTAAGCTTCTCCTTCCTCCATTTAAGCCTCCACCTCCTAAAACAGGAGATGACCTTTGATTTCCCAGCAACACCCATATCCTTATTCAAAGGTAGGAGCTGCTCCTCACTGGGGTGGTCAGGGGGTTACTGCAGCTCCTAGCCACATCCTGTGACACAATGACTGGTGACTTCCCTCCAGTGGGCCCTGCTCCTTGAGCTACAGGAATCCCTGGATCAGAGAAATCAACGTAGATGAATCAAAGTAAAATGGTGCAAAATGGCAAAACAAACAAATAAACAAAAAAGGAATGCATTAAGCCATTCTAAGGATCTACAGGATGACCAAAGACTTCATGCATCAACATTCCTCTTTAGCCAGCTGAGTCCTTAGAGTTGTCAGTGCTGTTTGTTTTCATCCAGGCACATCCCAGCAGGAAATGTTAAAGGGGAGGATCATAACCAGGCACTAAGCCTGGTATTACTGACTCCGTGAATCCAATCTGCATGTTCCAGACCGAGTGCCTTGGCAAGAGTTGCCAGAAGCCATCTCAAGGACTGAGCTCTATCACTTGGCTCCCTTTCTTTTCAGTGGGACTCTGTTGTGGCAGATAAATCATATATTCTGCCAACTCCCTGTATATCCTGCTGCTTAATTTGCACATATGCAATGCACTGAGGCAAAGTGTCCAGCTGCTGCCCCTCAGCAGCAGCCAAGCAGCCTTTGCTGCAGCTGAGAGGAACTGGGGGGAGATGATGGGGCCAGGACAGAGCAGGAGGTGGATGGCACCACCCCAAATACTTTTTCTCTCCCACACACTCATGCTGCTACTGGCACATTTATTCCTGCAAGCACTGATCCTTTGTGACTCAAGCAACACAAAGCAGACCTGGCTCCTCTGCACCACCCACACTCAACAAGAAACTTGGTCCCTGTGTTAGGCACCTTTCCAACAAGAAGCCTTTTCCCCATTCCTTGACTCCTCACATTCCTTGTTGGTACCTCTGCTACTGGTGTGGCCTGTGGAGTATCATCAGCTAGGGCAGTGCAGCTGCAGAGAGTCAGGGATGCTGGCATGTCCAGGAGGACACATCCTGCTCTCCAGCCTGCTCACAGCAGCAGGTCACAGCCACGTTACACACAGCTCAAGGCAGCTTGCCAAACCTTACCTGGGAGGCTCCAAGGCTTAGAACACTGTGATGGGGAGCTGCAGGGCAGTCAGCATGATCTGTGTAAGCATAAAGGTCTGAACAGTGGATTTTTTTTCCTGCCTTGCTTTTTGGTTATAAATTTCTCCCCACGCTGCATCTCAGTTTCCTCAGCTGTACTAAGGGGTCAGTGGTGCTCAGAGCACAAGCCACTCTGAGTTGGCAAAGTGCTTCTTGTGGAAAGCTTGAGCACAGCACAGGAGATATTTACTGCACCTCAAAAGCAGCACATGATACCTGATGTTTAATATGCATGGAAAATGTCTGGACTTTCTGAAGTGGGGCACTGTAAGGTCACACCCAGCCAATGGATCTCCTGTACACACTGGTCCTGCAGAAGTGTCAGAGGACTCATCACCCAGCCATGCAAGAGGCTGAGGATTGTTATGATTAATCTTTCTCTGTGATGTGGAGGTACTAAGGGACTCCAGCCTCTGACCAGACTGGCAGGAAGCCAGATCCTGGAAAAACACAGACCCAAAAGACAATTTTTGTCTCAAGGCATTTATAACCTAAGATGCTCAACTGGAATCATATATCCAGCAGTGGAGAATCCAAAGGGAAGGTGTAGTAATTACATATTGAGTGTGGAAAATACTCTGGGCAACTGCCAAGTCAGCTTTGCATACCATGGTGGAGAATTTTGGGGTGATAAAGCTAATGGTAATTTGTAATGCCTATGTAAAATGGATCCAACCTCCTTCCCAGGCTGGGGCTATGCACTCCAGCATTCCCAGGGGTTCAGAGTACAAAGCACTCGTTAGCCCTTCTGTAAACCCTGGCTAACACCTACCTCTGGCAGAACATGCTCAGCCAGGCAACCTGCCCTCCCACCACCTCCTCCAACCTTGGCTGAGCCCAGAGCCATCCTTCCCACCCAAGAGGCTGCTCCAGAGGACATGGACACCCCAGGGGGACATTTTGCAGCTGCACTGATTTAGCAGCCAGTGGCTTTCTCCCAGAACACCACGAACTCAGAGCCAACCTCTGTGCAGCAGAGCTGAGTGAACCAAGCCCCTCTCAGCTCACAGACTGAAGCAAACAGAAAAAGATGTGCCCCACATGCCCTCGACAGCTCTTGTTCACATCAGCAGCCTGTGAGCCACACTGGCAAACCAGGCAGCTACCTACCAGAAATAAATATGTACAGCAGTGAAACTGTACAGATGGAAAGGTCCTGTTTTATCTGTGGCACCATCTGGGGTTGTTCCAACACTAGACAGAGATCACTTGTTGCTGGGTTCTTTTTGATGCACTCTCTTAAAAAAATCCCTTAATAACATCCTAAATTAGACTACAGAGAGGAAGGCTTCAAAATAGGAAAATCCAAACCACTTCTGCTTCTTAGTTGCAGAGGAACTCTTGAAAAAAAATCTTAGACTTCAAAAAACCCCAACCCAAAACCTGTCTACCTTTCATAGCCTGTTTGCATGGCATTTCAGGTGCTCAGGTACCAATTTCCTCTCCTGAACATGGCTTTCCCAGGACTGAATAGGCAAGCCCAAAATCCAGTCAATCACTCCATCACTGTTGTAAGCTTTCTAAAATCTTACAAGGCAGTGATTCATGAAAATAATTCTTTCACCTGATGAATAATATTTGCAGAGAGGGTGGGCAGGCTGTCAGATGACCAGTGCTTTGTTTCTGAGTCTATTTCTGACCTTGTATAATTTTTATCTACCTGTCAGTAACCCACTTTTTACCTCTTTATTTCTGTCACCTTTCCCTAGTTTTCCTTTTTAGATGGGTTAAATAGTCTCATGCCATCTTCTCCATAATAGGGCTGAGCTGTGGTTCCTGGAAGCTGCTGTACTGCTTTCCCTTTCCAAATGAAAGGTGGAACACAATTTAATGTCCCTCCCTTTAAAATGTCATAAAACCTCTTAATTCTCCTCCTTTGAGAGCTGGGTGCTTTTTTAATGTCATAAAATAGGTACAGTGAGAGGATAAGTCTTTAAAAGTCATTACTAAAATCAGAGGGATGTGGGTTTGTAATGGCTCAGAAAGGCTAAGATTACTTGTCTCCAGATGAAGGGACCAAACCTCTCCTAAGCAGAGATTTTAGCAATGCTCCAAACATCCTTTGCTCAGAGGAAACCCCTTTCATTAATATCTTATACAACACAAAAGCCTTTTGCTTTTCTTCTGGTGTGGGGAGAACAAAAGTTATTACAGTTATATAATCAGGATACCAAAATAACTTTTTTTTTCCATAAGGAAACATGAGAATTGGAGGCTTTTATTTTTAATACAGAAAGAGCCTCAGACTATCTAACAGAATACAGACGAAAACAACCATCCTGAGAGAGACCAAAGACCCTTCTTACCCAGTATCCTGTCTCCAGCAGTTGCCCATAGCAATTGCCTAAGGGAAAAGTGTGAGGTGGAACAGGCAGCAAAGCTTCCCCAGCAAGCTCTCCCCTTCCATGCCCAAGGGTTTCCTGAGCCAGAGACACTGTGCTGATGTCTGACCACCCATGAGGGACTTGTTGGGCTCTGACCCATATCCCTGCACACCCTGGGCTGGTGAAATGTGAGATGCAGAAGGGCAGGAGCACAAGAACCAACATTTGGTATCAGTGCAGGAACGCTCCTCCTGTCCTTGAGATGCTGCAAAGCCTCTGCTGTGATAAAACCCCTCTCATACCTGCCCACCTTCTGACATGAGCCAAATCCTCATAAATCATCTGAGATTTCCCTTCCTGAGGGCCTCCCTCCTCAGCCACTATCTTCAGTAGGAACAGAAACAGGTCAATATAGAGAAACTACTGAGAATTCCACCCTTCATTAACAGTTGCTTATAATATTGGCTCATCCTGAGTCATGACATAGCTCTACCCAGTAACCCACATACTGTACACAGGATATGTTTGCCCTGCAATCAAAGAAATAATTATTGAGATGTTTGCTACAACCAGACGTTATATAATAGTTGTGGCTAGTCTTACTGGCTACATTGGTCACACAATTCAGTATTTCCATGCTGATAACATAAGAGTAACAGGAAACAAACAAACAAAACCCCCATAGAAATCCAGTCAATAAAAACCTCTCCAAATATGCTTGTAACCATTGCTGCTGTTCTGCCTCCCAGCTCCCTCCTGTATATCTCACTAGAGCATCTGGAGCATTTACTGGGACCATCTCTGAATAGATTTTGAAAATATTTACGTGCAGAGAGCCAGAGCAGGATATCTAGTCTATCTAGCATTGGGCTTTTTAAGATTAAGAAATTGATACAATAATTTTAAGCTTGGGTTGAGTTCCCAGAGGAGCTGTGCCATTAGGGTGGGATGGGATTCTGCCCATGGCTGGCACTTAGGAGTTTCATCTTTCCCTGTTGTGTAAGCTCACAAGGTATCTCCAGAGAATGACGTATTCCTTTTTCAGAGGGCAGCCAAGAGGATAATGGAATGGTCTTTTTGCAGGTGCTTGTCTCCTTTGACTACAGGAGGATTTAACAGTAGCTAAGAAGAACTTTTTACTAGGTGCCCACAGTTCTGTTTTAGATATGATTTAAAAACTGAGGACTTCAGGTCTGCTTTTAAATAACAGGACTTTGACTTTGAGATGTTTTAGGAAACAGCCCCTTAAATATATATTAACTATGACTGCAGTGAGGGATGGGATGCAGTCTTCTTGTTCCATCTTTTGCCCATCAAAGCATCCTGTCAGAACACCTACCTGCTAATTGTGGGTATGTACACAGGCCCACTGCATTTGTTTTTGCCATGTTATTACAATGTTGTACCTGACAGGGTGAGCTGGGAGGTCAGGGCCGCAGATTTGTAAACAGGAACAAAACTGGGAAATCTTGAAGACAACTATAAAGCAGAGTTTTTCCACTCAAAGTTTGATCTATTATTGTAATGAATGTTGCATCCTGCAACAGGAAGATAGAAAAATAACAGGAAGGATTCCAAGGAGAAGAGGACCAACCTGTAGTCAGAGAGAGCTGCGCAAGGAAAGTCTTTGCAAGCTCATCAGCTTTGACTGAAAAATGGCTTTCAGCTCACCCTGCATAATGTGATTTGTTTTCTGTCCAGAGCAATCATTAGGCGAGGTAGTTATCTGGCTCTGCTATGTATTATGCTACAGGTGCAAGGTCTGGAACCCCAGATAATTGCTGCATAGATCTAGATTTAGCTTATCATCATTTTTTCCCGTTAGCTTTCAAAAGAACAGAAAGAGCTTTGCAGCTGCCCCGGGCTGGGCTGGGCTGTGCAGCCGGGGTCACTCTCTCAGCAATCCCCATGCCAGGGTAAGGAAGCACTGTGAGCTAGCAAGTGCTGAGAAAGGGATGCCCAGCTCACACTGATGGGCAGGGCTGCACCCAACCGCAAAGACTACAGCCAGAACCAGTACTCCGAAGAGGAAAAAAAAAGAAACAGATAAGGACCACTCACGAGCTACCCCTCTGAGTATTCTTGGGGCACCTTGTCCTCGGGCAAGGCCATAGCCTCCCCAGCCTCCAGACCCTCATAGCCAGACCCGTGTGGAGCCTGATGCCTGGAGAGGACACGGGCTTTGCCCAAGGTCTCACAGAAAGCAGTGGCAGGGCTGGTCCAGCACCTACATGACGTGACCCCCTGTCCCAGGCTTTAGCCACAAAAACATCACTGTTACGTACTTAGGCTGTCTTGGCAAGGGGAGATGAGTTTTGTTTAAAAGCTGCTACGAAAGCCGTGCCCTTGAGGCTTGTTTTGGCAAGCACAGCCCCGGGAGTTGTTCGCTGCAGCCCCTGCGAGGGGCACAGCCCGGCGCTCAGCCAGGCTCTCCGGCCGAGCCCCGCTGTGCCCTGGCACGGGCACTGCCCACAGCCGTGCCAAATCCTGCCGGACACGGCTCGGGGCAGTGTGTCACGGCGTCCCACTAACCACGGCTCACCTGCCCTGGCAGAGTGACCCACACTGCTCTAATCTGTAAATCGCTCAGCCTAACGCAATCCGCGCTGGGATGGCCAGTAATTAACACCGCGCTAACCATGGGTGGAGTGCAGGGTGGAACCTCTGGGCTAACAAATAAAACCAGGACACTGAAACCAGGCTGGCACCCTTCTAGCAATGTCACCTCTGCAGCCAGCAGCCTGATTTCCCCATCAGGCTCCGTGGACACCCTGAGTTTGCAGCTGTGACACAGGTGACTCTGTGAGCTGGACATGCTGACGTGCTTGATGTGAAGGAGGGCTGGCACAGTGCAATTCAAAGAGCACGTCAATCACAGCATCATAGAATGGTTTGGATTGGAAGGGACCCTAAAGTGCATCTATGTTGCCCTATGCTTTACTACAGGCCTCTTGTGAAAAGTCCTCCCCAGCCTCCTTGCAGCCCCCTTTAGGTCCTGGAAGGTGATAGAAGTCCTCCCGTGAAGCCTTCTCTTCTCCAGGCTGAACCACTCCAACTCTCTCAGCCTGTCTTCAGAGGAGAGATGCTCCAGCCCTCCAAGCAGTTTTACGGTCTCCTCTGGTCCTGCTTTAAGAAGTCCATGTCCTGATTACATTGTGGTGCTGCACCTTTGGCCAGGAGCAGCATGGCCAGCTGAAAATGAGGAGCAGGAGAAAGGAACAGTTCATATCCAACAGAGTTTCTCTGGCTCAGCTGCTGTTCAGCAGTAAATCAGACACCCACAGGCATTCACAAACAGCTCAGGTGTCTGGGAATGCTGAATGACAATAAATTGATGCTGGTCAGCTTGATGGCCAGGTGCACTGGAAAAAGAGGACCACATTTTGTCTTTTAAGTGGTCACGCTTGTAGATGCTTTGACACTTAGGGTAGGTTTTCCTCCGATAGAGTTTATTTTATCTTGTCAAATTTAATAATAATAATAATAATATACTCTTTTCACTTTAAAAATTACTTCAGATGCAGCTTGGCTGCCAGTTAAGGCTGTCAACAGATGTCATTTGCAGTAGAATCTTGCCTGGTTTCATGGGTTACCATGTCACCAGTCTAAATCCAAACATATGTAATTTGCACAGTGGTTTTGTGAGTGGCAGGATCTCATGCACTTGCTGGTCTAAAAGCAGTAGTGGTTCAGCAGTGCTGGCTCTTGCCCTAATGCTGCTCCTTGGGCAATACCAGAAGAATCTGTTGTCACTGGAACAGCTTGTTTTCTCTTCAGAAGCCCATATTTTAGGAGTCCCAAAATGCAGGGGATTGGTGAGGGAGGCTGAGGGTGTCAATTCAATCTTGAGAGCCTCTGAGGAGCAGAGATGCCAGAGAAGTCCAGGAGAAATGATCACTTCAGAAGGGTTGTGGTACTGATGCCAAATTTGTGTTTGCCTGCACCAAATTGTCCACTCTGAATCCAAACCCATGATGGTGTAGGAAAGTTTGGGTTTATACCATAGGGCACAGAATTTCCAAAGTGACCGAGTCTTTCCTGGTTGCATTTTGTCTTCTTGTAAAAGGAAGAAAATCTAGCAAATCTCCAAACAGTGTCCTGGAGACTCTTAGGCAGCCCTTGACAAAACAGGCAGGGCCTTTCTCTTATACTGTCTGAAGACTTCAGAGTTATGAGAACATATGTAATTTGCACATTAGCAAAACATCACTCTATCCACACATGAGAGGTTAAGCCAGTTGGCTACCACCTACTCAGGACCAGGTCATGCAGAAATAGCCCACTCTGTCACCCAGCAAGGTTTTCCCAACCCCCAAATATCCCACTACAATGACAGGAAGATTTCAGTGAGGGACGAACTTCCTTGCCACCACTGAGCAAAATTCTGCACTGAAAGCTTTCCCCCAAGCAGGGAACTGCAAATGAGCTATGGGAAGATGGTGATTTTTGAAGTGGGGTGTTGTACCCGTGCCAGGAACAAACTGTTCCTAGGGCAGCCAACCTGTCTGGTCATTGAAGGCAGGCGTCCTGTCTCTGACAGCAGCCTGTGACAGATGCCCAGGGAAGATGTAAATGACAGGAAAGCCTGTAGTGACACTTCCCCAGAAATACCAGAGACTTCCTGAACCAAAGATACTATCTCCATATTTAAAGTGCATTTTTCATTCACTACAGTGTGCAAGACAAATTGTGTGAAAAAGCATACTCTATTGTTCTACAAACTGCTTTGATATTTTAACCTGATTCTCCCTAGTATAATGACTGCTCCTGCACCACCATTCCTGTGCCACCCCAGATGTCACAGGGCCTGGAGACCCCTCCCAGCTGTTTGGAGCTTGTCTACTTGGTGACTTGTACAGAAGCTGCTCTGGTTCTTTGCCCTTTTGTCTCAAATCTGGTACTCTGTGAAAGAGCCCCCCCTAAGGAAGTCAAGGGAGGACCATGGCTGACCATGTCTTGGACCAGGTCACAAAGCAGGAGGATAAAGCATAGATCAATGCTTCTCAAACCTTTTTTTACTATGGCCCTGCACAGTAAATTCTGCATTAGCACCTGAGATTATTATTCTATGATGACTGCAAATGGTCAGATTATCAGAGGTCTCTGATAAAGATATTTGTGAAGGTCAGGCTCCAAAAAGACCTACCAATTTTCTACCATTATGACTAGAAGTTGGATCAAGTCACAGATTATCTGTCTGAAATGATGAAGCATCCCCCACAAGAGAAGAGTCCTGCCTGTTGCAACCACAGCTCTACATGATTCAGATGCAGTTAACCATCTTTAGTTTCTTTTGACTTTGCTCAGGCCTTAAAAACATTGAGTCAGCATAACCTCTTACCATCTTTTTTTAGTGTGTGAAGATATAATCGCTCAGCACCAGAGTGATGACACAGGAATCTGCAGCAGAGGATCAAATGTGCAATAATAAATTGATACTGGAACTACCTCCTGCAATGGATAGTTGCTTAGTCATTTCTCTCTCCACCTCCTGTGTTCAGTCCCAACACTGCCACCCCTTCCACAACTCCTGGGACACCCCTAACATGGTCTACAAACATCCAGCTGTGCTCTCAGAAAACTGGAGATACAGGGAAAAGTGTTGTCCTGCTGCTGAGTCTGCTCTGTGTGTAAGTGACATTTTTAAACCATTGTGCAGAAGGATGAGGTTTCCACCAGCCAGGGCATGTCTGAGCTTCTGTGAGACAGGACTTTACATTTCAGAAGGCAGAAAATGCAGCATGTGCTACTGCTGCTGCTGTGGCAATACCCAAGGGCAGTGAATGCTGTAGCCTAAAGTCACATGTTAAATAAACACAGAGCTACAACACATTTCAAACTAGCCCAGAGCAGCTGTTAACTTAGATTGTGGACATTTTTTTAAATTAAATGTTTTATTTGCAATATTTCTATGAGGAGGTGGAGCATGCAAAGTCAATCTTAGCTCAACAGAGACTGATTTATTTGCTCTCTCTCCTGCTCTGTATGGCTGGGGCACACATCACCAGCTGATTCTCTGAGTCCCAGAGAAGTGGGCCTAGTGCTGGCACTGGCACAAAGAATATCACCAGCTGCCCATGCTTGTGCTGTTGGGGCAGTAAATAAAGTTGGGGCACACACAGGAACACGGCTGAGTTTTATGGCTGGGGAGGAAAAGGATGAGAGAAGGTGTGACAGACACAGAAGACAGGATGCAGAGAACAATCCTGGATCCACTGCCTGTTCTGGTCTCCAGCCCCAGGTAATCCCACACTGGGAATCTCCAGCAAGTGGTGATGTCCATCTCATGGCACAGGATCCCAGACAGGACACTGGTGCTTCCTTTCTACCTTCTCTGGCAGCTTTGCACCGGTGAGCTCCCATTTAATTTTACCATGAAGGGTTTGGGTTCTCAGGAGATGTGAAACCCCAACATGGCCAGCCAGCTCCTGACCTTTAGGATCTGTCTCACTCCTGCTTTGCACATAAAACATGAAGCCATCTATAATTCTTCCTGCAAAGGTCACTCAGTTACACAGGCACAGCCTGAAGTCTGTGGACTAGGTGGATAAGAGAAAACTGTTGTACCACTGAGGAAGGGAAAATCTCTTACACAAGGAAAAACCACTGGGCTCAAGACCCTATACCCCTAACCCTAACCCTTACACTTCCTTCTCCAAACTCACAGGCAGCACTGGCTTCCTGTCACAGCATTACTTGTCTGTCAGCAGCTCTGCTCTCCCTCTCCTGGAATACTCCCATGGGGCCCCTATCCAGCCATCTTATATTGAATGGCATCCAAAAGCTCTTCCCTTCCTCTTCCCCTTCCTCTTCCCCTTCCTCTTCCCTTGTACCTTCCCTCCCCCTAGGCCTGTTCATTTCCAACACCACCTACTCTCTAGCTTNAGAGAAAACTGTTGTACCACTAAGGAAGGGAAAATCTCTTACACAAGGAAAAACCATTGGGCTCAAGACCCTATACCCCTAACCCTAACCCTAACCCTTACACTTCCTTCTCCAAACTCACAGGCAGCACTGGCTTCCTGTCACAGCATTACTTGTCTGTCAGCAGCTCTGCTCTCCCTCTCCTGGAATACTCCCATGGGGCCCCTATCCAGCCATCTTATCTTGAATGGCATCCAAAAGCTCTTCCCTTCCTCTTCCCCTTCCTCTTCCCCTTCCTCTTCCCTTGTACCTTCCCTCCCCCTAGGCCTGTTCATTTCCAACACCACCTACTCTCTAGCTTTACATTTCCTCTGCTTAGCACAGGGATTTTTGAGGATGCCACACACTACAAGACATGTGTTTGCAGTTCATGAAATCCCAAAGGCACTTCAGGGGTCACAGCTATGCAAGCAGGTACCTGGGATGAGGCACTAAGGGCCAAACAAGTCAATCACCCACATGTGTGTGTGCATGTGCACGAATGTGTGTGTGTGTGAGAGAGAGAGGGAGCTGGTTTGCACCTTTACTTTGCATTTTATAGGGAAAAAGGTAAACACTGCTAATAGTTCCTAAAAAGAGGCCCAAATGAAACATCAGCTTCTCTTCTTCATGCCAGCACAGGCATTAGGTAATCACCCTGTCATGCCAATAATTGCTGACTGCCCACGAACCCCTGCTGAAACAGGTTGGGGAGCTTGAGGAGCTAAATCCTCCTCCAGGGTTTTGAACAAGTTTCACAAGATAGTTCAAAGCCTCAGCAGCTGGAACAGTGATACATTGCCATGTGCTACAGATGAAGTGCTAATACTTGTCCAAAATGGATTTGCCAGGATGTGTTCCACGTTTGCTCCACCTGTTGCCTCTCTCTCTTGGCATCCTCTTTTCCCTGGGGTTTTGTTTCCATAACTTCAGATGCCTATTTGTAGAGAAGTGGAGCTTGGTTGACCTTACACTTTTTCACTTTACCTTCTTGTTTCATACTGACACAAGAGCTCAGCACTTTCCAGGAGCAGGGTACCTGGTTTGAGAGAAGGAAAGCAGGCACAGCCTTCTGTGAGGCTGTTAAGGTAACCAGCTAATTAAAAGCTTGTTGATTGCACTCTTCAAAAAATACAGTTAACAGAGGACACACAGTGTGTATCTTCTTTGCCATAAGAGATGGTTGTAAATGAATTTATATATTACACAAAGCAGGATTACTTGATTTGATATGTCATGCAGTTATCTGGACCAGCTAGTGGGGAGAAATCATAACCAAAATCAAGCTCCTGCTCTTCTGCACAAATAGGATTTCTCTCCCCAGATTCACACATTCAGTCCTGGTCCTGACATATTTTCTACATACACAGAGTTGGTATATTAAATCATATGTCTTTACTGCCTAACATATATGAACTCTAAGAAGTCTACACTTCAGGAAGAGAAGAATAAAGTTTGCATTGTACGTAATCATATTTTGAGCATATGCTCTCAGACAGGTTGGAGGTCAGGTCCTCTCCCCTGCTCCCTGAGAAAGTTTGTTTTCTGACCTCAATTTTTCCTCCTAGAACACAAAAAGGTACCTGATTCTTTGTCCAAAGTGCCAATAAACTACTCAAAACTATCTGGGATCCTAGGTACTTAGATTATCTTGGAGAATCTGGTACCTTAAACCATTGGTAGTCACTTTAAACCAGATTAAAAACCAAAGGCACACACATGAGGTGACGAAGATTGGCCAAGAAGGGATCTAAACCCAGGGTTCTAGTTAATCATAGAATCTTTGAATGGTTTGGATGAAAGGGACCTTAAAGATTTTCTAGTTCCAGGTCTCCTGCCATGGTCAGGGACACCTTTCACTAGACCAGGCTGCTCAAAGTCCCCCATCCAACCCTGAGCAATTCCAGGGACGGGGCATCCACACTAGTGATAGGGGACTTTGGAGTAGCTGGTCTGTGCCTCCATTTCCCCAGCTATGGGGTAAAAGGGACTCCCCTCTCTTACAGGCATGAGGCAAAACTAACCATGTTAAAATTTTGCAGTGATGTAAAAAGGACCGTGGGCTGGGAGCAGCAACAGGAATCACCCATAAGAAATTAAAATTACTTTTAATACAGGCAGGGCCAAATTTCTTCTAAGTTCTATTGCATCAAGACCTTAATTTCAATAAGGGTTGTGATAGAAGCATTAGGAGATATTTCATTTTGGCAACTAGCAGTGAAATGAAAACTGAACTTGCTCTCACATCACAGTTCATGGCCAGTGGACTGTCTGACCTTCTGTAAGGTATAAAGTTTAATACATCAGTCACTGTTTCCTCTCAAACCCGGCAGCTTAAACTGACTGGAGTGCAACCTTCAGAGTCTCAGCTTAACTGGCAGCGGGAGATGCTACAACGATCCCAAAGGTCAGGCCCCTCCTGAGTCTGGCTCAGGTCACGGCAGTTGTCCCTGGAGGTGGAGGGGGGGGTGACCCCCTCTATTTGCAGAGGAATTCTCACGCTGGGTTGGCGGCCGCTCTCACACCCGCGCCCATCGGCCCTGGCAGGAAGGCAGAGGAGCGGCCCCGATGGGCCGGGCCCGGCCCGGTCACCGCGGGGGCACCGCGTACGGCCCGGCCCGGCCCGGCCCTCCCGAGGGCACCGCGTACGGCCC